>OZ023145.1:3527497-3601170 GCA_963675895.2 Styela plicata | reverse complement strand
TATCAAGAAGTTTGCAGTTGTAAACAATTGTACCTTTTACATTTTTTAAAAAATACGCTATCTAAGATTGCAGTTATAAACAATCTCAAATCTGCTGAGACAAACAATACAATCATAATTTTTTTAAAAATCTTGAATTTTTGGCAAAGCACATAAATGTTTGGAATTGTATTTATAGATTTTAATTGCCTGCATTTTGTGGTAAGACTCTAAGAATGTTTCAAAATTCTGGTAGGTTTTCGGAGTTGACTGAAAAATGGTCGGATTAGCATAACCTATTTGTGCAGCTTTGGAAAATTTTAAATTTGGCTACAGTTTGTTACATTCTGTACTCATTCGTTATTCTGATGGACAACAGATTTTAGATACAAAAGTAGTTTGATACTTGGTTTTGATATCAAGAATTTTGCAGTTATAAACAATTGTACCTTTCACATTTTTTGAAAAATACGCTATCTAAGTTTGAAGTTATAAACAATTGTCCCTTTTACATTCATAAATTTTTTAAAAATCTTGAATTTTTTGGCAAAACACATAAATGTTTGGAATTGTATTTATAGATTTTAATTGCCTGCATTTTGTGGTAAGACTCTAAGAATTTTTCAAAATTCTGGTAGGTTTTCGGAGTTGACTAAAAAATAGTCGGATTGGCATAACCTATTTGTACAACTTTCGAAAATTTTAAATTTGGCTGCAATTTGTTACATTCTGTACCCTTTCGTTATTCTGATGGACATCAGATTTTAGATACAAAATTGGTTTGATACTTGGTTTCGATATCAAGAATTTTGCAGTTTACGCTATCTAAGTTTGCAGTTATAAACAATTGTCCCTTTTACAATCTTGAAAAATACGCCATCTCAAATCGGCTGAGATAAAAACAATTCAATCATAAATTTTTTAAAAATCTTGAATTTTTGGCAAAGCACATAAATGTTTGGAATCGTATTTATAGATTTTAATTGCCTGCATTTTGTGGTAAGACTCTAAGAATGTTTCAAAATTCTGGTAGGTTTTTGGAGGTGACTAAAAAATAGTCGGATTTGCATAACCTATTTGTACAGCTTTCGAAAATTTTAAATTTGGCTACAGTTTGTTACATTCTGTGCTCTTTCGTTATTCTGATGGACAACCGATTTTAAATACAAAAGTGGTTTGATACTTGGTTTTGATATCTAGAATATTGCAGTTATAAACAATTGTCCCTTTTACATTTTTTGAAAAATGCGCTATCTAAGTTTGCAGTTTATAAACAATTGTCCATTTTACAATCTTGAAAAATACGCTATCTCAAATCTGCTGAGACAAACAATACAAATCATAAATTTTTTAAAAATATTTAATTTTTTGGCAAAACGCATAAATGTTTGGAATTGTATTAATAGATTTTAATTGCCTGCATTTTTGTGGTAAGACTCTAAGAATTTTACAAAATTCTGGGTAGGTTTTTCGGAGGTGACTAAAAAAAATAGTCGGATTAGCATAAGCTATTTGTAAAACTTTCGAAAATTTTAAATTTGGCTACAGCTTATTACATTCTGTACTCTTTTGTTATTCTGATTCGTTATTCTGATGGACTATAGATTTTAGATACAAAAGTGTTTTGATACTTGGTTTTGATATCAAGAAGTTTGCAGTTGTAAACAATTGTACCTTTTACATTTTTTGAAAAATACTCTATCTAAGTTTGCAGTTATAAACAATTGTCCCTTTTACAATCTTGAAACATACGCCATCTCAAATCTGCTGAAACAAACAATACATTCATAAATTTTTTA
Organism: Styela plicata; assembly: GCA_963675895.2. NCBI lineage: Eukaryota > Metazoa > Chordata > Ascidiacea > Stolidobranchia > Styelidae > Styela > Styela plicata. The sequence continues at coordinate 3,599,392 of OZ023145.1, read as the reverse complement.
AAAATCCTGAATTTTTGGCAAAGCACATAAATGTTTGGAATATTATTTATAGATTTTAATTGCACGCATTTTTTGGTAAGACTCTAAGAATGTTTCAACATTCTGGTAGGTTTTCGGAGTTGACTAAAAAATAGTCGGATTAGCATAACTTTTTTGTAAAACATTCGAAAATTTTAAATTTATCTACTGTTTGTTACATTCTGTACTCTTTCGTTATTCTGATGGACAAACAGATTTTAGATACAAAAGTTGTTTGATACTTGGTTTTGATATCAAGAATTTTGCATTTATAAACAATTGTACCTTTTACATTTTTTGAAAAATACGCTATCTAAGTTTGCAGTTATAAACAATTGTCCCTTTTACAATCTTGAAAAATTCGCTATCTCAAATCTGCTGAGACAAACAATACAATCATAAATTATTTAAAAATCTTGAATTTTTGGCAAAACACATAAATGTTTGGAATTGTATTTATAGATTTTAATTGCCTCATTTTGTGGTAAGACTCTAAGAATTTTTCAAAATTCTGGTAGGTTTTCGGAGTTGACTAAAAAAATAGTCGGATTGGCATAACCTATTTGTACAACTTTCGAAAATTTTAAATTTGGCTACAGTTTGTTACATTCTGTACTCTTTCGTTATTCTGATGGACAACAGATTTTAGATACAAAAGTGGTTTGATACTTGGTTTCGATGTCAAGAATTTTGCAGTTTACGCTATCTAAGTTTTTGAAAGTTATAAAAGTTTTGCAATTTGTCCCTTTTACAATCTTGAAAAATACGCCATCTCAAATCTTCTGAGACACACAATACAATCATAATTTTTTATAAATCTTAGAATATTTGGCAAAGCACGTAAATTTTTGGAATCGTATTTATAGATTTTAATTGCCTGCATTTTGTGGTAAGACTCTAAGAATGTTTCAAAATTCTGGTAGGTTTTCGGAGTTGACTAAAAAATAGACGGATTAGCATAACCTATTTGTACAGATTTCAAAAATTTTAAATTTGGCTACAGTTGGTTAAATTCTGTACTCTTTCGTTATTCTGATGGACAACCGATTTTAGATACAAAAGTGGTTTGATACTTGGTTTTGATATCGAGAATTTTGCAGTTATAAACAATTGTCCCTTTTACATTTTTTGAAATATATGCTATCTAAGTTTGCAGTTATAAGCAATTGTCCCTTTTACGATCTTGAAACATACGCCATCTCAAATCTGCTGAAACAAACAATACAATCATAAATTTTTTAAAAATCTTGAATTTTTGGCAAAGCACATAAAAGTTTGGAATCTTATTTATAGATTTTAATTGCCTGCATTTTGTGGTAAGACTCTAAGAATGTTTCAACATTCTGGTAGGTTTTCGGAGTTGACTAAAAAATAGTCGGATTAGCATAACCTTTTTGTACAACATTCGAAAATTTTAAATTTGTCTACAGTTTGTTTCATTCTGTACTCTTTCGTTATTCTGATGGACAATAGATTTTAGATACAAAAGTGTTTTGATATCAAGAAGTTTGCAGTTGTAAACAATTGTACCTTTTACATTTTTTGAAAAATACGCTATCTAAGTTTGCAGTTATAAACAATCTCAAATCTGCTGAGACAAACAATACAATCATAAATTTTTTAAAAATATACAATTTTTGGCAAAGCATATAAATGTTTGGAATCGTATTTATAGATTTTAATTGCCTGCATTTTGTGGTAAGACTCTAGAATGTTTCAAAATTCTGGTAGGTTTTCGGAGTTGACTAAAAAAATAGTCGGATTAGCATAACCTATTTGTACAGCTTTCGAAAATTTTAAATTAGGCTACAGTTTGTTACATTCTGTACTCTTTCGTTATTCTGACGGACAACAGATTTTAGATACAAAAGTGGTTTGATACTTGGTTTTGATATCAAGAATTTTGCAGTTATAAACAAATGTACCTTTTACATTTTTTGAAAAATACGCTATCTAAGTTTGCAGTTATAAACAATTGTCCCTTTTACAATCTTGAAAAATTCGCTATCTCAAATCTGCTGAGACAAACAATACATTCATAAATTTTTTAAAAATCTTGAATTTTTGGCAAAACACATAAATGTTTGGAATTGTATTTATAGATTTTAATTGCCTCATTTTGTGGTAAGACTCTAAGAATTTTTCAAAATTCTGGTAGGTTTTCGGAGTTGACTAAAAAAATAGTCGGATTGGCATAACCTATTTGTACAACTTTCGAAAATTTTAAATTTGGCTACAGTTTGTTACATTCTGTACTCTTTCGTTATTCTGATGGACAACAGATTTTAGATACAAAAGTGGTTTTGATATAAGAATTGGTTTCGATGTCAAGAATTTTGCAGTTTACGCTATCTAAGTTTGCAGTTATAAACAATTGTCCCTTTTACAATCTTGAAAAATACGCCATCTCAAATCTTCTGAGACATACAATACAATCATAATTTTTTAAAAATCTTGGAATATTTGGCAAAGCACGTCAATGTTTGGAATCGTATTTATAGATTTTAATTGCCTGCATTTTGTGGTAAGACTCTAAGAATGTTTCAAAATTCTGGTAGGTTTTTGGAGTTGACTAAAAAATAGACGGATTAGCATAACCTATTTCTACAGATTTCGAAAATTTTAAATTTGGCTACAGTTGGTTAAATTCTGTACTCTTTCGTTATTCTGATGGACAACCGATTTTAGATACAAAAGTGGTTTGATACTTGGTTTTGATATCGAGAATTTTGCAGTTATAAACAATTGTCCCTTTTACATTTTTTGAAATATATGCTATCTAAGTTTGCAGTTATAAGCAATTGTCCCTTTTACGATCTTGAAACATACGCCATCTCAAATCTGCTGAAACAAACAATACAATCATAATTTTTTTAAAAATCTTGAATTTTTGGCAAAGCACATAAATGTTTGGAATCTTATTTATAGATTTTAATTGCCTGCATTTTGTGGTAAGACTCGAAGAATGTTTCCAATTATGATTCGGTAGATTTTCGGAGGGGGTCAAAATTCTGGTAGGTTTTCGGAGTTGACTAAAAAATAGTCGGATTAGCATAAGCTATTTGTACAACTTTCGAAAATTTTAAATTTGGCTACAGTTTGTTACATTCTGTACTCTTTCGTTATTCTGATGGAGAATAGATTTTAGATACAAAAGTGTTTTGATACTTGGTTTTGATATGAAGAAGTTTGCAGTTATAAACAATTGTACCTTTCACATTTTTTGAAAAATACGCTATCTAAGTTTGAAGTTATAAACAATTGTCCCTTTTACATTCATAAATTTTTTAAAAATCTTGAATTTTTGGCAAAACACATAAATGTTTGGAATTGTATTTAGAGATTTTAATTGCCTGCATTTTGTGGTAAGAATCTAAGAATTATTCAAAATTCTGGTAGGTTTTCGGAGGTGACTAAAAATTAGTCGGATTAGCATAACCTATTTGTACAACTTTCGAAAATTTTAAATTTGGCTACAGTTTGTTACATTCTGTACTCTTTCGTTATTCTGATGGACAATAGATTTTAGATACAAAAGTGTTTTGATACTTGGTTTTGATATCAAGAAGTTTGCAGTTGTAAACAATTGTACCTTTTACATTTTTTGAAAAATACGCTATCTAAATTTGCAGTTATAAACAATCTCAAATCTGCTGAGACAAACAATACAATCATAAATTTCTTAAAAATCTTGAATTTTTGGCAAAGCACATAAATGTTTGGAATCGTATTTATAGATTTTAATTGCCTGCATTTTGTGGTAAGACTCTAAGAATTTTTCAAAATTCTGGTAGGTTTTCGGAGTTGACTGAAAAATAGTCGGATCAGCATAACCTATTTGGGCAGCTTTCGAAAATTTTAAATTTGGCTACAGTTTGTTACATTCTGTACTCTTTCGTTATTCTGATGGACAACAGATTTTAGATACAAAAGTAGTTTGATACTTGGTTTTGATATAAAAAATTTGCAGTTATAAACAATTGTACCTTTCACATTTTTTGAAAAATACGCTATCTAAGTTTGAAGTTATAAACAATTGTCCCTTTTACATTCATAAATTTTTTAAAAATCTTGAATTTTTTGGCAAAACACATAAATGTTTGTAATTGTATTTATAGATTTTAATTGCCTGCATTTTGTGGTAAGACTCTAAGAATTTTTCAAAATTCTGGTAGGTTTTCGGAGTTGACTAAAAAATAGTCGGATTGGCATAACCTATTTGTACAACTTTCGAAAATTTTAAATTTGGCTACAATTTGTTACATTCTGTACCCTTTCGTTATTCTGATGGACAACAGATTTTAGATACAAAATTGGTTTGATACTTGGTTTCGATATCAAGAATTTTGCAGTTTACGCTATCTAAGTTTGCAGTTATAAACAATTGTCCCTTTTACAATCTTGAAAAATACGCTATCTCAAATCTGCTGAGACAAACAATACAATCATAAATTTTTTAAAAATCTTGAATTTTTGGCAAAGCACATAAATGTTTGGAATCGTATTTATAGATTTTAATTGCCTGCATTTTGTGGTAAGACTCTAAGAATGTTTCAAAATTCTGGTAGGTTTTCGGAGTTGACTAAAAAATAGTCGGATTAGCATAACCTATTTGTACAACTTTCGAAAATTTTAAATTTGGCTACAGTTTGTTACATTCTGTACTCTTTCGTTATTCTGATGGACAATAGATTTTAGATACAAAAGTGTTTTGATACTTGGTTTTGATATCAAGAAGTTTGCAGTTGTAAACAATTGTACCTTTTACATTTTTTAAAAAATACGCTATCTAAGATTGCAGTTATAAACAATCTCAAATCTGCTGAGACAAACAATACAATCATAATTTTTTTAAAAATCTTGAATTTTTGGCAAAGCACATAAATGTTTGGAATTGTATTTATAGATTTTAATTGCCTGCATTTTGTGGTAAGACTCTAAGAATGTTTCAAAATTCTGGTAGGTTTTCGGAGTTGACTGAAAAATGGTCGGATTAGCATAACCTATTTGTGCAGCTTTGGAAAATTTTAAATTTGGCTACAGTTTGTTACATTCTGTACTCATTCGTTATTCTGATGGACAACAGATTTTAGATACAAAAGTAGTTTGATACTTGGTTTTGATATCAAGAATTTTGCAGTTATAAATAATTGTACCTTTCACATTTTTTTGAAAAATACGCTATCTAAGTTTTGAAGTTATAAACAATTGTCCCTTTTACATTCATAAATTTTTTTTAAAAATCTTGAATTTTTTTGGCAAAACACATAAATGTTTGGAATTGTATTTATAGATTTTAATTGCCTGCATTTTGTGGTAAGACTCTAAGAATTTTTCAAAATTCTGGTAGGTTTTCGGAGTTGACTAAAAAATAGTCGGATTGGCATAACCTATTTGTACAACTTTCGAAAATTTTAAATTTGGCTGCAATTTGTTACATTCTGTACCCTTTCGTTATTCTGATGGACATCAGATTTTTAGATACAAAATTGGTTTGATACTTGGTTTCGATATCAAGAATTTTGCAGTTTACGCTATCTAAGTTTGCAGTTATAAACAATTGTCCCTTTTTTACAATCTTGAAAAATACGCCATCTCAAATCGGCTGAGATAAAAACAATTCAATCATAAATTTTTTAAAAATCTTGAATTTTTGGCAAAGCACATAAATGTTTGGAATCGTATTTATAGATTTTAATTGCCTGCATTTTGTGGTAAGACTCTAAGAATGTTTCAAAATTCTGGTAGGTTTTTGGAGGTGACTAAAAAATAGTCGGATTTGCATAACCTATTTGTACAGCTTTCGAAAATTTTAAATTTGGCTACAGTTTGTTACATTCTGTGCTCTTTCGTTATTCTGATGGACAACCGATTTTAAATACAAAAGTGGTTTGATACTTGGTTTTGATATCTAGAATATTGCAGTTATAAACAATTGTCCCTTTTACATTTTTTGAAAAATGCGCTATCTAAGTTTGCAGTTATAAACAATTGTCCATTTTACAATCTTGAAAAATACGCTATCTCAAATCTGCTGAGACAAACAATACAATCATAAATTTTTTAAAAATATTTAATTTTTGGCAAAACGCATAAATGTTTGGAATTGTATTAATAGATTTTAATTGCCTGCATTTTGTGGTAAGACTCTAAGAATTTTACAAAATTCTGGTAGGTTTTCGGAGGTGACTAAAAAATAGTCGGATTAGCATAAGCTATTTGTAAAACTTTCGAAAATTTTAAATTTGGCTACAGTTTATTACATTCTGTACTCTTTTGTTATTCTGATTCGTTATTCTGATGGACTATAGATTTTAGATACAAAAGTGTTTTGATACTTGGTTTTGATATCAAGAAGTTTGCAGTTGTAAACAATTGTACCTTTTACATTTTTTGAAAAATACTCTATCTAAGTTTGCAGTTATAAACAATTGTCCCTTTTACAATCTTGAAACATACGCCATCTCAAATCTGCTGAAACAAACAATACATTCATAAATTTTTTAAAAATCCTGAATTTTTGGCAAAGCACATAAATGTTTGGAATATTATTTATAGATTTTAATTGCACGCATTTTTTGGTAAGACTCTAAGAATGTTTCAACATTCTGGTAGGTTTTCGGAGTTGACTAAAAAATAGTCGGATTAGCATAACCTTTTTGTACAACATTCGAAAATTTTAAATTTCTCTACTGTTTGTTACATTCTGTACTCTTTCGTTATTCTGATGGACAAACAGATTTTAGATACAAAAGTGGTTTGATACTTGGTTTTAATATCAAGAATTTTGCAGTTATAAACAATTGTACCTTTTACATTTTTTGAAAAATACGCTATCTAAGTTTGCAGTTATAAACAATTGTCCCTTTTACAATCTTGAAAAATTCGCTATCTCAAATCTGCTGAGACAAACAATACAATCATAAATTTTTTAAAAATCTTGAATTTTTGGCAAAACACATAAATGTTTGGAATTGTATTTATAGATTTTAATTGCCTCATTTTGTGGTAAGACTCTAAGAATTTTTCAAAATTCTGGTAGGTTTTCGGAGTTGACTAAAAAAATAGTCGGATTGGCATAACCTATTTGTACAACTTTCGAAAATTTTAAATTTGGCTACAGTTTGTTACATTCTGTACTCTTTCGTTATTCTGATGGACAACAGATTTTAGATACAAAAGTGGTTTGATACTTGGTTTCGATGTCAAGAATTTTGCAGTTTACGCTATCTAAGTTTGCAGTTATAAACAATTGTCCCTTTTACAATCTTGAAAAATACGCCATCTCAAATCTTCTGAGACACACAATACAATCATAATTTTTTATAAATCTTAGAATATTTGGCAAAAGCACGTAAAATTTTTGGAATCGTATTTATAGATTTTAATTGCCCTGCATTTTGTGGTAAGACTCTAAGAATGTTTCAAAATTCTGGTAGGTTTTCGGAGTTGACTAAAAAATAGACGGATTAGCATAACCTATTTGTACAGATTTCAAAAATTTTAAATTTGGCTACAGTTGGTTAAATTCTGTACTCTTTCGTTATTCTGATGGACAACCGATTTTAGATACAAAAGTGGTTTTGATACTTGGTTTTGATATCGAGAATTTTGCAGTTATAAACAATTGTCCCTTTTACATTTTTTGAAATATATGCTATCTAAGTTTGCAGTTATAAGCAATTGTCCCTTTTACGATCTTGAAACATACGCCATCTCAAATCTGCTGAAACAAACAATACAATCATAAATTTTTTAAAAATCTTGAATTTTTGGCAAAGCACATAAAAGTTTGGAATCTTATTTATAGATTTTAATTGCCTGCATTTTGTGGTAAGACTCTAAGAATGTTTCAACATTCTGGTAGGTTTTCGGAGTTGACTAAAAAATAGTCGGATTAGCATAACCTTTTTGTACAAAATTCGAAAATTTTAAATTTGTCTACAGTTTGTTTCATTCTGTACTCTTTCGTTATTCTGATGGACAATAGATTTTAGATACAAAAGTGTTTTGATATCAAGAAGTTTGCAGTTGTAAACAATTGTACCTTTTACATTTTTTGAAAAATGCGCTATCTAAGTTTGCAGTTATAAACAATCTCAAATCTGCTGAGACAAACAATACAATCATAAATTTTTTAAAAAATATTGAATTTTTTGCAAAGCATATAAATGTTTGGAATCGTATTTATAGATTTTTAATTGCCTGCATTTTGTGGTAAGACTCTAAGAATGTTTCAAAATTTCTGGTAGGTTTTCGGAGTTGACTAAAAAAATAGTCGGATTAGCATAACCTATTTGTACAGCTTTCGAAAATTTTAAATTAGGCTACAGTTTGTTACATTCTGTACTCTTTCGTTATTCTGACGGACAACAGATTTTAGATACAAAAGTGGTTTGATACTTGGTTTTGATATCAAGAATTTTTGCCCAGTTATAAACAATTGTACCTTTTACATTTTTTGAAAAAATACGCTATCTAAGTTTGCAGTTATAAACAATTGTCCCTTTTACAATCTTGAAAAATTCGCTATCTCAAATCTGCTGAGACAAACAATACATTCATAAATTTTTTAAAAATCTTGAATTTTTGGCAAAACACATAAATGTTTGGAATTGTATTTATAGATTTTAATTGCCTGCATTTGGTGGTAAGACTCTAAGAATTTTTCAAAATTCTGGTAGGTTTTCGGAGTTGACTAAAAAAATAGTCGGATTGGCATAACCTATTTGTACAACTTTCGAAAATTTTAAATTTGGCTACAGTTTGTTACATTCTGTACTCTTTCGTTATTCTGATGGACAACAGATTTTAGATACAAAAGTGGTTTGATACTTGGTTTCGATATCAAGAATTTTGCAGTTTACGCTATCTAAGTTTGCAGTTATAAACAATTGTCCCTTTTACAATCTTGAAAAATACGCCATCTCAAATCTTCTGAGACAAACAATACAATCATAAATTTTTTAAAAATCTTGGAATATTTTGGCAAAGCACGTCAATGTTTGGAATCGTATTTATAGATTTTAATTGCCTGCATTTTGTGGTAAGACTCTAAGAATGTTTCAAAATTCTGGTAGGTTTTTGGAGTTGACTAAAAAATAGACGGATTAGCATAACCTATTTCTACAGATTTCGAAAATTTTAAATTTGGCTACAGTTGGTTAAATTCTGTACTCTTTCGTTATTCTGATGGACAACCGATTTTAGATACAAAAGTGGTTTGATACTTGGTTTTGATATCGAGAATTTTGCAGTTATAAACAATTGTCCCTTTTACATTTTTTGAAATATATGCTATCTAAGTTTGCAGTTATAAGCAATTGTCCCTTTTACGATCTTGAAACATACGCCATCTCAAATCTGCTGAAACAAACAATACAATCATAATTTTTTTAAAAATCTTGAATTTTTGGCAAAGCACATAAATGTTTGGAATCTTATTTATAGATTTTAATTGCCTGCATTTTGTGGTAAGACTCTAAGAATGTTTCAACATTCTGGTAGGTTTTTGGAGTTGACTAAAAAATAGTCGGATTAGCATAACCTTTTTGTACAACATTCGAAAATTTTAAATTTGTCTACAGTTTGTTACATTCTGTACTCTTTCGTTATTCTGATGGACAATAGATTTTAGATACAAAAGTGTTTTGATAATTGGTTTTGATATCAAGAAGTTTGCAGTTGTAAACAATTGTACCTTTTACATTTTTTGAAAAATACGCTATCTAAGTTTGCAGTTATAAACAATCTCAAATCTGCTGAGACAAACAATACAATCATAATTTTTTTAAAAATCTACAATTTTTGGCAAAGCATATAAATGTTTGGAATCGTATTTATAGATTTTAATTGCCTGCATTTTGTGGTAAGACTCTAGAATGTTTCAAAATTCAGGTAGGTTTTCGGAGTTGACTAAAAAATAGTCGGATTAGCATAACCTATTTTTACAGCTTTCGAAACTTTTAAATTAGGCTACAGTTTGTTACATTCTGTACTCTTTCGTTATTCTGACGGACAACAGATTTTAGATACAAAAGTGGTTTGATACTTGGTTTTGATATCAAGAATTTTGCAGTTATTAACAATTGTCCTTTTTACAATCTTGAAAAAATACGCCATCTCAAATCTGCTGAGAAAAACAATACAATCATAAATTTTTCAAAAATCTTGAATTTTTGGCAAAGCACATAAAAGTTTGGAATCGTATTTATAGATTTTAATTGCCTGCATTTTGTGGTAAGACTCTAAGAATGTTTCAAAATTCTTGTAGGTTTTCGGAGTCGACTAAAAAATAGTCTGATTAGCATAACCTATTTGTACAGCTTTCGAAAATTTTAAATTTGGCTACAGTTTGTTACATTCTGTACTCTTTCGTTATTCTGATGGACAACAGATTTTAGATACAAAAGTGGTTTGATACTTGGTTTTGATATCGAGAATTTTGCAGTTATAAACAATTGTCTCTTTTCCATTTTTTAAAAATATGCTATCTAAGTTTGCAGTTATAAACAATTGTCCCTTTTACGATCTTGAAACATACGCCATCTCAAATCTGCTGAAACAAACAATACAATCATAATTTTTTAAAAATCTTGAATTTTTGGCAAAGCACATAAATGTTTGGAATCTTATTTATAGATTTTAATTGCCTGCATTTTGTGGTAAGACTCTAAGAATGTTTCAACATTCTGGTAGGTTTTCGGAGTTGACTAAAAAATAGTCGGATTAGCATAACCTTTTTGTACAACATTCGAAAATTTTAAATTTGTCTACAGTTTGTTACATTCTGTACTCTTTCGTTATTCTGATGGACAATAGATTTTAGATACAAAAGTGTTTTGATACTTGGTTTTGATATCAAGAAGTTTGCAGTTATAAACAATTGTACCTTTTACATTTTTTGAAAAATACGCTATCTAAGTTTGGTTATTATAAAAAATTGTCCCTTTTACATTCATAAATTTTTTAAAAAATCTTGAATTTTTTGGCAAAACACATAAATGTTTGGAATTGTATTTATAGATTTTAATTGCCTGCATTTTGTGGTAAGACTCTAAGAATTTTTCAAAATTCTTGTAGGTTTTCGGAGGTGACTAAAAAATAGTCGGATTAGCATAACCTATTTGTACAACTTTCGAAAATTTTAAATTTGGCTACAGTTTGTTACATTCTGTACTCTTTCGTTATTCTGATGGACAACAGATTTTAGATACAAAAGTGGTTAGATTTTTGGTTTTGATATCAAGAATTTTGCAGTTATAAACAATTGTCCCTTTTACATTTTTTGAAAAATACGCTATCTAAGTTTGCAGTTATAAACAATTGTCCCTTTTACAATCTTGAAACATACGCCATCTCAAATATGCTGAAACGAACAATACAATCATAAATTTTTTAAAAATCTTGAATTTTTGGCAAAGCACATAAATGTTTGGAATCTTATTTATAGATTTTAATTGCCTGCATTTTGTGGTAAGACTCTAAGAATGTTTTCAACATTCTGGTAGGTTTTCGGAGTTGACTAAAAAAATAGTCGGATTGGCATAACATATTTTGTACAACATTCGAAAATTTTAAAATTTGGCTACAGTTTGTTACATTCTGTACTCTTTCGTTATTCTGATGGACAACAGATTTTAGATACAAAAGTGGTTTGATACTTGGTTTTGATATCAAGAATTTTGCATTTATAAACAATTGTCCCTTTTACAATCTTGAAAAATACGCCATCTAAATCTGCTGAGACAAACAATACAATCATAAATTTTTTTAAAAATCTTGAATTTTTTGGCAAAGCACATAAATGTTGGGAATCATATTTATAGATTTTAATTGCCTGCATTTTGTGGTAAGATTCTAAGAATGTTTCAAAATTCTGGTAGGTTTTCGGAGTTGACTAAAAAATAGTCGGATTAGCATAACCTATTTGTACAGCTTTCGAAAATTTTAAATTTGGCTACAGTTGGTTACATTCTGTACTCTTTCGTTATTCTGATGGACAACCGATTTTAGATACAAAAGTGGTTTGATACTTGGTTTTGATATCGAGAATTTTGCAGTTTAGGCTATCTAAGTTTGCAGTTATAAACAATTGTCCCTTTTACAATCTTGAAAAATACGCCATCTCAAATCTGCTGAGACAAACAATACAATCATAATTTTTTAAAAATCTTGGAATATTTGGCAAAGCACATAAATGTTTGGAATCGTATTTATAGATTTTAATTGCCTGCATTTTGTGGTAAGACTCTAAGAATGTTTCAAAATTCTAGTAGGTTTTCGGAGTTGACTAAAAAATAGACGGATTAGCTTAACCTATTTGTACAGCTTTCGAAAATTTTAAATTTGGCTACAGTTGGTTACATTCTGTACTCTTTCGTTATTCTGATGGACAACCGATTTTAGATACAAAAGTGGTTTGATACTTGGTTTTGATATCGAGAATTTTGCAGTTATAAACAATTGTCCCTTTTACATTTTTTGAAAAATATGCTATCTAAGTTTGCAGTTATAAACAATTGTCCCTTTTACGATCTTGAAACCTACGCCATCTCAAATCTGCTGAAACAAACAATACAATCATAAATTTTTTAAAAATCTTGAATTTTTGGCAAAGCACATAAATGTTTGGAATCTTTTTTATAGATTTTAATTGCCTCCATTTTGTGGTAAGACTCTAAGAATGTTTCAACATTCTGGTAGGTTTTCGGAGTTGACTAAAAAATAGTCGGATTAGCATAACCTTTTTGTACAACATTCGAAAATTTTAAATTTGTCTACAGTTTGTTACATTCTGTACTCTTTCGTTATTCTGATGGACAATAGATTTTAGATACAAAAGTGTTTTGATACTTGGTTTTGATATCAAGAAGTTTGCAGTTGTAAACAATTGTACCTTTTACATTTTTTGAAAAATACGCTATCTAAGTTTGCAGTTATAAACAATCTCAAATCTGCTGAGACAAACAATACAATCATAAATTTTTCAAAAATCTACAATTTTTGGCAAAGCATATAAATGTATGGAATCGTATTTATAGATTTTAATTGCCTGCATTTTGTGGTAAGACTCTTAAGAATTTTTCAAAATTCTGGTAGGTTTTCGGAGTTGACTAAAAAATAGTCGGATTGGCATAACCTATTTGTACAACATTCGAAAATTTTAAATTTGGCTACAGTTTGTTACATTCTGTACTCTTTCGTTATTCTGATGGACAACAGATTTTAGATACAAAAGTGGTTTGATACTTGGTTTCGATATCAAGAATTTTGCATTTATAAACAATTGTCCCTTTTACAATCTTGAAAAATACGCTATCTCTAATCTGCTGAGACAAACAATTGCAATCATAAATTTTTTGAAACAAACAATACAATCATAAAAAAAATCTTGAAATTTTTGGCAAAGCACATAAATGTTTGGAATTGTATTTATAGATTTTAATTGCCTGCATTTGGTGGTTAAGACTCTAAGAATTTTTCAAAATTCTGGTAGGTTTTCGAAGTTGACTAAAAAATAGTCGGATTGGCATAACCTATTTGTACAACTTTCGAAAATTTTAAATTTGGCTTCAGTTTGTTACATTCTGTACTCTTTCGTTATTCTGATGAACAACAGATTTTAGATACAAAAGTGGTTTGATACTTGGTTTCGATATCAAGAATTTTGCAGTTTACGCCATCTAAGTTTGCAGTTATAAACAATTGTCCCTTTTACAATCTTGAAAAATACGCCATCTCAAATCTGCTGAGACAAACAATACAATCATAAATTTTTTAAAAATCTTGAATTTTTGGCAAAGCACATAAAACTTGGAATCGTATTTATAGATTTTAATTGCCTGCATTTTGTGGTAAGACTCTAAGAATGTTTCAACATTCTGGTAGGTTTTCGGAGTTGACTAAAAAATAGTCGGATTAGCATAACCTTTTTGTACAACATTCGAAAATTATAAATTTGTCTACAGTTTGTTACATTCTGTACTCTTTCGTTATTCTGATGGACAATAGATTTCAGATACAAAAGTGTTTTGATACTTGGTTTTGATATCAAGAAGTTTGCAGTTGTAAACAATTGTACCTTTTACATTTTTTGAAAAATACGCTATCTAATTTTGAAGTTATAAACAATTGTCTTGAAAAATACTTTTTAAACAATTCATAAAAATTTTTTTAAAAATCTTGAATTTTTTTGGCAAAACACATAAATGTTTGGAATTGTATTTATAGATTTTAATTGCCTGCATTTTGTGGTAAGACTCTAAGAATTTTTCAAAATTCTGGTAGGTTTTTCGGAGGTGACTAAAAAAATAGTCGGATTAGCATAACCTATTTGTACAACTTTCGAAAATTTTAAATTTGGCTACAGTTTGTTACATTCTGTACTCTTTCGTTATTCTGATGGACAACAGATTTTAAGATACAAAAGTGGTTTGATACTTGGTTTTGATATCGATATCAAGAATTTTTTACAGTTGAAAAATACGCTATCTAAGTTTGCAGTTATAAACAATTGTCCCTTTTACAATCTTGAAAATACGCCATCTCAAATCTGCTGAGACAAACAATACAATCATAATTTTTTAAAAATCTTGGAAATTTTGGCAAAGCACATAAATGTTTGGAATCGTATTTATAGATTTTAATTGCCTGCATTTTGTGGTAAGACTCTAAGAATGTTTCAAAATTCTGGTAGGTTTTCGGAGGTGACTAAAAAATAGTCGGATTAGCATAACCTATTTGTACAACTTTCGAAAATTTTAAATTTGGCTACAGTTTGTTACATTCTGTACTCTTTCGTTATTCTAATGGACAACAGATTATAGATACAAAAGTGGTTAGATACTTGGTTTTGATATCAAGACTTTTGCAGTTATAAACAATTGTCCCTTTTACATTTTTTGAAAAATACGCTATCTAAGTTTGCAGTTATAAACAATTGTTCCTTTTACAATCTTGAAACATACGCCATCTCAAATCTGCTGAAACGAACAATACAATCATAATTTTTTTAAAAATCTTAAATTTTTGGCAAATCACTAAATGTTTGGAATCTTATTTATTGATTTTAATTGCCTGCATTTTTGTGGTAAGACTCTAAGAATGTTTCAACATTCTTGTAGGTTTTCGGAGTTGACTAAAAAATAGTCGGATTGGCATAACCTTTATGTACAATATTCGAAAATTTTAAATTTGGCTACAGTTTGTTACATTCTGTACTCTTTCGTTATTCTGATGGACAACAGATTTTAGATTCAAAAGTGGTTTGATACTTGGTTTCGATATCAAGAATTTTGCATTTATAAACAATTGTCCCTTTTACAATCTCAAAAAATACGCCATCTCAAATCTGCTGAGACAAACAATACAATCATAATTTTTTAAAAATCTTGGAATTTTTGGCAAAGCACATAAATGTTTGGAATCGTATTTATAGATTTTAATTGCCTGCATTTTGTGGTAAGACTCTAAGAATGTTTCAAAAGTCTGGTAGGTTTTCGGAGTTGACTAAAAAATAGTCGGATTAGCACAACCTATTTGTACAGCTTTCGAAAATTTTAAATTTGGCTACTGTTGGTTACATTCTGTACTCTTTCGTTATTCTGATGGACAACCGATTTTAGATACAAAAGTGGTTTGATACTTGGTTTTGATATCGAGAATTTTGCAGTTATAAACAATTGTCTCTTTCACATTTTTTGAAAAATATGCTATCTAAGTTTGCAGTTATAAACAATTGTCCCTTTTACGATCTTGAAACATTCGCCATCTCAAATCTGCTGAAACAAACAATACAATCATAAATTTTTTAAAAATCTTGAATTTTTGGCAAAGCACATAAATGTTTGGAATCTTATTTATAGATTTTAATTGCCTGCATTTTGTGGTAAGACTCTAAGAATGTTTCAACATTCTGGTAGGTTTTCGGAGTTGACTAAAAAATAGTCGGTTTAGCATAACCTTTTTGTACAACATTCGAAAATTTTAAGTTTGTCTACAGTTTGTTACATTCTGTACTCTTTCATTATTCTGATGGACAATAGATTTTAGGTACAAAAGTGTTTTGATACTTGGTTTTCATATCAAGAAGTTTGCAGTTGTAAACAATTGTATCTTTTACATTTTTTGAAAAATACGCTATCTAAGTTTGAAGTTATAAACAATTGTCCCTTTTACATTCATAAATTTTTTAAAAATCTTGAATTTTTTGGCAAAACACATAAATGTTTGGAATTGTATTTATAGATTTTAATTGCCTGCATTTTGTGGTAAGACTCAAAGAATTTTTAAAAAATTCTGGTAGGTTTTCGGAGGTGACTAAAAAATAGTCGGATTAGCATAACCTATTTGTACAAATTTCGAAAATTATAAATTTGGCTACAGTTTGTTACATTCTGTACTCTTTCGTTATTGTGATGGACAACAGATTTTAGATACAAAAGTGGTTTGATACTTGGTTTCGATATCAAGAATTTTGCATTTATAAACAATTGTCCCTTTCACAATCTTGAAAAATACGCTATCTCAAATCTGCTGAGACAAACAATGCAATCTAAATTTTTTAAAAATCTTGAATTTTTGGCAAAGCACATAAAAGTTTGGTATCGTATTTATAGATTTTACTTGCCTGCATTTTGTGGAAAGACTCTAAGAATGTTTCAAAATTCTGGTTGGTTTTCGGAGTTGACTAAAAAATAGTCGGATTAGCATAACCTATTTGTACAGCTTTCGAAAATTTTAAATTTGGCTACAGTTTGTTACATTCTGTACTCTTTCGTTATTCTGATGGACAACAGATTTTAGATACAAAAGTGGTTTGATACTTGGTTTTGATATCAAGAATTTTGCAGTTATAAACAATTGTACCTTTTACATTTTTTGAAAAATACGCTATCTAAGTTTGAAGTTATAAACAATTGTCCCTTCTACATTCATAAATTTTTTAAAAATCTTGAATTTTTTGGCAAAACACATAAATGTTTGGAATTGTATTTATAGATTTTAATTGCCTGCATTTTGTGGCAAGACTCTAAGAATTTTTCAAAATTCTGGTAGGTTTTCTGAGGTGACTAAAAAATAGTCGGATTAGCATAACCTATTTGTACAACTTTCGAAAATTTTAAATTTGGCTACAGTTTGTTACATTCTGTACTCTTTCGTTATTCTGATGGACAACAGATTTTAGATACAGATACAAAAGTGGTTTGATACTTGGTTTTGATATCAAGAATTTTGCAGTTATAAACAATTGTCCCTTTTACGATCTTGAAACACACGCCATCTCAAATCTGCTGAAACAAACAATAATATCATAAATTTTTTAAAAATCTTGAATTTTTGGCAAAGCACACAAATGTTTGGAATCTTATTTATAGATTTTAATTGCCTGCATTTTGTGGTAAGACTCTAAGAATGTTTCAACATTCTGGTAGGTTTTCGGAGTTGACTAAAAATAGTCAAATTAGCATAACCTTTTTGTACAACATTCTAAAATTTTAATTTTGTCTACAGTTTGTTACATTCTGTACTCTTTCGTTATTCTGATGGATAATAGATTTTAGATACAAAAGTGTTTTGGTACTTGGTTTTGATATCAAGAAGTTTGCAGTTGTAAACAATTGTACCTTTTACATTTTTTGAAAAATACACTATCTAAGGTTGAAGTTATAAACAATTGTCCTTTTTACATTCATAAATTTTTTAAAAATCTTGAATTTTTTGGCAAAACTCATAAATGTTTGGAATTGTATTTATAGATATTAATTGCCTGCATTTTGTGATAAGACTCTAAGAATTTTTCAAAATTCTGGTAGGTTTTCGGAGGTGAATAAAAAATAGTCGGATTAGCATAACCTATTTGTACAATTTTCGAAAATTTTAAATTTGGCTACAGTTTGTTACATTCTGTACTCTTTCGTTATTCTGATGGACAACAGATTTTAGATACAAAAGTGGTTAGATACTTGGTTTTGATATCAAGAATTTTGCAGTTATAAACAATTGTCCCTTTTACATTTTTTGAAAAATACGCTATCTAAGTTTGCAGTTATAAACAATTGTCCTTTTTACAATCTTGAAACATACGCCATCTCAAATCTGCTGAATCGAAATATACAATCATAAAATTTTTAAAAATCTTGAATTTTTGGCAAAGCGCATAAATGTTTGGAATCTTATTTATAGATTTTAATTGCCTGCATTTTGCGGTAAGACTCTAAGAATGTTTCAACATTCTGGTAGGTTTTCGGAATTGACTAAAAAAGAGTCGGATTGGCATAACCTTTTTGCACAACATTCGAAAATTTTAAATTTGGCTACAGTTTGTTACATTCTGTACTCTTTCGTTATTCTGATGGACAATAGATTTTAGATACAAAAGTGGTTTGATACTTGGTTTCGATATCCAGAAATTTGCATTTATAAACAATTGTCCCTTTTACAATCTTGAAAAATACGCCATCTCAAATCTGCTGAAACAAACAATAATATCATAAATTTTTTAAAAATCTTGAATTTTTGGCAAAGCACATAAATGTTTGGAATCTTATTTATAGATTTTAATTGCCTGCATTTTGTGGTAAGACTCTAAGAATGTTTCAACATTCTGGTAGGTTTTCGGAATTGACTAAAAAAGAGTCGGATTGGCATAACCTTTTTGCACAACATTCGAAAATTTTAAATTTGGCTACAGTTTGTTACATTCTGTACTCTTTCGTTATTCTGATGGACAATAGATTTTAGATACAAAAGTGGTTTGATACTTGGTTTCGATATCAAGAAATTTGCATTTATAAACAATTGTCCCTTTTACAATCTTGAAAAATACGCCATCTCAAATCTGCTGAAACAAACAATAATATCATAAATTTTTTAAAAATCTTGAATTTTTGGCAAAGCACATAAATGTTTGGAATCTTATTTATAGATTTTAATTGCCTGCATTTTGT
Source organism: Styela plicata (assembly GCA_963675895.2). Taxonomy (NCBI): domain Eukaryota; kingdom Metazoa; phylum Chordata; class Ascidiacea; order Stolidobranchia; family Styelidae; genus Styela; species Styela plicata. The sequence goes on along the minus strand of OZ023145.1, from coordinate 3,580,424 downwards.
GGTAAGACTCTAAGAATTTTTCAAAATTCTGGTAGGTTTTCGGAGGTGAATAAAAAATAGTCGGATTAGCATAACCTATTTGTACAACTTTCGAGAATTTTAAATTTGGCTACAGTTTGTTACATTCTGTACTCTTTCGTTATTCTGATGGACAACAGATTTTAGATACAAAAGTGGTTAGATACTTGGTTTTGATATCAAGAATTTTGCAGTTATAAACAATTGTCCCTTTTTCATTTTTTGAAAAATACGCTATCTAAGTTTGCAGTTATAAACAATTGTCCCTTTTAAAATCTTGAAACATACGCCATCTCAAATCTGCTGAAACGAACAATACAATCATAAATTTTTTAAAAATCTTGAATTTTTGGCAAAGCACATATATGTTTGGAATCTTATTTATAGATTTTAATTGCCTGCAATTTGTGGTAAGACTCTAAGAATGTTTTAACATTCTGGTAGGTTTTCGGAATTGACTAAAAAAGAGTCGGATTGGCATAACCTTTTTGCACAACATTCGAAAATTTTAAATTTGGCTACAGTTTGTTACATTCTGTACTCTTTCGTTATTCTGATGGACAATAGATTTTAGATACAAAAGTGGTTTGATACTTGGTTTCGATATCAAGAAATTTGCATTTATAAACAATTGTCCCTTTTACGATCTTGAAACATACGCCATCTCAAATCTGCTGAAACAAACAATACAATCATAAATTTTTTAAAAATCTTGAATTTTTTGGCAAAACTCATAAATGTTTGGAATTGTATTTATAGATTTTAATTGCCTGCATTTTGTGGTAAGACACTAAGAATTTTTCAAAATTCTGGTAGGTTTTCGGAGGTGACTAAAAATAGTCGGATTAGCATAACCTATTTGTACAACTTTCGAAAATTTTAAATTTGGCTACAGTTTTTTACATTCTGTACTCTTTCGTTATTCTGATGGACAACAGATTTTAGATACAAAAGTGGTTTGATACTTGGTTTTGATATCTAGAATTTTGCAGTTATAAACAATTGTCCCTTTTACATTTTTTGAAAAATACGCTGTCTAAGTTTGCAGTTATAAACAATTGTCCCTTTTACAATCTTGAAACATACGCCATCTCAAATCTGCTGAAACGAACAATACAATCATAAATTTTTTAAAAATTTTGCATTTTTGGCAAAGCACATAAATGTTTGGAATCTTATTTATGGATTTTAATTGCGTGCATTTTGTGGTAAGACTCTAAGAATGTTTCAACATTCTGGTAGGTTTTCGGAGTTGACTAAAAAAGAGTCGGATTGGCATAACCTTTTTGTACAACATTCGAAAATTTTAAATTTGGCTACAGTTTGTTACATTCTGTACTCTTTCGTTATTCTGATGGACAACAGATTTTAGATACAAAAGTGGTTTGATACTTGGTTTCGATATCAAGAATTTTGCATTTATAAACAATTGTCCCTTTTACAATCTTGAAAAATACGCCATCTCAAATCTGCTGAGACAAACAATACAATCATAATTTTTTAAAAATCTTGGAATTTTTGGTAAGGCACATAAATGTTTGGAATCGTATTTATAGATTTTAATTGCCTGTATTTTGTGGTAAGACTCTAAGAATGTTTCAAAAATCTGGTAGGTTTTCGGAGTTGACTAAAAAATAGTCGGATTAGCGTAACCTATTTGTACAGCTTTCGAAAATTTTAAATTTGGCTACAGTTGGTTACATTCTGTACTCTTCCGTTATTCTCTTTACAACCGATTTTAGATACAAAAGTGGTTTGATACTTGGTTTTGATCTCGAGAATTTTGCAGTTATAAACAATTGTCTCTTTTACATTTTTTGAAAAATATTCTATCTAAGTTTGCAGTTATAAACAATTGTCCCTTTTACGATCTTGAAACATACGCCATCTCAAATCTGCTGAAACGAACAATACAATCATAAATTTTTTAAAAATCTTGAATTTTTGGCAAAGCACATAAATGTTTGGAATCTTATTTATAGATTTTAATTGCCTGCAATTTGTGGTAAGACTCTAAGAATGTTTTAACATTCTGGTAGGTTTTCGGAATTGACTAAAAAAGTGTCGGATTGGCATAACCTTTTTGCACAACATTCGAAAATTTTAAATTTGGCTACAGTTTGTTACATTCTGTACTCTTTCGTTATTCAGATGGACAATAGATTTTAGAAACAAAAGTGGTTTGATACTTGGTTTCGATATCAAGAAATTTACATTTATAAATAATTGTCTCTTTTACATTTTTTGAAAAATATGCTATCTAAGTTTGCAGTTATAAACAATTGTCCCTTTTACGATCTTGAAACATACGCCATCTCAAATCTGCTGAAACAAACAATACAATCATAAATTTTTTAAAAATCTTGAATTTTTGGCAAAGCACATAAATGTTTGAAATCGTATTTATAGATTTTAATTGCGTGCATTTTGTGGTAAGACTCTAAGAATGTTTCAACATTCTGGTAGGTTTTCGGAGTTGACTAAAAAATAGTCGGATTGGCATAACCTTTTTGTACAACATTCGAAAATTTTAAATTTGTCTACAGTTTGTTACATTCTGTACTCTTTCGTTATTCTGATGGACAATAGATTTTAGATACAAAAGTGTTTTGATACTTGGTTTTGATATCAAGAAGTTTGCAGTTGTAAACAATTGTACCTTTTACATTTTTTGAAAAATACACTATCTACGTTTGAAGTTATAAATAATTGTCCCTTTTACATTCATAAATTTTTTAAAAATCTTGAATTTTTTGGCAAAACTCATAAATGTTTGGAATTGTATTTATAGATTTTAATTGCCTGCATTTTGTGGTAAGACACTAAGAATTTTTCAAAATTCTGGTAGGTTTTCGGAGGTGACTAAAAATAGTCGGATTAGCATAACCTATTTGTACAACTTTCGAAAATTTTAAATTTGGCTACAGTTTTTTACATTCTGTACTCTTTCGTTATTCTGATGGACAACAGATTTTAGATACAAAAGTGGTTTGATACTTGGTTTTGATATCTAGAATTTTGCAGTTATAAACAATTGTCCCTTTTACATTTTTTGAAAAATACGCTGTCTAAGTTTGCAGTTATAAACAATTGTCCCTTTTACAATCTTGAAACATACGCCATCTCAAATCTGCTGAAACGAACAATACAATCATAAATTTTTTAAAAATCTTGCATTTTTGGCAAAGCACATAAATGTTTGGAATCTTATTTATAGATTTTAATTGCGTGCATTTTGTGGTAAGACTCTAAGAATGTTTCAACATTCTGGTAGGTTTTCGGAGTTGACTAAAAAATAGTCGGATTGGCATAACCTTTTTGTACAACATTCGAAAATTTTAAATTTGGCTACAGTTTGTTACATTCTGTACTCTTTCGTTATTCTGATGGACAACAGATTTTAGATACAAAAGTGGTTTGATACTTGGTTTCGATATCAAGAATTTTGCATTTATAAACAATTGTCCCTTTTACAATCTTGAAAAATACGCCATCTCAAATCTGCTGAGACAAACAATACAATCATAATTTTTTAAAAATCTTGGAATTTTTGGCAAAGCACATAAATGTTTGGAATCGTATTTATAGATTTTAATTGCCTGCATTTTGTGGTAAGACTCTAAGAATGTTTCAAAATTCTGGTAGGTTTTCGGAGTTGACTAAAAAATAGTCGGATTAGCATAACCTATTTGTACAGCTTTTGAAAATTTTAAATTTGGCTACAGTTGGTTACATTCTGCACTCCTTCGTTATTCTGATGGACAACCGATTTTAGATACAAAAGTGCTTTGATACTTGGTTTTGATATCGAGAATTTTGCAGTTATAAACAATTGTCTCTTTTACATTTTTTGAAAAATATGCTATCTAAGTTTGCAGTTATAAACAATTGTCCCTTTTACGATCTTGAAACATACGCCATCTCAAATCTGCTGAAAATAACAATACAATCATAAATTTTTTTAAAATCTTGAATTTTTGGCAAAGCACATAAATGTTTAGAATCTTATTTATAGATTTTAATTGCCTGCATTTTGTGGTAAGACTTTAAGAATGTTTCAACATTCTGGTAGGTTTTCGGAGTTGACTAAAAAATAGTCGGATTAGCATAACCTTTTTGTACAACATTCGAAAATTTTAAATTTGTCTACAGTTTGTTACATTCTGTACTCTTTCGTTATTCTGATGGACAATAGATTTTAGATACAAAAGTGTTTTGATACTTGGTTTTGATATCAAGAAGTTTGCAGTTGTAAACAATTGTACCTTTTACATTTTTTGAAAAATACGCTATCTAAGTTTGAAGTTATAAACAATTGTCCCTTTTACATTCATAAATTTTTTACAAATCTTGAATTTTTTGGCAAAACACATAAATGTTTGGAATTGTATTTATAGATTTTAATTGCCTGCATTTTGTGGTAAGACACTAAGAATTTTTCAAAATTCTGGTAGGTTTTCGGAGGTGACTAAAAAACAGTCGGATTAGCATAACCTATTTGTACAACTTTCGAAAATTTTAAATTTGGCTACAGTTTGTTACATTCTGTACTCTTTCGTTATTCTGATGGACAACAGATTTTAGATACAAAAGTGGTTTGATACTTGGTTTTGATATCAAGAATTTTGCAGTTATAAACAATTGTCACTTTAACATTTTTTGAAAAATACGCTATCTAAGTTTGCAGTTATAAACAATTGTCCCTTTTACAATCTTGAAACATACGACATCTCAAATCTGCTGAAACGAACAATACAATCATAAATTTTTTAAAAATCTTGAATTTTTGGCAAAGCACATAAATATTTGGAATCTTATTTACAGATTTTAATTGCCTGCATTTTGTGGTAAGACTCTAAGAATGTTTCAACATTCTGGTAGGTTTTCGGAGTTGACTAAAAAATAGTCGGATTGGCATAACCTTTTTGTACAACATTCGAAAATTTTAAATTTGGCTACAGTTTGTTACATTCTTTACATTCTGGTAAGACTCTAAGAATGTTTCAAAATTCTGGTAGGTTTTCGGAGGTGACTAAAAAATAGTCGGATTAGCATAAGCTATTTGTAAAACTTTCGAAAATTTTAAATTTGGCTACAGTTTGTTACATTCTGTACTCTTTCGTTATTCTGATGGACTATAGATTTTAGATACAAAAGTGTTTTGATACTTGGTTTTGATATCAAGAAGTTTGCAGTTGTAAACAATTGTACCTTTTACATTTTTTCAAAAAATACGCTATCTAAGTTTGCAGTTATAAACAATCTCAAATCTGCTGAGACAAACAAGACAATCATAAATTTTTTAAAAATTTTGAATTTTTGGCAAAGCAAATAAATGTTTGGAATTGTATTTATAGATTTTAATTGCCTGCATTTTGTGGTAAGACTCTAAGAATTTTTCAAAATTCTGGTAGGTTTTCGGAGGTGACTAAAAATAGTCGGATTAGCATAACCTATTTGTACAACTTCCGAAAATTTTAAATTTGTCTACTGTTTGTTACATTCTGTACTCTTTCGTTATTCTGATGGACAAACAGATTTTAGATACAAAAGTTGTTTGATACTTGGTTTTGATATCAAGAATTTTGCATTTATAAACAATTGTCCCTTTTACATTTTTTGAAAAATACGCTATCTAAGTTTGCAGTTATAAACAATTGTCCCTTTTACAATCTTGAAAAATACGCCATCTCAAATCTGCTGAGACAAACAATACAATAATAATTTTTTAAAAATCTTGGAATTTTTGGTAAAGCACATAAATGTTTGGAATCGTATTTATAGATTTTAATTGCCTGCATTTTGTGGTAAGACTCTAAGAATGTTTCAAAAATCTGGTAGGTTTTCGGAGTTGACTAAAAAATAGTCGGATTAGCGTAACCTATTTGTACAGCTTTCGAAAATTTTAAATTTGGCTACAGTTGGTTACATTCTGTACTCTTCCGTTATTCTCTTTACAACCGATTTTAGATACAAAAGTGGTTTGATACTTGGTTTTGATATCGAGAATTTTGCAGTTATAAACAGTTGTCTCTTTTACATTTTTTGAAAAATATTCTATCTAAGTTTGCAGTTATAAACAATTGTCCCTTTTACGATCTTGAAACATACGCCATCTCAAACCTGCTGAAACAAACAATACAATCATAATTTTTTTAAAAATCTTGAATTTTTGGCAAAGCACATAAATGTTTAGAATCTTATTTATAGATTTTAATTGCCTGCATTTTGTGGTAAGACTCTAAGAATTTTTCAACATTCTGGTAGGTTTTCGGAGTTGACTAAAAAATAGTCTGATTAGCATAACCTTTTTGTACAACATTCGAAAATTTTAAATTTTCTACAGTTTGTTACATTCTGTACTCTTTCGTTATTCTGATGGACAATAGATTTTAGATACAAAAGTGTTTTGATACTTGGTTTTGATATCAAGAAGTTTGCAGTTGTATACAATTGTACCTTTTTCATTTTTTGAAAAATACGCTATCTAAGTTTGAAGTTATAAACAATTGTCCCTTTTACATTCATAAATTTTTTAAAAATCTTGAATTATTTGGCAAAACACGTAAATGTTTGGAATTGTATTTATAGATTTTAATTGCCTGCATTTTGTGGTAAGACTCTAAGAATTTTTCAAAATTCTGGTAGGTTTTCGGAGGTGACTAAAAAATAGTCGGATTAGCATAACCTATTTGTACAACTTTCGAAAATTTTAAATTTGGCTACAGTTTGTTACATTCTGTACTCTTTCGTTATTCTGATGGACAACAGATTTTAGATACAAAAGTGGTTTGATACTTGGTTTTGATATCAAGAATTTTGCAGTTATAAACAATTGTCCTTTTTACAATCTTGAAACATACGCCATCTCAAATCTGCTGAAACGAACAATACAATCATAAATTTTTTAAAAATCTTGAATTTTTGGCAAAGCACATAAATGTTTGGAATCTTATTTATAGATTTTAATTGCCTGCATTTTGTGGTAAGACTCTAATAATGTTTCAACATTCTGGTAGGTTTTCGGTGTTGACTAAAAAATTGTCGGATTGGCATAACCTTTTTGTACAACATTCGAAAATTTTAAATTTGGCTACATTTTGTTACATTCTGTACATACTGTACATTCTGGTAAGACTCTAAGAATGTTTCAAAATTCTGGTAGGTTTTCGGAGGTGACTAAAAAATAGTCGGATTAGCATAAGCTATTTGTAAAACTTTTGAAAATTTTAAATTTGGCTACAGTTTGTTACATTCTGTACTCTTTCGTTATTCTGATGAACTATAGATTTTAGATACAAAAGTGTTTTGATACTTGGTTTTGATATCAAGAAGTTTGCAGTTGTAAACAATTGTACCTTTTACATTTTTTGAAAAATACGCTATCTAAGTTTGCAGTTATAAACAATTGTCCCCTTTACAATCTTGAAACATACGCCATCTCAAATCTGCTGAAACAAACAATACAATCATAAATTTTTTAAATACTTTGAATTTTTGGCAAAGCACATAAATGTTTGGAATCTTATTTATAGATTTTAATTGCCTGCATTTTGTGGTAAGACTCTAAGAATGTTTCAACATTCTGGTAGGTTTTCGGAATTGACTAAAAAATAGTCGGATTAGCATAACCTTTTTGTACAACATTCGAAAATTTTAAATTTGTCTACTGTTTGTTACATTCTGTACTCTTTCGTTATTCTGATGGACAAACAGATTTTAGATACAAAAGTTGTTTGATACTTGATTTTGATATCAAAAATTTTGCATTTATAAACAATTGTCGCTTTTACTTTTTTTGAAAAATACGCTATCTAAGTTTGCAGTTATAAACAATTGTCCCTTTTAAGATCTTGAAACATACGCCATCTCAAATCTGCTGAAACAAACAATACAATCATAATTTTTTTAAAAATCTTGAATTTTTGGCAAAGCACATAAATGTTTAGAATCTTATTTATAGATTTTAATTGCCTGCATTTTGTGGTAAGACTCTAAGAATGTTTCAACATTCTGGTAGGTTTTCGGAGTTGACTAAAAAATAGTCGGATTAGCATAACCTTTTTGTACAACATTCGAAAATTTTAAATTTGTCTACAGTTTGTTACATTCTGTACTCTTTCGTTATTCTGATGGACAATAGATTTTAGATACAAAAGTGGTTTGATACTTGGTTTTGATATCAAGAATTTTGCAGTTATAAACAATTGTCCCTTTTACAATCTTGAAACATACGCCATCTCAAATCTGCTGAAACGAACAATACAATTTTTTAAAAATCTTGAATTTTTGGCAAAGCACATAAATGTTTGGAATCTTATTTATAAATTTTAATTGCCTGCATTTTGTGGTAAGACTCTAATAATGTTTCAACATTCTGGTAGGTTTTCGGTGTTGACTAAAAAATAGTCGGATTGGCATAACCTTTTTGTACAACATTCGAAAATTTTAAATTTGGCTACAGTTTGTTACATTCTGTACATTCTGTACATTCTGGTAAGACTCTAAGAATGTTTCAAAATTCTGGTAGGTTTTCGGAGGTGACTAAAAAATAGTCGGATTAGCATAAGCTATTTGTAAAACTTTCGAAAATTTTAAATTTGGCTACAGTTTGTTACATTCTGTACTCTTTCGTTATTCTGATGGACAACAGATTTTAGATACAAAAGTGGTTTGATACTTGCTTTTGATATCAAGAATTTTGCAGTTATAAACAATTGTCCTTTTTACAATCTTGAAACATACGCCATCTCAAATCTGCTGAAACGAACAATACAATCATAAATTTTTTAAAAATCTTGAATTTTTGGCAAAGCACATAAATGTTTGGAATCTTATTTATAGATTTTAATTGCCTGCATTTTGTGGTAAGACTCTAAGAATGTTTCAACATTCTGGTAGGTTTTCGGAGTTGACTAAAAAATAGTCGGATTAGCATAACCTATTTGTACAGCTTTTGAAAATTTTAAATTTGGCTACAGTTGGTTACATTCTGCACTCTTTCGTTATTCTGATGGACAACCGATTTTAGATACAAAAGTGGTTTGATACTTGGTTTTGACATCGAGAATTTTGCAGTTATAAACAATTGTCTCTTTTACATTTTTTGAAACATATGCTATCTAAGTTTGCAGTTATAAACAATTGTCCCTTTTACGATCTTGAAACATACGCCATCTCAAATCTGCTGAAAATAACAATACAATCATAAATTTTTTTAAAATCTTGAATTGTTGGCAAAGCACATAAATGTTTGGAGTCTTATTTATAGATTTTAATTGCCTGCATTTTGTGGTAAGACTCTAAGAATGTTTCAACATTCTGGTAGGTTTTCGGAGTTGACTAAAAAATAGTCGGATTAGCATAACCTTTTTGTACAACATTCGAAAATTTTAAATTTGTCTACAGTTTGTTACATTCTGTACTCTTTCGTAATTCTGATGGACAATAGATTTTAGATACAAAAGTGTTTTGATACTTGGTTTTGATATCAAGAAGTTTGCAGTTGTAAACAATTGTACCTTTTACATTTTTTGAAAAATACGCTATCTAAGTTTGAAGTTATAAACAATTGTCCCTTTTACATTCATAAATTTTTAAAAATCTTGAATTTTTTGGCAAAACACATAAATGTTTGGAATTGTATTTATAGATTTTAATTGCCTGCATTTTGTGGTAAGACACTAAGAATTTTTCAAAATTCTGGTAGGTTTTCGGAGGTGACTAAAAAACAGTCGGATTAGCATAACCTATTTGTACAACTTTCGAAAATTTTAAATTTGGCTACAGTTTGTTACATTCTGTACTCTTTCGTTATTCTGATGGACAACAGATTTTAGATACAAAAGTGGTTTGATACTTGGTTTTGATATCAAGAATTTTGCAGTTACAAACAATTGTCCCTTTAACATTTTTTAAAAAAATACGCTATCTAAGTTTGCAGTTATAAAAACAATTGTCCCTTTTTACAATCTTGAAACATACGCCATCTCAAATCTGCTGAAACGAACAATACAATCATAAATTTTTTAAAAATCTTGAATTTTTGGCAAAGCACATAAATGTTTGGAATCTTATTTACAGATTTTAATTGCCTGCATTTTGTGGTAAGACTCTAAGAATGTTTCAACATTCTGGTAGGTTTTCGGAGTTGACTAAAAAATAGTCGGATTGGCATAATCTTTTTGTACAACATTCGAAAATTTTAAATTTGGCTACAGTTTGTTACCTTCTTTACATTCTGGTAAGACTCTAAGAATGTTTCAAAATTCTGGTAGGTTTTCGGAGGTGACTAAAAAATAGTCGGATTAGCATAAGCTATTTGTAGAACTTTCGAAAATTTTAAATTTGGCTACAGTTTGTTACATTCTGTACTCTTTCGTTATTCTGATTGACTATAGATTTTAGATACAAAAGTGTTTTGATACTTGGTTTTGATATCAAGAAGTTTGCAGTTGTAAACAATTTTTACCTTTTACATTTTTTGAAAAATACGCTAACTAAGTTTGCAGTTATAAACAATCTCAAATCTGCTGAGACAAACAAGACAATCATAAATTTTTTAAAAATCTTAAATTCTTGGCAAAGCACATAAATGTTTGGAATCGTATTTATAGATTTTAATTGCCTGCATTTTGTGGTAAGACTCTAAGAATGTTTCAAAATTCTGGTAGGTTTTCGGAGTTGACTAGAAAATAGTCGGATTGGCATAACCTATTTGTACAACTTTCGAAAATTTTAAATTTGGCTACAGTTTGTTACATTCTGTACTCTTTCGTTATTCTGATGGACAACAGATTTTAGATACAAAAGTGGTTTGATACTTGGTTTCGATATCAAGAATTTTGCATTTATAAACAATTGTCCCTTTTACAATCTTGAAAAATACGCTATCTCAAATCTGCTGAGACAAACAATGCAATCATAAATTTTTTAAAAATCTTGAATTTTTGGCAAAACACATAAATGTTTGGAATTGTATTTATAGATTTTAATTGCCTGCATTTGGTGGTTAGGACTCTAAGAATTTTTCAAAATTCTTGTAGGTTTTCGGAGTTGACTAAAAAATAGTCGGATTGGCATAACCTATTTGTACAACTTTCGAAAATTTTAAATTTGGGTACGGTTTGTTACATTCTGTACTCTTTCGTTATTCTGATGAACAACAGATTTTAGATACAAAAGTGGTTTGATACTTGGTTTCGATATCAAGAATTTTGCAGTTTACGCCATATAAGTTTGCAGTTATAAACAATTGTCCCTTTTACAATCTTGAAAAATACGCCATCTCAAATCTGCTGAGACAAACAATACAATCATAAATTTTTCAAAAATCTTGAATTTTTGGCAAAGCACATAAAAGTTTGGAATCGTATTTATAGATTTTAATTGCCTGCATTTTGTGGTAAGACTCTAAGAATGTTTCAAAATTCTTGTAGGTTTTCGGAGTTGACTAAAAAATAGTCGGATTAGCAAAACCTATTTGTACAGCTTTCGAAAATTTTAAATTTGGCTACAGTTTGTTACATTCTGTACTCTTTCGTTATTCTGATGGACAACAGATTTTAAATACAAAAGTGGTTTGAAACTTGGTTTTGATATCAAGAATTTTGCAGTTATAAACAATTGTACCTTTTACATTTTTTGAAAAATACGCTATCTAAGTTTGAAGTTATAAACAATTGTCCCTTCTACATTCATAAATTTTTTAAAAATCTTTAATTTTTTGGCAAAACACATAAATGTTTGGAATTGTATTTATAGATTTTAATTGCCTGCATTTTGTGGCAAGACTCTAAGAATTTTTCAAAATTCTGGTAGGTTTTCTGAGGTGACTAAAAAATAGTCGGATTAGCATAACCTATTTGTACAACTTTCGAAAATTTTAAATTTGGCTACAGTTTGTTACATTCTGTACTCTTTCGTTATTCTGATGGACAACTGATTTTAGATACAGATACAAAAGTGGTTTGATACTTGGTTTTGATATCAAGAATTTTGCAGTTATAAACAATTGTCCCTTTTACGATCTTGAAACATACGCCATCTCAAATCTGCTGAAACAAACAATACAATCATAAATTTTTTAAAAATCTTGAATTTTTGGCAAAGCACATAAATGTTTGGAATCTTATTTATAGATTTTAATTGCCTGCATTTTGTGGTAAGACTATAAGAATGTTTCAACATTCTGGTAGGTTTTCGGAGTTGACTAAAAAATAGTCGGATGAGCATAACCTTTTTGTACAACATTCGAAAATTTTAAATTTGTCTACAGTTTGTTACATTCTGTACTCTTTCGTTATTCTGATGGACAACAGATTTTAGATACAAAAGTGGTTTGATACTTGGTTTTGATATCAAGAAATTTGCATTTATAAACAATTGGCCCTTTTACAATCTTGAAAAATACGCCATCTCAAATCTGCTGAGACAAACAATACAATCATAATTTTTTAAAAATCTTGGAATTTTTGGCAAAGCACATAAATGTTTGGAATCGTATTTATAGATTTTAATTGCCTGCATTTTGTGGTAAGACTCTAAGAATGTTTCAAAATTCTGGTAGGTTTTCGGAGTTGACTAAAAAATAGTCGGATTAGCATAACCTATTTGTACAGCTTTCGAAAATTTTAAATTTGGCTACAGTTGGTTACATTCTGTACTCTTTCGTTATTCTGATGGAAAACCGATTTTAGATACAAAAGTGGTTTGATACTTGGTTTTGATATCGAGAATTTTGCAGTTATAAACAATTGTCTCTTTTACATTTTTTGAAAAATATGCTATCTAAGTTTGCAGTTATAAACAATTGTCCCTTTTACGATCTTGAAACATACGCCATCTCAAATCTGCTGAAACAAACAATAATATCATAAATTTTTTAAAAATCTTGAATTTTTGGCAATACAAATAAATGTTTGGAATTGTATTTATAGATTTTAATTGCCTGCATTTTGTGGTAAGACTCTAAGAATTTTTCAAAATTCTGGTAGGTTTTCGGAGGTGACTAAAAATAGTCGGATTAGCATAACCTATTTGTACAACTTCCGAAAATTTTAAATTTGTCTACTGTTTGTTACATTCTGTACTCTTTCGTTATTCTGATGGACAAACAGATTTTAGATACAAAAGTTGTTTGATACTTAGTTTTGATATCAAGAATTTTGCATTTATAAACAATTGTCCCTTTTACATTTTTTGAAAAATACGCTATCTAAGTTTGCAGTTATAAACAATTGTCCCTTTTACAATCTTGAAAAATACGCCATCTCAAATCTGCTGAGACAAACAATACAATCATAATTTTTTAAAAATCTTGGAATTTTTGGTAAAGCACATAAATGTTTGGAATCGTATTTATAGATTTTAATTGCCTGCATTTTGTGGTAAGACTCTAAGAATGTTTCAAAAATCTGGTAGGTTTTCGGAGTTGACTAAAAAATAGTCGGATTAGCGTAACCTATTTGTACAGCTTTCGAAAATTTTAAAATTTGGCTACAGTTGGTTACATTCTGTACTCTTCCGTTATTCTGTTTACAACTGATTTTAGATACAAAAGTGGTTTGATACTTGGTTTTGATATCGAGAATTTTGCAGTTATAAACAATTGTCTCTTTTACATTTTTTGAAAAATATTCTATCTAAGTTTGCAGTTATAAACAATTGTCCCTTTTACGATCTTGAAACATACGCCATCTCAAATCTGCTGAAACAAACAATACAATCATAATTTTTTCAAAAATCTTGAATTTTTGGCAAAGCACATAAATGTTTAGAATCTTATTTATAGATTTTAATTGCCTGCATTTTGTGGTAAGACTCTAAGAATGTTTCAACATTCTGGTAGGTTTTCGGAGTTGACTAAAAAATAGTCTGATTAGCATAACCTTTTTGTACAACATTCGAAAATTTTAAATTTGTCTACAGTTTGTTACATTCTGTACTCTTTCGTTATTCTGATGGACAATAGATTTTAGATACAAAAGTGTTTTGATACTTGGTTTTGATATCAAGAAGTTTGCAGTTGTATACAATTGTACCTTTTTCATTTTTTGAAAAATACGCTATCTAAGTTTGAAGTTATAAACAATTGTCCCTTTTACATTCATAAATTTTTTAAAAATCTTGAATTATTTGGCAAAACACGTAAATGTTTGGAATTGTATTTATAGATTTTAATTGCCTGCATTTTGTGGTAAGACTCTAAGAATTTTTCAAAATTCTGGTAGGTTTTCGGAGGTGACTAAAAATAGTCGGATTAGCATAACCTATTTGTACAACTTCCGAAAATTTTAAATTTGTCTACTGTTTGTTACATTCTGTACTCTTTCGTTATTCTGATGGACAAACAGATTTTAGATACAAAAGTTGTTTGATACTTGGTTTTGATATCAAGAATTTTGCATTTATAAACAATTGTCCCTTTTACATTTTTTGAAAAATACGCTATCTAAGTTTGCAGTTATAAACAATTGTCCCTTTTACAATCTTGAAAAATACGCCATCTCAAATCTGCTGAGACAAACAATACAATCATAATTTTTTAAAAATCTTGGAATTTTTGGCAAAGCACATAAATGTTTGGAATCGTATTTATAGATTTTAATTGCCTGCATTTTGTGGTAAGACTCTAAGAATGTTTCAAAATTCTGGTAGGTTTTCGAAGTTGACTAAAAAATAGTCGGATTAGCATAACATATTTGTACAGCTTTCGAAAATTTTAAATTTGGCTACAGTTTGTTACATTCTGTACTCTTTCGTTATTCTGATTACAACCGATTTTAGATACAAAAGTGGTTTGATACTTGGTTTTTGATATCGAGAATTTTGCAGTTATAAACAATTGTCTCTTTTTACATTTTTTGAAAAATATTCTATCTAAGTTTGCAGTTATAAACAATTGTCCCTTTTACGATCTTGAAACATACGCCATCTCAAATCTGCTGAAACAAACAATACAATCATAATTTTTTTAAAAAATCTTGAATTTTTGGCAAAGCACATAAATGTTTAGAATCTTATTTATAGATTTTAATTGCCTGCATTTTGTGGTAAGACTCTAAGAATGTTTCAACATTCTGGTAGGTTTTCGGAGTTGACTAAAAAATAGTCTGATTAGCATAAACTTTTTGTACAACATTCGAAAATTTTTAATTTTGTCTACAGTTTGTTACATTCTGTACTCTTTCGTTATTCTGATGGACAATAGATTTTAGATACAAAAGTGTTTTTTTGATACTTGGTTTTGATATCAAGAAGTTTGCAGTTGTATACAATTGTACCTTTTACATTTTTTGAAAAAATACGCTAATCTAAGTTTGAAGTTATAAAACAATTGTCCCTTTTACATTCATAAATTTTTTAAAAATCTTGAATTTTTGGCAAAACACATAAATGTTTGGAATTGTATTTATAGATTTTAATTGCCTGCATTTTGTGGTAAGACTCTAAGAATTTTTCAAAATTCTGGTAGGTTTTCGGAGGTGACTAAAAAATAGTCGGATTAGCATAACCTATTTGTACAACTTTCGAAAATTTTAAATTTGGCTACAGTTTGTTACATTCTGTACTCTTTCGTTATTCTGATGGACAACAGATTTTAGATACAAAAGTGGTTTGATACTTGGTTTTGATATCAAGAATTTTGCAGTTATAAACAATTGTCCCTTTTACAATCTTGAAAAATACGCCATCTCAAATCTGCTGAGACAAACAATACAATCATAAATTTTTTAAAAATCTTGAATTTTTGGCAAAGCACATAAATGTTTGGAATCGTATTTATAGATTTTAATTGCCTGCATTTTTGTGGTAAGACTCTAATAATGTTTCAACATTCTGGTAGGTTTTCGGTGTTGACTAAAAAAAAATGTCGGATTGGCATAACCTTTTTGTACAAACATTCGAAAATTTTAAATTTTACATTTTGTTACATTCTGTACATTTGTGTGGTAAGACTCTAAGAATGTTTCAAAATTCTGGTAGGTTTTCGGAGGTGACTAAAAAAATAGTCGGATTAGCATAAGCTATTTGTAAAAACTTTCGAAAATTTTAAATTTGGCTACAGTTTGTTACATTCTGTACTCTTTCGTTATTCTGATGGACTATAGATTTTAGATACAAAAGTGTTTTGATACTTGGTTTTGATATCAAGAAGTTTGCAGTTGTAAACAATTGTACCTTTTACATTTTTTGAAAAATACGCTATCTAAGTTTGCAGTTATAAACAATTGTCCCCTTTACAATCTTGAAACATACGCCATCTCAAATCTGCTGAAACAAACAATACAATCATATAAATTTTTTAAAAATCTTGAAATTTTTGGCAAAGCACATAAATGTTTGGAATCTTTTTTATAGATTTTAATTGCCTGCATTTTGTGGTAAGACTCTAAGAATGTTTCAACATTCTGGTAGGTTTTCGGAATTGACTAAAAAATAGTCGGATTAGCATAACCTTTTTGTACAACATTCGAAAATTTTAAATTTGTATACTGTTTGTTACATTCTGTACTCTTTCGTTATTCTGATGGACAAACAGATTTTAGATACAAAAGTTGTTTGATACTTGATTTTGATATCAAGAATTTTGCATTTATAAACAATTGTCTCTTTTACATTTTTTGAAAAATATTCTATCTAAGTTTGCAGTTATAAACAATTGTCCCTTTTAAGATCTTGAAACATACGCCATCTCAAATCTGCTGAAACAAACAATACAATCATAAATTTTTTTAAAAATCTTGAATTTTTGGCAAAAGCACATAAATGTTTGGAATCTTATTTATAGATTTTAATTGCCTGCATTTTGTGGTAAGACTCTAAGAATGTTTCAACATTCTGGTAGGTTTTCGGAGTTGACTAAAAAAATAGTCGGATTAGCATAACCTTTTTGTACAACATTCGAAAATTTTAAATTTGTCTACAGTTTGTTACATTCTGTACTCTTTCGTTATTCTGATGGACAATAGATTTTAGATACAAAAGTGGTTTGATACTTGGTTTTGATATCAAGAATTTTGCAGTTATAAACAATTGTCCCTTTTACAATTTTGAAAAAATACGCCATCTCAAATCTGCTGAAACGAACAAAACAATTTTTTTTAAAAATCTTGAATTTTTGGCAAAGCACATAAATGTTTGGAATCTTATTTATAGATTTTAATTGCCTGCATTTTTTGGTAAAACTCTAATAATGTTTCAACATTCTGGTAGGTTTTCGGTGTTGACTAAAAAATAGTCGGATTGGCATAACCTTTTTGTACAACATTCGAAAATTTTAAATTTGGCTACAGTTTGTTACATTCTGTACATTCTGTACATTCTGGTAAGACTCTAAGAATGTTTCAAAATTCTGGTAGGTTTTCGGAGGTGACTAAAAAATAGTCGGATTAGCATAAGCTATTTGTAAAACTTTCGAAAATTTTAAATTTGGCTACAGTTTGTTACATTCTGTACTCTTTCGTTATTCTGATGGACTATAGATTTTAGATACAAAAGTGTTTTGATACTTGGTTTTGATATCAAGAAGTTTGCAGTTGTAAACAATTGTACCTTTTACATTTTTTGAAAAATACGCTATCTAAGTTTGCAGTTATAAACAATTGTCCCCTTTACAATCTTGAAACATACGCCATCTCAAATCTGCTGAAACAAACAATACAATCATAAATTTTTTAAAAATCTTGAATTTTTGGCAAAGCACATAAATGTTTGGAATCTTATTTATAGATTTTAATTGCCTGCATTTTGTGGTAAGACTCTAAGAATGTTTCAACATTCTGGTAGGTTTTCGGAATTGACTAAAAAATAGTCGGATTAGCATAACCTTTTTGTACAACATTCGAAAATTTTAAATTTGTCTACTGTTTGTTACATTCTGTACTCTTTCGTTATTCTGATGGACAACAGATTTTAGATACAAAAGTGGTTTGATACTTGGTTTCGATATCAAGAATTTTGCATTTATAAACAATTGTCCCTTTTACAATCTTGAAAAATACGCCATCTCAAATCTGCTGAGACAAACAATACAATCATAATTTTTTAAAAATCTTGGAATTTTTGGCAAAGCACATAAATGTTTGGAATCGTATTTATAGATTTTAATTGCCTGCATTTTGTGGTAAGACTCTAAGAATGTTTCAAAATTCTGGTAGGTTTTCGGAGTTGACTAAAAAATAGTCGGATTAGCATAACCTATTTGTACAGCTTTTGAAAATTTTAAATTTGGCTACAGTTGGTTACATTCTGCACACTTTCGTTATTCTGATGGACAACCGATTTTAGATACAAAAGTGGTTTGATACTTGGTTTTGACATCGAGAATTTTGCAGTTATAAACAATTGTCTCTTTTACATTTTTTGAAACATATGCTATCTAAGTTTGCAGTTATAAACAATTGTCCCTTTTACGATCTTGAAACATACGCCATCTCAAATCTGCTGAAAATAACAATACAATCATAAATTTTTTTAAAATCTTGAATTTTTGGCAAAGCACATAAATGTTTGGAATCTTATTTATAGATTTTAATTGCCTGCATTTTGTGGTAAGACTCTAAGAATGTTTCAACATTCTGGTAGGTTTTCGGAGTTGACTAAAAAATAGTCGGATTAGCATAACCTTTTTGTACAACATTCGAAAATTTTAAATTTGTCTACAGTTTGTTACATTCTGTACTCTTTCGTTATTCTGATGGACAATAGATTTTAGATACAAAAGTGTTTTGATACTTGGTTTTGATATCAAGAAGTTTTGCAGTTGTAAACAATTGTACCTTTTACATTTTTTGAAAAATACGCTATCTAAGTTTGAAGTTATAAACAATTGTCCCTTTTACATTCATAAATTTTTTAAAAATCTTGAATTTTTTGGCAAAACACATAAATGTTTGGAATTGTATTTATAGATTTTAATTGCCTGCATTTTGTGGTAAGACACTAAGAATTTTTTAAAATTCTGGTAGGTTTTCGGAGGTGACTAAAAAACAGTCGGATTAGCATAACCTATTTGTACAACTTTCGAAAATTTTAAATTTGGCTACAGTTTGTTACATTCTGTACTCTTTCGTTATTCTGATGGACAACAGATTTTAGATACAAAAGTGGTTTGATACTTGGTTTTGATATCAAGAATTTTGCAGTTACAAACAATTGTCCCTTTAACATTTTTTAAAAAATACGCTATCTAAGTTTGCAGTTATAAACAATTGTCCCTTTTACAATCTTGAAACATACGCCATCTCAAATCTGCTGAAACGAACAATACAATCATAAATTTTTTAAAAATCTTGAATTTTTGGCAAAGCACATAAATGTTTGGAATCTTATTTACAGATTTTAATTGCCTGCATTTTGTGGTAAGACTCTAAGAATGTTTCAACATTCTGGTAGGTTTTCGGAGTTGACTAAAAAATAGTCGGATTGGCATAATCTTTTTGTACAACATTCGAAAATTTTAAATTTGGCTACAGTTTGTTACATTCTTTACATTCTGGTAAGACTCTAAGAATGTTTCAAAATTCTGGTAGGTTTTCGGAGGTGACTAAAAAATAGTCGGATTAGCATAAGCTATTTGTAAAACTTTCGAAAATTTTAAATTTGGCTACAGTTTGTTACATTCTGTACTCTTTCGTTATTCTGATGGACTATAGATTTTAGATACAAAAGTGTTTTGATACTTGGTTTTGATATCAAGAAGTTTGCAGTTGTAAACAATTGTACCTTTTACATTTTTTGAAAAATACGCTATCTAAGTTTGCAGTTATAAACAATTGTCCCCTTTACAATCTTGAAACATACGCCATCTCAAATCTGCTGAAACAAACAATACAATCATAAATTTTTTAAAAATCTTGAATTTTTGGCAAAGCACATAAATGTTTGGAATCTTATTTATAGATTTTAATTGCCTGCATTTTGTGGTAAGACTCTAAGAATGTTTCAACATTCTTGTAGGTTTTCGGAATTGACTAAAAAATAGTCGGATTAGCATAACCTTTTTGTTCAACATTCGAAAATTTTAAATTTGTATACTGTTTGTTACATTCTGTACTCTTTCGTTATTCTGATGGACAAACAGATTTTAGATACAAAAGTGTTGATTTTGATACTTGGTTTTTACACATTTTTTGAAAAATATCATGCTAGAATTTTGCAGTTATAAACAATTGTCCCTTTTACAATCTTGAAAAAATACGCCATCTCAAATCTGCTGAAAAACAAACAATACAATCATAATTTTTTTAAAAATCTTGAATTTTTTTGGCAAAGCACATAAATGTTTGGAATCTTATTTATAGATTTTAATTGCCTGCATTTTGTGGTAAGACTCTAAGAATGTTTCAACATTCTGGTAGGTTTTCGGAGTTGACTAAAAAATAGTCGGATTAGCATAACCTTTTTGTACAACATTCGAAAATTTTAAATTTGTCTACAGTTTGTTACATTCTGTACTCTTTCGGTATTCTGATGGACAATAGATTTTAGATACAAAAGTGGTTTGATACTTGGTTTTGATATCAAGAATTTTGCAGTTATAAACAATTGTCCCTTTTACAATCTTGAAAAATACGCCATCTCAAATCTGCTGATGAAACGAAC
The DNA here is from genome assembly GCA_963675895.2 of Styela plicata. Taxonomy (NCBI): domain Eukaryota; kingdom Metazoa; phylum Chordata; class Ascidiacea; order Stolidobranchia; family Styelidae; genus Styela; species Styela plicata. The sequence goes on along the minus strand of OZ023145.1, from coordinate 3,559,799 downwards.
AATACAATCATAAATTTTTTAAAAAATCTTGAATTTTTGGCAAAAGCACATAAATGTTTGGAATCTTATTTATAGATTTTTTAATTGCCTGCATTTTTTGGTAAAACTCTAATAATGTTTCAAATTCTGGTAGGTTTTCGGTGTTGACTAAAAAATAGTCGGATTGGCATAACCTTTTTGTACAACATTTGAAAATTTTAAATTTGGCTACAGTTTGTTACATTCTGCATTCTGTACATTCTGGTAAGACTCTAAGAATTTTCAAAATTCTGGTAGGTTTTCGGAGGTGACTAAAAAAATAGTCGGATTAGCATAAGCTATTTGTAAAACTTTCGAAAATTTTAAATTTGGCTACAGTTTGTTACATTCTGTACTCTTTCGTTATTCTGATGGACTATAGATTTTAGATACAAAAGTGTTTTGATACTTGGTTTTGATATCAAGAAGTTTGCAGTTGTAAACAATTGTACCTTTTACATTTTTTGAAAAATACGCTATCTAAGTTTGCAGTTATAAACAATTGTCCCCTTTACAATCTTGAAAAAATACGCCATCTCAAATCTGCTGAAACAAACAATACAATCATAAATTTTTTAAAAAATCTTGAATTTTTGGCAAAGCACATAAATGTTTGGAATCTTATTTATAGATTTTAATTGCCTGCATTTTGTGGTGTAAGACTCTAAGAATGTTTCAACATTCTGGTAGGTTTTCGGAATTGACTAAAAAATAGTCGGATTAGCATAACCTTTTTGTACAACATTCGAAAATTTTAAATTTGTCTACTGTTTGTTACATTCTGTACTCTTTCGTTATTCTGATGGACAACAGATTTTAGATACAAAAGTGGTTTGATACTTGGTTTCGATATCAAGAATTTTGCATTTATAAAAACAATTGTCCCTTTTACAATTTTTTGAAAAATACGCTATCTAAGTTTGCAGTTATAAACAATTGTTTTTTACATCTCAAAAAATACGCCATCAAATGCTGAGACAAACAATACAATCATAATTTTTTAAAAATCTTGGAATTTTTGGCAAAGCACATAAATGTTTGGAATCGTATTTATAGATTTTAATTGCCTGCATTTTGTGGTAAGACTCTAAGAATGTTTCAAAATTCTGGTAGGTTTTCGGAGTTGACTAAAAAAATAGTCGGATTAGCATAACCTATTTGTACAGCTTTTGAAAATTTTAAAATTTGGCTACAGTTGGTTACATTCTGTACACTTTCGTTATTCTGATGATGGACAACAGATTTTAGATACAAAAGTGGTTTGATACTTGGTTTTGATATCGAGAATTTTGCAGATATAAACAATTGTCTCTTTTACAGTTTTTGAAAAATATGCTATCTAAGTTTGCAGTTATAAACAATTGTCCCTTTTACAATCTTGAAACATACGCCATCTCAAATCTGCTGAAAATAAACAATACAATCATAAATTTTTTTAAAAAATCTTGAATTTTTGGCAAAGCACATAAATGTTTGGAATCTTATTTATAGATTTTAATTGCCTGCATTTTGTGGTAAGACTCTAAGAATGTTTCAACATTCTGGTAGGTTTTCGGAGTTGACTAAAAAATAGTCGGATTAGCATAACCTTTTTGTACAACATTCGAAAATTTTAAATTTGTCTACAGTTTGTTACATTCTGTACTCTTTCGTTATTCTGATGGACAATAGATTTTAGATACAAAAGTGTTTTGATACTTGGTTTTTGATATCAAGAAGTTTTGCAGTTGTAAACAATTGTACCTTTTACATTTTTTTAAAAAATACGCTATCTAAGTTTGAAGTTATAAACAATTGTCCCTGAGACATTTATAAAATTTTTTAAAATCTTGAATTTTTTGGCAAAACACATTAAATGTTTGGAATTGTATTTATAGATTTTAATTGCCTGCATTTTGTGGTAAGACTCTAAGAATTTTTCAAAATTCTGGTAGGTTTTCGGAGGTGACTAAAAAATAGTCGGATTAGCATAACCTATTTGTACAACTTTCGAAAATTTTAAATTTGGCTACAGTTTGTTACATTCTGTACTCTTTCGTTATTCTGATGGACAACAGATTTTAGATACAAAAGTGGTTTGATACTTGGTTTTGATATCAAGAATTTTGCAGTTATAAACAATTGTCCCTTTAACATTTTTTTAAAAAATACGCTATCTAAGTTTGCAGTTATAAACAATTGTCCCTTTTACAATCTTGAAACATACGCCATCTCAAATCTGCTGAAACGAACAATACAATCATAAATTTTTTAAAAATCTTGAATTTTTGGCAAAGCACATAAATGTTTGGAATCTTATTTATAGATTTTAATTGCCTGCATTTTGTGGTAAGACTCTAAGAATGTTTCAACATTCTGGTAGGTTTTCGGAGTTGACTAAAAAATAGTCGGATTGGCATAACCTTTTTGTACAACATTCGAAAATTTTAAATTTGGCTACAGTTTGTTACATTCTGTACATTCTGGTTATTCTAAGAATGGACAAAATTATGGTAGGTTTTCGGAGGTGACTAAAAAATAGTCGGATTACATAAGCTTTTGTAGAACTTTCGAAAAATTTTGCTACAGTTTGTTACATTCTGTACTCCTTCGTTATTCTGATGGACTATAGATTTTAGATACAAAAGTGTTTTGATACTTGGTTTTGATATCAAGAAGTTTGCAGTTGTAAACAATTTTTACCTTTTACATTTTTTGAAAAATACGCTAACTAAGTTTGCAGTTATAAACAATCTCAAATCTGCTGAGACAAACAAGACAATCATAAATTTTTTAAAAATCTTAAATTTTTGGCAAAGCACATAAATGTTTGGAATCGTATTTATAGATTTTAATTGCCTGCATTTTGTGGTAAGACTCTAAGAATGTTTCAAAATTCTGGTAGGTTTTCGGAGTTGACTAAAAAATAGTCGGATTAGCATAACCTATTTGTACAGCTTTCGAAAATTTTAAATTTGTCTACAGTTTGTTACATTCTGTACTCTTTCGTTATTCTGATGGACAACAGATTTTAGATACAAAAGTGGTTTGATACTTGGTTTTGATATCAAGAATTTTGCAGTTATAAACATTTGTCCCTTTTAAATTTTATTGAAAAATACGCTATCTAAGTTTGCAGTTATAAACAATTGTCACTTTTACAATCTTGAAAAATACGCCATCTCAAATCTGCTGAAACAAACAATACAATCATATATTTTTTAAAAATCTTGAATTTTTGGCAAAGCACATAAATGTTTGCAATCTTATTTATAGATTTTAATTGCCTGCATTTTGTGGTAAGACTCTAAGAATGTTTCAACATTCTGGTAGGTTTTCGGAGTTGACTAAAAATATAGTCGGATTAGCATAACCTATTTGTACAACTTTCGAAAATTTTAAATTTGGCTACAGTTTGTTACATTCTGTACTCTTTCGTTATTCTGATGGACAACAGATTTTAGATACAAAAGTGGTTGATACTTGGTTTTGATATCAAGAATTTTGCAGTTTAAACGATTGTCACAGAATTTTGCATTTATAAACAATTGTCCCTTTTACAATCTTGAAAAATACGCTATCTCAAATCTGCTGAGACAAACAATGCAATCATAAATTTTTTAAAAATCTTGAATTTTTGGCAAAACACATAAATGTTTGGAATTGTATTTATAGATTTTAATTGCCTGCATTTGGTGGTTAGGACTCTAAGAATTTTTCAAAATTCTGGTAGGTTTTCGGAGTTGACTAAAAAATAGTCGGATTGGCATAACCTATTTGTACAACTTTCGAAAATTTTAAATTTGGCTACAGTTTGTTACATTCTGTACTCTTTCGTTATTCTGATGAACAACAGATTTTAGATACAAAAGTGGTTTGATACTTGGTTTTGATATCAAGAATTTTGCAGTTTAAAAATACGCATATAAGTTTGCAGTTATAAACAATTGTCCCTTTTACAATCTTGAAAAATACGCCATCTCAAATCTGCTGAGACAAACAATACAATCATAAATTTTTTAAAAATCTTGAATTTTTGGCAAAGCACATAAATGTTTGGAATCTTATTTATAGATTTTAATTGCCTGCATTTTGTGGTAAGACTCTAAGAATGTTTCAAAATTCTTGGTAGGTTTTCGGAGTTGACTAAAAAATAGTCGGATTAGCAAAACCTATTTGTACAGCTTTCGAAAATTTTAAATTTGGCTACAGTTTGTTACATTCTGTACTCTTTCGTTATTCTGATGGACAACAGATTTTAAATACAAAAGTGGTTTGAAACTTGGTTTTTGATATCAAGAATTTTGCAGTTATAAACAATTGTACCTTTTACATTTTTTGAAAAATACGCTATCTAAGTTTGAAGTTATAAACAATTGTCCCTTCTACATTCATAAATTTTTTAAAAAATCTTTAATTTTTTTGGCAAAAACACATAAATGTTTGGAATTGTATTTATAGATTTTAATTGCCTGCATTTTGTGGTAAGACTCTAAGAATTTTTCAAAATTCTGGTAGTTTTTCGGAGGTGACTAAAAAATAGTCGGATTAGCATAACCTATTTGTACAACTTTCGAAAATTTTAAATTTGGCTACAGTTTGTTACATTCTGTACTCTTTCGTTATTCTGATGGACAACTGATTTTAGATACAGATGCAAAAGTGGTTTGATACTTGGTTTTGATATCAAGAATTTTGCAGTTATAAACAATTGTCCCTTTTACAATCTTGAAACATACGCCATCTCAAATCTGCTGAAACAAACAATACAATCATAAATTTTTAAAAAATCTTGAATTTTTGGTAAAGCACATAAATGTTTCGAATCTTATTTATAGATTTTAATTGCCTGCATTTTGTGGTAAGACTCTAAGAATGTTTCAACATTCTGGTAGGTTTTCGGAGTTGACTAAAAAATAGTCGGATTAGCATAACCTTTTTGTACAACATTCGAAAATTTTAAATTTGTCTACAGTTTGTTACATTATGTACTCTTTCGTTATTCTGATGGACAACAGATTTTACATACAAAAGTGTTTTGATACTTGGTTTTGATATCAAGAATTTTGCAGTTATAAACAATTGTACCTTTTACAATTTTTGAAAATACGCGCTATCTCAAATCTGCTGAGACAAAACAATACAATCATAATTTTTTAAAAATCTTGGAATTTTTGGCAAAACAATACATAAATGTTTGGAATCGTATTTATTGGCAAATTTTAATTGCCTGCATTTTGTGGTAAGAGACTCTAAGAATGTTTCAAAAATTCTGGTAGGTTTTCGGAGTTGACTAAAAAATAGTTGGATTAGCATAATCTATTTGTACAGCTTTTGAAAATTTTAAATTTGGCTACAGTTGGTTACATTATGTACTCTTTCGTTATTCTGATGGAAAACCGATTTTAGATACAAAAGTGGTTTTATACTTGGTTTTGATATCGAGAATTTTGCAGTTATAAACAATTGTCTCTTTTACATTTTTTGAAAAATATGCTATCTAAGTTTGCAGTTATAAACAATTGTCCCTTTTACGATCTTGAAACATACGCCATCTCAAATCTGCTGAAACAAACAATAATATCATAAATTTTTTAAAAATCTTGAATTTTTGGCAAAGCACACAAATGTTTGGAATCTTATTTATAGATTTTAATTGCCTGCATTTTGTGGTAAGACTCTAAGAATGTTTCAACATTCTGGTAGGTTTTCGGAGTTGACTAAAAATAGTCGGATTAGCATAACCTTTTTGTACAACATTCGAAAATTTTAAATTTGTCTACAGTTTGTTACATTCTGTACTCTTTCGTTATTCTGATGGACAATAGATTTTAGATACAAAAGTGTTTTGGTACTTGGTTTCGATATCAAGAAGTTTGCAGTTGTAAACAATTGTCCCTTTTACATTTTTTGAAAAATACACTATCTAAGGTTGAAGTTATAAACAATTGTCCCTTTTTCATTCATAAATTTTTTAAAAATCTTGAATTTTTTGGCAAAACACATAAATGTTTGGAATTGTATTTATAGATTTTAATTGCCTGCATTTTGTGGTAAGACTCTAAGAATTTTTAAAAATTCTGGTAGGTTTTCGGAGTTGACTAAAAAATAGTCGGATTAGCATAACCTATTTGTACAATTTTCGAAAATTTTAAATTTGGCTACAGTTTGTTACATTCTGTACTCTTTCGTTATTCTGATGGACAACAGATTTTAGATACAAAAGTGGTTTGATACTTGGTTTTGATATCAAGAATTTTGCAGTTATAAACAATTGTCCCTTTTACATTTTTTGAAAAATACGCTATCTAAGTTTGCAGTTATAAACAATTGTCCCTTTTACAATCTTGAAACATACGCCATCTCAAATCTGCTGAAACGAACAATACAATCATAAATTTTTTAAAAATCTTGAATTTTTGGCAAAGCGCATAAATGTTTGGAATCTTATTTATAGATTTTAATTGCCTGCATTTTGCGGTAAGACTCTAAGAATGTTTTAACATTCTGGTAGGTTTTCGGAGTTGACTAAAAAATAGTCGGATTAGCATAACCTTTTTGTACAACATTCGAAAATTTTAAATTTGTCTACAGTTTGTTACATTCTGTACTCTTTCGTTATTCTGATGGACAACAGATTTTAGATACAAAATTGGTTTGATACTTGGTTTCGATATCAAGAAATTTGCATTTATAAACAATTGTCCCTTTTACAATCTTGAAAAATACGCCATCTCAAATCTGCTGAAACAAACAATAATATCATAAATTTTTTAAAAATCTTGAATTTTTGGCAAAGCACATAAATATTTGGAATCTTATTTATAGATTTTAATTGCCTGCATTTTATGGTAAGACTCTAAGAATGTTTTAACATTCTGGTAGGTTTTCGGAGTTGACTAAAAATAGTCGGATTAGCATAACCTTTTTGTACAACATTCGAAAATTTTAAATTTGTCTACAGTTTGTTACATTCTGTACTCTTTCGTTATTCTGATGGACAACAGATTTTAGATACAAAAGTGGTTAGATACTTGGTTTTGATATTTTGCAAGAAATTTTGCAGTTATCTAACTAATTTTGCAGTTACATTTGTCCCTTTTACAATCTTGAAACATACGCCATCTCAAATCTGCTGAAACGAACAATACAATCATAAATTTTTTAAAAATCTTGAATTTTTGGCAAAGCACATAAATGTTTGGAATCTTATTTATAGATTTTAATTGCCTGCATTTTATGGTAAGACTCTAAGAATGTTTCAACATTCTGGTAGGTTTTCGGAGGTGAATAAAAAATAGTCGGATTAGCATAACCTATTTGTACAACTTTCGAGAATTTTAAATTTGGCTACAATTTGTTACATTCTGTACTCTTTCGTATTTTCTGATGGACAACAGATTTTAGATACAAAAGTGGTTAGATACTTGGTTTTGATATCAAGAATTTTGCAGTTATAAACAATTGTCCCTTTTACATTTTTTGAAAAATACGCTATCTAAGTTTGCAGTTATAAACAATTGTCCCTTTTACAATCTTGAAACATACGCCATCTCAAATCTGCTGAAACGAACAATACAATCATAAATTTTTTAAAAATCTTGAATTTTTGGCAAAGCACATAAATGTTTGGAATCTTATTTATAGATTTTAATTGCCTGCAATTTGTGATAAGACTCTAAGAATGTTTCAACATTCTGGTAGGTTTTCGGAATTGACTAAAAAAGAGTCGGATTGGCATAACCTTTTTGCACAACATTCGAAAATTTTAAATTTGGCTACAGTTTGTTACATTCTGTACTCTTTCGTTATTCTGATGGACAACAATAGAAAAGTTAGATACTTGGTTTTGATTTCAAGAATTTTGCAGTATAAACAATTGTTTCGATATTTTTGAAAAATTTTGCATTTATAGTTATAAACAATTGTCCCTTTTACAATCTTGAAAAATAAGCCATCTCAAATCTGCTGAGACAAACAATACAATCATAATTTTTTTAAAAAATCTTGGAATTTATGGCAAAGCACATAAATGTTTGGAATCGTATTTATAGATTTTAATTGCCTGCATTTTGTGGTAAGACTCTAAGAATGTTTCAAAATTCTGGTAGGTTTTCGGAGTTGACTAAAAAATAGTCGGATTAGCATAACCTATTTGTACAGCTTTTGAAAATTTTAAATTTGGCTACAGTTGGTTACATTCTGTACTCTTTCGTTATTCTGATGGACAACCGATTTTATATACAAAAGTGGTTTGATACTTGGTTTTGATATCGAGAATTTTGCAGTTATAAACAATTGTCTCTTTTAAATTTTTTGAAAAATATGCTATCTAAGTTTGCAGTTATAAACAATTGTCCCTTTTACATTTTTTGAAAAATATGCTATCTAAGTTTGCAGTTATAAACAATTGTCCCTTTTACGATCTTGAAACATACGCCATCTCAAATCTGCTGAAACAAACAATACAATCATAAATTTTTTAAAAATCTTGAATTTTTGGCAAAGCACATAAATGTTTGGAATCTTATTTATAGATTTTAATTGCCTGCATTTTGTGGTAAGACTCTAAGAATGTTTCAGCATTCTGGTAGGTTTTCGGAGTTGACTAAAAAAGCACATAAATGTTTGGAATCGTATTTATAGATTTTAATTGCCTGCATTTTGTGGTAAGACTCTAAGAATGTTTCAAAATTCTGGTAGGTTTTCGGAGTTGACTAAAAAATTCTGTCGGATTTCGCATAACCTATTTGTACAGCTTTTTAGAAAATTTTTAAATTTGGCTACAGTTTTGTTACATTCTGCACTCTTTCGTTATTCTGATGGACAACAATTTTAGATACAAAAGTGGTTTTTGATACTTGGTTTTGATATCAAAGAAGTTTGCAGTTATAAACAATTGTAACTTTTACATTTTTTGAAAAATACGCTATCTAAAATTGAAGTTATAAACAATTGTCCCTTTTACATTCATAAATTTTTTAAAAATCTTGAATTTTTTGGGCAAAACACATAAATGTTTGGAATTGTATTTATAGATTTTAATTGCCTGCATTTTGTGGTAAGACTCTAAGAATTTTTTCAAAATTCTGGTAGGTTTTCGGAGGTGACTAAAAAATAGTCGGATTAGCATAACCTATTTGTACAACTTTCGAAAATTTTAAAATTTGGCTACAGTTTGTTACATTCTGTACTCTTTCGTTATTCTGATGGACAACAGATTTTAGATACAAAAGTGGTTTGATACTTGGTTTTGATATCAAGAATTTTGCAGTTATAAACAATTGTCCCTTTTTTTTACATTTTTTGAAAAAATACGCTATCTAAGTTTGCAGTTATAAACAATTGTCCCTTTTACAATCTTGAAACATACGCCATCTCAAATCTGCTGAAACAAACAATACAATCATAAATTTTTTTTAAAATCTTGAATTTTTGGCAAAGCACATAAATATTTGGAATCTTATTTACAGATTTTAATTGCCTGCATTTTGTGGTAAGACTCTAAGAATGTTTCAACATTCTGGTAGGTTTTCGGAGTTGACTAAAAAATAGTCGGATTGGCATAATCTTTTTGTACAACATTCGAAAATTTTAAATTTGGCTACAGATTGTTACATTTTTTACATTCTGGTAAGACTCTAAGAATGTTTCAAAATTCTGGTAGGTTTTCGGAGGTGACTAAAAAATAGTCGGATTAGCATAAGCTATTTGTAAAACTTTCGAAAATTTTAAATTTGGCTACAGTTGGTTACATTCTGCACTCTTTCGTTATTCTGATGGACAACCGATTTTAGATACAAAAGTGGTTTGATACTTGGTTTTGATATCGAGAATTTTGCAGTTATAAACAATTGTTCCTTTTTATTTTTTTGAAAAATACGCTCTTGAAAAATATTGTCCCCTTTACAATCTTGAAACATACGCCATCTCAAATCTGCTGAAACGAACAATACAATCATAAATTTTTTAAAAATCTTGAATTTTTGGCAAAGCACATAAATGTTTGGAATCTTATTTATAGATTTTAATTGCCTGCATTTTGTGGTAAGACTCTAAGAATGTTTCAACATTCTGGTAGGTTTTCGGAATTGACTAAAAAATAGTCGGATTAGCATAACCTTTTTGTACAACATTCGAAAATTTTAAATTTGTCTACTGTTTGTTACATTCTGTACTCTTTCGTTATTCTGATGGACAAACAGATTTTAGATACAAAAGTTGTTTGATACTTGATTTTGATATCAAGAATTTTGCATTTATAAACAATTGTCGCTTTTACTTTTTTTGAAAAATACGCTATCTAAGTTTGCAGTTATAAACAATTGTCCCTTTTACAATCTTGAAAAATACGCCATCTCAAATCTGCTGAAACAAACAATACAATCATAATTTTTTAAAAATCTTGGAATTTTTGGCAAAGCACATAAATGTTTGGAATCGCATTTATAGATTTTAATTGCCTGCATTTCGTGGTAAGACTCTAAGAATGTTTCAAAAATCTGGTAGGTTTTCGGAGTTGACTAAAAAATAGTCGGATTAGCATAACCTATTTGTACAGCTTTCGAAAATTTTAAATTTGGCTGCAGTTGGTTACATTCTGTACTCTTCCGTTATTCTGTTTACAACCGATTTTAGATACAAAAGTGGTTTGATACTTGGTTTTGATATCGAGAATTTTGATATCGAGTTAAAACAATTGTCTCTTTTACATTTTTATGAAAAATTGTCTCTAAGTTTGCAGTTATTAAAAAAAAGATCTTGAAACATACGCCATCTCAAATCTGCTGAAACAAACAATACAATCATAATTTTTTTAAAAATCTTGAATTTTTGGCAAAGCACATAAATGTTTAGAATCTTATTTATAGATTTTAATTGCCTGCATTTTGTGGTAAGACTCTAAGAATGTTTCAACATTCTGGAAGGTTTTCGGAGTTGACTAAAAAATAGTCGGATTAGCATAACCTTTTTGTACAACATTCGAAAATTTTAAATTTGTCTACAATTTGTTACATTCTGTACTCTTTCGTTATTCTGATGGACAATAGATTTTAGATACAAAACTGTTTTGATACTTGGTTTTGATATCAAGAAGTTTGCAGTTGTATACAATTGTACCTTTTACATTTTTTGAAAAATACGCTATCTAAGTTTGAAGTTATAAACAATTGTCCTTTTTACATTCATAAATTTTTTAAAAATCTTAAATTTTTTGGCAAAACACATAAATGTTTGGAATTGTATTTATAGATTTTAATTGCCTGCATTTTGTGGTAAGACTCTAAGAATGTTTCAAAATTCTGGTAGGTTTTTGGAGTTGACTAAAAAATAGTCGGATTAGCATAACCTATTTGTACAGCTTTTGAAAATTTTAAATTTGGCTACAGTTGGTTACATTCTGTACTCTTTCGTTATTCTGATGGACAACCGATTTTATATACAAAAGTGGTTTGATACTTGGTTTTGATATCGAGAATTTTGCAGTTATAAACAATTGTCTCTTTTAAATTTTTTGAAAAATATGCTATCTAAGTTTGCAGTTATAAACAATTGTCTCTTTTAAATTTTTTGAAAAATATGCTATCTAAGTTTGCAGTTATAAACAATTGTCCCTTTTACGATCTTGAAACATACGCCATCTCAAATCTGCTGAAACAAACAATACAATCATAAATTTTTTAAAAATCTTGAATTTTTGGCAAAGCACATACATGTTTGGAATCTTATTTATAGATTTTAATTGCCTGCATTTTGTGGTAAGACTCTAAGAATGTTTCAGCATTCTGGTAGGTTTTCGGAGTTGACTAAAAAAGCACATAAATGTTTGGAATCGTATTTATAGATTTTAATTGCCTGCATTTTGTGGTAAGACTCTAAGAATGTTTCAAAATTCTGGTAGGTTTTCGGAGTTGACTAAAAAATAGTCGGATTAGCATAACCTATTTGTACAGCTTTTGAAAATTTTAAATTTGGCTACAGTTGGTTACATTCTGCACTCTTTCGTTATTCTGATGGACAACCTATTTTAGATACAAAAGTGGTTTGATACTTGGTTTTGATATCAAGAAGTTTGCAGTTGTAAACAATTGTAACTTTTACATTTTTTGAAAAATACGCTATCTAAGTTTGAAGTTATAAACACTTGTCCCTTTTACATTCATAAATTTTTTAAAAATCTTGAATTTTTTGGCAAAACACATAAATGTTTGGAATTGTATTTATAGATTTTAATTGCCTGCATTTTGTGGTAAGACACTAAGAATTTTTCAAAATTCTGGTAGGTTTTCGGAGGTGACTAAAAAACAGTCGGATTAGCATAACCTATTTGTACAACTTTCGAAAATTTTAAATTTGGCTACAGTTTGTTACATTCTGTACTCTTTCGTTATTCTGATGGACAACAGATTTTAGATACAAAAGTGGTTTGATACTTGGTTTTGATATCAAGAATTTTGCAGTTATAAACAATTGTCCCTTTAACATTTTTTGAAAAATACGCTATCTAAGTTTGCAGTTATAAACAATTGTCCCTTTTACAATCTTGAAACATACGCCATCTCAAATCTGCTGAAACGAACAATACAATCATAAATTTTTTAAAAATCTTGAATTTTTGGCAAAGCACATAAATATTTGGAATCTTATTTACAGATTTTAATTGCCTGCATTTTGTGGTAAGACTCTAAGAATGTTTCAACATTCTGGTAGGTTTTCGGAGTTGACTAAAAAATAGTCGGATTGGCATAATCTTTTTGTACAACATTCGAAAATTTTAAATTTGGCTACAGTTTGTTACATTCTGTACTCTTTCGTTATTCTGATGTTTCAAAATTCTGGTAGGTTTTCGGAGGTGACTAAAAAATAGTGTTTGATACTTTTGTTTTGATATCAAGAATTTTGCAGTTGGTAAAACAATTGTTTCGTTTTTCATTTTTTGAAAAAAGTATACGCTATCTAAGTTTTGCAGTTATAAACAATTGTCCCCTTTACAATCTTGAAACATACGCCATCTCAAATCTGCTGAAACAAACAATACAATCATAAATTTTTTAAAAATCTTGAATTTTTGGCAAAGCACATAAATGTTTGGAATCTTATTTATAGATTTTAATTGCCTGCATTTTGTGGTAAGACTCTAAGAATGTTTCAACATTCTGGTAGGTTTTCGGAATTGACTAAAAAATAGTCGGATTAGCATAACCTTTTTGTACAACATTCGAAAATTTTAAATTTGTCTACTGTTTGTTACATTCTGTACTCTTTCGTTATTCTGATGGACAAACAGATTTTAGATACAAAAGTTGTTTGATACTTGATTTTGATATCAAGAATTTTGCATTTATAAACAATTGTCGCTTTTACTTTTTTTGAAAAATACGCTATCTAAGTTTGCAGTTATAAACAATTGTCCCTTTTACAATCTTGAAAAATACGCCATCTCAAATCTGCTGAGACAAACAATACAATCATAATTTTTTAAAAATCTTGGAATTTTTGGCAAAGCACATAAATGTTTGGAATCGTATTTATAGATTTTAATTGCCTGCATTTCGTGGTAAGACTCTAAGAATGTTTCAAAAATCTGGTAGGTTTTCGGAGTTGACTAAAAAATAGTCGGATTAGCATAACCTATTTGTACAGCTTTCGAAAATTTTAAATTTGGCTACAGTTGGTTACATTCTGTACTCTTCCGTTATTCTGTTTACAACCGATTTTAGATACAAAAGTGGTTTGATACTTGGTTTTGATATCGAGAATTTTGCAGTTATAAACAATTGTCTCTTTTACATTTTTTGAAAAATATTCTATCTAAGTTTGCAGTTATAAACAATTGTCCCTTTTAAGATCGAAACATACGCCATCTCAAATCTGCTGAAACAAACAATACAATCATAAATTTTTTTAAAAATCTTGAATTTTTGGCAAAGCACATAAAAATGTTTAGAATCTTATTTATAGATTTTAATTGCCTGCATTTTGTGGTAAGACTCTAAGAATGTTTCAAACATTCTGGTAAGTTTTTCGGAGTTGACTAAAAAAATAGTCGGATTAGCATAACCTTTTTGTACAACATTCGAAAATTTTAAATTTGTCTACAGTTTGTTACATTCTGTACTCTTTCGTTATTCTGATGGACAATAGATTTTAGATACAAAAGTGTTTTGATACTTGGTTTTGATATCAAGAAGTTTGCAGTTGTATACAATTGTACCTTTTACATTTTTTGAAAAATACGCTATCTAAGTTTGAAGTTATAAACAATTGTCCCTTTTACATTCATAAATTTTTTAAAAATCTTGAATTTTTTGGCAAAACACATAAATGTTTGGAATTGTATTTATAGATTTTAATTGCCTGCATTTTGTGGTAAGACTCTAAGAATTTTTCAAAATTCTGGTAGGTTTTCGGAGGTGACTAAAAAATAGTCGGATTAGCATAACCTATTTGTACAACTTTGGAAAATTTTAAATTTGGCTACAGTTTGTTACATTCTGTACTCTTTCGTTATTCTGATGGACAACAGATTTAAGATACAAAAGTGGTTTGATACTTGGTTTTGATATCAAGAATTTTGCAGTTATAAACAATTGTCCCTTTTACAAAAAATATGCTATCTAAGTTTGCAGTTAAAACAATTGTCCCTTTTACGATCTTGAAACATACGCCATCTCAAATCTGCTGAAACAAACAATACAATCATAAATTTTTTAAAAAATCTTGAATTTTTGGCAAAGCACATAAATGTTTGGAATCTTATTTATAGATTTTAATTGCCTGCATTTTGTGGTAAGACTCTAAGAATGTTTCAACATTCTGGTAGGTTTTCGGAGTTGACTAAAAAAATAGTCGGATTAGCATAAACCTTTTTGTACAACATTCGAAAATTTTAAATTTATCTACAGTTTGTTACATTCTGTACTCTTTCGTTATTCTGATGGACAATAGATTTTAGATACAAAAGTGTTTTGATACTTGGTTTTGATATCAAGAAGTTTGCAGTTGTAAACAATTGTACCTTTTACATTTTTTGAAAAATACACTATCTAAGTTTGCAGTTATGTTATAAATAATTGTCCCTTTTAAACAAACATAAATTTTTTTTTAAATCTTGAATTTTTTGGCAAAACACATAAATGTTTGGAATTGTATTTATAGATTTTAATTGCCTGCATTTTGTGGTAAGACTCTAAGAATTTTTCAAAATTCTGGTAGTTTTTCGGAGGTGACTAAAAAATAGTCGGATTAGCATAACCTATTTGTACAACTTTCGAAAATTTTAAATTTGGCTACAGTTTGTTACATTCTGTACTCTTTCGTTATTCTGATGGACAACAGATTTTAGATACAAAAGTGTTTTGATACTTGGTTTTGATATCAAGAATTTTGCAGTTATAAACAATTGTCCCTTTTACATTTTTTGAAAAATACGCTATCTAAGTTTGCAGTTATAAACAATTGTCCCTTTTACAATCTTGAAACATACGCCATCTCAAATCTGCTGAAACAAACAATACAATCATAAATTTTTAAAAAATCTTGAATTTTTGGCAAAGCACATAAATGTTTGGAATCTTTTTTTATAGATTTTAATTGCCTGCATTTTGTGGTAAGACTCTAAGAATGTTTCAACATTCTGGTAGGTTTTCGGAGTTGACTAAAAAATAGTCGGATTAGCATAACCTTTTTGTACAACATTCGAAAATTTTAAATTTGTCTACAGTTTTGTTACATTCTGTACTCTTTCGTTATTCTGATGGACAAAACAGATTTTAGATACAAAAGTGGTTTTGATACTTGGTTTTGATATCAAGAATTTTGCATTTATAAACAATTGTCTCTTTTACATTTTTTGAAAAATATTCTATCTAAGTTTGCAGTTATAAAACAATTGTCCCTTTTAAATCTTGAAACATACGCCATCTCAAATCTGCTGAAACAAACAATACAATCATAATTTTTTTAAAAATCTTGAATTTTTGGCAAAACACATAAATGTTTGGAATTGTATTTATAGATTTTAATTGCCTGCATTTTGTGGTAAGACTCTAAGAATTTTTAAAAATTCTGGTAGGTTTTCGGAGTTGACTAAAAAATAGTCGGATTAGCATAACCTTTTTGTACAACATTCGAAAATTATAAATTTGTCTACAGTTTGTTACATTCTGTACTCTTTCGTTATTCTGATGGACAACAGATTTTAGATACAAAAGTGGTTTGATACTTGGTTTTGATATCAAGAATTTTGCAGTTATAAACAATTGTACCTTTTACATTTTTTGAAAAATACGCTATCTAAGTTTGAAGTTATAAACAATTGTCCCTTTTACAATCTTGAAACATACGCCATCTCAAATCTGCTGAAACAAACAATACAATCATAAATTTTTTAAAAAATCTTGAATTTTTTGGCAAAACACATAAATGTTTGGAATTGTATTTATAGATTTTAATTGCCTGCATTTTGTGGTAAGACTCTAAGAATGTTTTCAACATTCTGGTAGGTTTTTCGGAGGTTTGACTAAAAAATAGTCGGATTAGCATAACCTTTTTGTACAACATTCGAAAATTTTTAAATTTGGCTACAGTTTGTTTACATTCTGTACTCTTTCGTTTTCATTCTGATGGACAACAGATTTTAGCATAAGATACAAAAGTGGTTTGATCTGCACTGTTGGTTTTGATATCAAGAATTTTGATATCGTTAGTTATAAAACAATTGTCCCTTTTACAATCTTGAAACATACGCCATCTCAAATCTGCTGAAACGAACAATACAATCATAAATTTTTTAAAAATCTTGAATTTTTGGCAAAGCACATAAATGTTTGGAATCTTATTTATAGATTTTAATTGCCTGCATTTTGTGGTAAGACTCTAATAATGTTTCAACATTCTGGTAGGTTTTCGGTGTTGACTAAAAAATAGTCGGATTGGCATAACCTTTTTGTACAACATTCGAAAATTTTAAATTTGGCTACAGTTTGTTACCTTCTGTACATTCTGTGCATTCTGGTAAGTCTCTAAGAATGTTTCAAAATTCTGGTAGGTTTTCGGAGGTGACTAAAAAATAGTCGGATTAGCATAAGCTATTTGTAAAACTTTCGAAAATTTTAAATTTGGCTACAGTTTGTTACATTCTGTACTCTTTCGTTATTCTGATGGACTATAGATTTTAGATACAAAAGTGTTTTGATACGTGGTTTTGATATCAAGAAGTTTGCAGTTGTAAACAATTGTACCTTTTACATTTTTTGAAAAATACGCTATCTAAGTTTGCAGTTATAAACAATTGTCCCTTTTACAATCTTGAAAAATACGCCATCTCAAATCTGCTGAGACAAACAATACAATCATAATTTTTTAAAAATCTTGGAATTTTTGGCAAAGCACATAAATGTTTGGAATCGCATTTATAGATTTTAATTGCCTGCATTTCGTGGTAAGACTCTAAGAATGTTTAAAAAATCTGGTAGGTTTTCGGAGTTGACTAAAAAATAGTCGGATTAGCATAACCTATTTGTACAGCTTTCGAAAATTTTAAATTTGGCTACAGTTGGTTACATTCTGTACTCTTCCGTTATTCTGTTTACAACCGATTTTAGATACAAAAGTGGTTTGATACTTGGTTTTGATATCGAGAATTTTGCAGTTATAAACAATTGTCTCTTTTACATTTTTTGAAAAATATTCTATCTAAGTTTGCAGTTATAAACAATTGTCCCTTTTAAGATCTTGAAACATACGCCATCTCAAATCTGCTGAAACAAACAATACAATCATAATTTTTTTAAAAATCTTGAATTTTTGGCAAAGCACATAAATGTTTAGAATCTTATTTATAGATTTTAATTGCCTGCATTTTGTGGTAAGACTCTAAGAATGTTTCAACATTCTGGTAGGTTTTCGGAGTTGACTAAAAAATAGTCGGATTAGCATAACCTTTTTGTACAACATTCGAAAATTTTAAATTTGTCTACAGTTTGTTACATTCTGTACTCTTTCGTTATTCTGATGGACAATAGATTTTAGATACAAAAGTGTTTTGATACTTGGTTTTGATATCAAGAAGTTTGCAGTTGTATACAATTGTACCTTTTACATTTTTTGAAAAATACGCTATCTAAGTTTGAAGTTATAAACAATTGTCCCTTTTACATTCATAAATTTTTTAAAAATCTTGAATTTTTTGGCAAAACACATAAATGTTTGGAATTGTATTTATAGATTTTAATTGCCTGCATTTTGTGGTAAGACTCTAAGAATTTTTCAAAATTCTGGTAGGTTTTCGGAGGTGACTAAAAAATAGTCGGATTAGCATAACCTATTTGTACAACTTTGGAAAATTTTAAATTTGGCTACAGTTTGTTACATTCTGTACTCTTTCGTTATTCTGATGGACAACAGATTTAAGATACAAAAGTGGTTTGATACTTGGTTTTGATATCAAGAATTTTGCAGTTATAAACAATTGTCCCTTTTACAATCTTGAAACATACGCCATCTCAAATCTGCTGAAACGAACAATACAATCATAAATTTTTTAAAAATCTTGAATTTTTGGCAAAGCACATAAATGTTTGGAATCTTATTTATAGATTTTAATTGCCTGCATTTTGTGGTAAGACTCTAATAATGTTTCAACATTCTTGTAGGTTTTCGGTGTTGACTAAAAAATAGTCGGATTGGCATAACCTTTTTGTACAACATTCGAAAATTTTAAATTTGGCTACAGTTTGTTACATTCTGTACATTCTGTACATTCTGTTAAGACTCTAAGAATGTTTCAAAATTCTGGTAGGTTTTCGGAGGTGACTAAAAAATAGTCGGATTAGCATAAGCTATTTGTAAAACTTTCGAAAATTTTAAATTTGGCTACAGTTTGTTACATTCTGTACTCTTTCGTTATTCTGATGGACTATAGATTTTAGATACAAAAGTGTTTTGATACTTGGTTTTGATATCAAGAAGTTTGCAGTTGTAAACAATTGTACCTTTTACATTTTTTGAAAAATACGCTATCTAAGTTTGCAGTTATAAACAATTGTCCCCTTTACAATCTTGAAACATACGCCATCTCAAATCTGCTGAAACAAAACAATACAATCATAAATTTTTTTAAAAATCTTGAATTTTTGGCAAAGCACATAAATGTTTGGAATCTTTTTTATAGATTTTAATTGCCTGCTGTTTTTTGTGGTAAGACTCTAAGAATGTTTCAACATTCTGGTAGGTTTTCGGAATTGACTAAAAAATAGTCGGATTAGCATAACCTTTTTGTACAACATTCGAAAATTTTAAAATTTGTCTACTGTTTGTTACATTCTGTACTCTTTCGTTATTCTGATGGACAAACAGATTTTAGATACAAAAGTTGTTTGATACTTGGTTTTGATATCAAAAATTTTTTGCATTTATAAACAATTGTCCTTTTACAATCTTTTGAAAAATACGCTATCTAAATCTGCAGTTATAAACAAATACAATCATAATTTTTTTTTGGAATTTTTGAAAAATACGCCAAATCTCAAATCTGCTGATAGATTTTAATTGCCTGCATTTTGTGGTAATTTTTTTCAAAATCTTGGTATTTTTTGGCTAAAAAATAGTCACATAAAACCTGTTTGGAATTCGTATTTATAGATTTTACAGTTTGTTACCTGCATTTTGTGGTTAAGACTCTAAGAATGTTTCAAAAATTCTGGTAGGTTTTCGGAGTTGACTAAAAAAATAGTCGGATTAGCATAACCTATTTGTAAAACTTTCGAAAATTTTAAATTTGGCTACAGTTTGTTACATTCTGTACTCTTTCGTTATTCTGATGGACAACAGATTTTAGATACAAAAGTGTTTTGATACTTGGTTTTGATATCAAGAATTTTGCAGTTGTAAACAATTGTACCTTTTACATTTTTTTGAAAATACGCTATCTAAGTTTGCAGTTATAAACAATTGTCCCCCTTTACAATCTTGAAAAATACGCCATCTCAAATCTGCTGAAACAAACAATACAATCATAAATTTTTTAAAAATCTTGAATTTTTGGCAAAGCACATAAATGTTTGGAATCTTTATTTATAGATTTTAATTGCCTGCATTTTGTGGTAAGACTCTAAGAATGTTTCAACATTCTGGTAGGTTTTCGGAGTTGACTAAAAAATAGTCGGATTAGCATAACCTTTTTGTACAACATTCGAAAATTTTAAATTTGGCTACAGTTTGTTACATTCTGTACTCTTTCGTTATTCTGATGGACAACAGATTTTAGATACAAAAGTGGTTTGATACTTGGTTTTGATATCAAGAATTTTGCAGTTTATAAACAATTGCAGTCATAAACAATTGTCCCTTTTACAATCTTGAAAAATACGCCATCTCAAATCTGCTGAGATAAAAAACAATACAATCATAAATTTTTAAAAATCTTGAATTTTTGGCAAAGCACATAAATGTTTGGAATCGTATTTATAGATTTTAATTTCCTGCATTTTGTGGTAAGACTCTAAGAATGTTTTCAAAATTCTGGTAGGTTTTCGGAGTTGACTAAAAAATAGTCGGATTAGCATAACCTATTTGTACAACTTTTGAAAATTTTAAATTTGGCTACAGTTGGTTACATTCTGTACTCTTTCGTTATTCTGATGGACAATAGATTTTAGATACAAAAGTGTGTTTTGATACTTGGTTTTGATATCGAGAATTTTGCAGTTATAAACAATTGTACCTTTTACATTTTTGAAAAAAATACGCTATCTAAGTTTGCAGTTATAAACAATCTCAAATCTGCTGAAAAATAACAATACAATCATAAATTTTTCTAAAATCTTGAAATTTTTGGCAAAGCACATAAATGTTTGGAATCTTATTTATAGATTTTAAATTTCCTGCATTTTGTGGTAAGACTCTAAGAATGTTTCAACATTCTGGTAGGTTTTCGGAGTTGACTAAAAAATAGTCGGATTAGCATAACCTTTTTGTACAACTTTCGAAAATTTTAAATTTGTCTACAGTTTGTTACATTCTGTACTCTTTCGTTATTCTGATGGACAATAGATTTTAGATACAAAAGTGTTTTGATACTTGGTTTTGATATCAAGAATTTTTGCAGTTATAAACAATTGTACCTTTTACATTTTTTTGAAAAATACGCTATCTAAAAGTTTGAAGTTTTAAACAATTGTCCCTTTTACAATCTTGAAAAATACGCCATTCAAATCTGCTGAAATTCATATTTTTTTAAAAATCTTGAATTTTTTGGCAAAACACATAAATGTTTGGAATTGTATTTATAGATTTTAATTGCCTGCATTTTGTGGTAAGACTCTAAGAATGTTTCAACATTCTGGTAGGTTTTCGGAGTTGACTAAAAATAGTCGGATTAGCATAACCTATTTGTACAACTTTCGAAAATTTTAAATTTGGCTACAGTTTGTTACATTCTGTACTCTTTCGTTATTCTGATGGACAACAGATTTTAGATACAAAAGTGGTTTGATACTTGGTTTTGATATCAAGAATTTTGCATTTTTAAACAATCTAAGTTTCCAGTTATAAACATTTTTTTACAATCTTGAAAAATACGCCATCTAAATTTGCAGTTATAAACAATTGTCATAAATTTTAAAAATCTTGAAAACATTGGCCATCTCAAATCTGCTTGAAATTTAAAAACAATACAATCATAAAGATTTTTTAAAAAATTCTTGAATTTTTTGGCAAAGCACATAAAATCTTTGGAATCTTATTTACATATTTTTAATTGCCTGCATTTTGTGGTAAATACAAAAGACTCTAAGAATGTTTCAACATTCTGGTAGGTTTTTTGAAAAAAATGAGTTGACTAAAAAATAGTCGGATTTACAATCATAATCTTTTTGTACAACATTCGAAAATTTTAAATTTGTGAATTTGTTAGTTTCTTACATTCTGTAAGACTCTGGTAAGAATGTTTTTCAAAATGCTGGTAGGTTTTCGGAGGTGACTAAAAATAGTCGGATTAGCATAAGCTATTTGTAAAACTTTCGAAAATTTTAAATTTGGCTACAGTTTGTTACATTCTGTACTCTTTCGTTATTCTGATGAACTATAGATTTTAGATACAAAAGTGTTTTGATACTTGGTTTTGATATCAAGAAGTTTGCAGTTGTAAACAATTGTACCTTTTACATTTTTTGAAAAATACGCTATCTAAGTTTGCAGTTATAAACAATCTCAAATCTGCTGAGACAAACAAGACAATCATAAATTTTTTAAAATTCTTTAATTTTTGGCAAAGCAAATAAATGTTTGGAATTGTATTTATAGATTTTAATTGCCTGCATTTTGTGGTAAGACTCTAAGAATTTTTCAAAATTCAGGTAGGTTTTCGGAGGTGACTAAAAATAGTCGGATTAGCATAACCTATTTGTACAACTTCCGAAAATTTTAAATTTGGCTACTGTTTGTTACATTCTGTACTCTTTCGTTATTTCTGATGGACAACAGATTTTAGATACAAAAAGTGGTTTGATACTTGGTTTTGATATCAAGAATTTTGCAGTTTATAAACAATTGTCCCTTTTAAATTTTACAATATCTAAGTTTGCAGTTACGCCATCTCAAAATCTTGAAAAAAATCTCAAATCTGCTGAATCATAAATTTTTTTTTTAAAAATCTTGAATTTTTGGCAAAGCACATAAATGTTTGGAATCTTATTTATAGATTTTAATTGCCTGCATTTTGTTGGTAAGACTCTAAGAATGTTTCAACATTCTGGTAGGTTTTCGGAATTGACTAAAAAATAGTCGGATTAGCATAACCTTTTTGTACAACTTTCGAAAATTTTAAAATTTGTCTACTGTTTTGTTACATTCTGTACTCTTTCGTTATTCTGATGGACAACAGATTTTAGATACAAAAGTGGTTTGATACTTGGTTTTCGATATCAAGAATTTTGCATTTTTGCAGTTATAAACAATTGTCCCTTTTACAATCTTGAAAAATACGCCATCTCAAATCTGCAGAGACAAAAACAATACAATCATAAATTTTTTAAAAAATCTTGAATTTTTGGCAAAGCACATAAATGTTTGGAATCGTATTTATAGATTTTAAATTGCCTGCATTTTGTGGTAGACTCTAAGAATGTTTCAAAATTCTGGTAGGTTTTCGGAGTTGACTAAAAAATAGTCGGATTAGCATAACCTATTTGTACAGCTTTCGAAAATTTTAAATTTGGCTACAGTTTGTTACATTCTGCACTCTTTCGTTATTCTGATGGACAACCGATTTTAGATACAAAAGTGGTTTGATACTTGGTTTTGATATCGAGAATTTTGCATTTATAAACAATTTGTCCTCTTTTACATTTTTTGAAAAATATGCTATCTAAGTTTGCAGTTATAAACAATTGTCCCTTTTACGATCTTGAAAAATACGCCATCTCAAATCTGCTGAAACAAACAATACAATCATAAATTTTTCTAAAAATCTTGAATTTTTGGCAAAGCACATAAATGTTTGGAATCTTATTTAAAAATTTTTAATTGCCTGCATTTTGTGGTAAGACTCTAAGAATGTTTCAACATTCTGGTAGGTTTTCGGAGTTTGACTAAAAAATAGTCGGATTAGCATAACCTATTTGTACAACATTCGAAAATTTTAAATTTGTCTACAGTTTGTTACATTCTGTACTCTTTCGTTATTCTGATGGACAACAGATTTTTAGATACAAAAGTGGGTTTGATACTTGGTTTTGATATCAAGAAGTTTGCAGTTGTAAACAATTGTACCTTTTACATTTTTTGAAAAATACGCTATCTAAGTTTGAAGTTATAAACAATCTCAAATCCGTTTAAACATCATCATAAATTTTTTAAAAATCTTGAATTTTTTTGGCAAAACACATAAATGTTTGGAATTGTATTTATAGATTTTAATTGCCTGCATTTTTGTGGTAAGACTCTAAGAATGTTTTCAAAATTCTGGTAGGTTTTCGGAGAGTTGACTAAAAAATAGTCGGATTAGCATAACCTTTTTGTACAACTTTCGAAAATTTTTAAATTTGTCTACAGTTTGTTACATTCTGTACTCTTTCGTTATTCTGATGGACAACAGATTTTAGATACAAAAGTGGTTTGATACTTGGTTTTGATATCAAGAATTTTGCAGTTATAAACAATTGTCCCTTTAAAATTTTTTTGAAAAATACGCTATCTAAGTTTGCAGTTATAAACAATTGTCCCTTTTACAATCTTGAAAAATACGCCATCTCAAATCTGCTGAAAAAAAACAATACAATCATAAATTTTTTTTAAAAATCTTGAATTTTTGGCAAAGCACATAAATGTTTGGAATCTTATTTATAGATTTTTAATTGCCTGCATTTTGTGGTAAGACTCTAAGAATGTTTCAACATTCTGGGTAGGTTTTCGGAGGACTTTTCGGATAATCTTTTTTGTACTATTCGAAAATTTTAAATTTGCTCTACAGTTGGCATAACTCTAAGAATGTTTGGTAGGTTTTCGAAAATTTTAGCAAAGCTATTTTATAAAACTTTCGAAAATTTTAAATTTGTTACATTCTGTACTCTTTCGTTATTCTGATGGACAAAAGATTTTAGATACAAAAGTGTTTTGATACTTGGTTTCGATATCAAGAAGTTTTGCAGTTGTAAACAATTGTACCTTTTAAGTTTTTTTGAAAAATACGCTTGTCTAAGTTTTACATTTGAAAAACAATCTCAAATCCGCTGAGATAAAAACAAGACAATCATAAATTTTTTAAAAAATCTTGAATTTTTGGCAAAGCACATAAATGTTTGGAATTGTATTTATAGATTTTAATTGCCTGCATTTTGTGGTAAGACTCTAAGAATGTTTCAAAATTTCAGGTAGGTTTTCGGAGGTGACTAAAAAATAGTCGGATTAGCATAACCTATTTGTACAACTTCCGAAAATTTTTAAATTTGGTTACAGTTTGTTACATTCTGTACTCTTTCGTTATTCTGATGGACAACAGATTTTAGATACAAAAGTGGTTTGATACTTGGTTTTGATATCAAGAATTTTGCAGTTATAAACAATTGTCCCTTTTAATTTTTTTTGAAAAATACGCTATCTAAGTTTGCAGTTATAAACAATTGTCCCACTTTACAATCTTGAAAAATACGCCTATCTCAAATCTGCTGAAACAAACAATACAATCATAAATTTTTTAAAAAATCTTGAATTTTTGGCAAAGCACATAAATGTTTGGAATCTTATTTATAGATTTTTTTAATTTGCCTGCATTTTGTGGTAAGACTCTGAGAATGTTTTCAAAATTCTGGTAGGTTTTCGGAATTGACTAAAAAATAGTCGGATTAGCATAAACCTTTTTGTAACAACTTTCGAAAATTTTAAAATTTGGCTACAGTTTGTTACATTCTGTACTCTTTCGTTATTCTGATGGACAAACAGATTTTAGATACAAAAGTGTTTTGATACTTGGTTTTTTGATATCAAGAATTTTGCAGTTATAAACAATTGTCCCTTTTTACTTTTTTTGAAAAATACGCTATCTAAGTTTGCAGTTATAAACAATTGTCCCTTTTACAATCTTAAAAAACGCCATCTCAAATCTGCTGAGACAAACAATACAATCATAATTTTTTTAAAAATCTTGGAATTTTTGGCCCAAGCACATAAATGTTTGGAATCGTATTTATAGATTTTTAATTGCCTGCATTTTTGTGGTAAGACTCTAAAGAATGTTTCAAAATTCTGGTAGGTTTTCGGAGTTGACTAAAAAATAGTCGGATTAGCATAACCTATTTGTACAGCTTTCGAAAAATTTTAAAATTTGGCTACAGTTTGGTTACATTCTGTACTATTTTCGTTATTCTGATTAACAACAGATTTTAGATACAAAAAGTGGTTTGATACTTGGTTTTGATATCGAGAATTTTGCAGTTATAAACAATTGTCCCTTTTTTTACATTTTTTGAAAAATATTCTATCTAAGTTTGCAGTTATAAACAATTGTCCCTTTTACAATCTTGAAAACATACGCCATCTCAAATCTGCTGAAACAAACAATACAATTCATAATTTTTTTAAAAATCTTGAATTTTTGGCAAAGCACATAAATGTTTAGAATCTTATTTAATAGATTTTAAATTGCCTGCATTTTGTGTAAGACTCTAAGAATGTTTCAAAAACATTCTGGTAGGTTTTCGGAGTTGACTAAAAAAATAGTCGGATTAGCATAACCTTTTTGTACAAACATTCGAAAATTTTAAATTTGTCTACTGTTTGTTACATTCTGTACTCTTTCGTTATTCTGATGGACAAACAGATTTTAGATACAAAAGTGTTTTGATACTTGGTTTTGATATCAAGAAGTTTGCAGTTATAAACAATTGTACCTTTTACATTTTTTGAAAAATACGCTATCTAAAGTTTGAAGTTATAAAACAATTGTCTCTTTTACATTCATAAATTTTTTAAAAATCTTGAATTTTTTTGGCAAAACACATAAAATGTTTGGAATTGTATTTATAGATTTTAATTGCCTGCATTTTGTGGTAAGACTCTAAGAATTTTTCAAAATTCTTGTAGGTTTTCGGAGGTGACTAAAAATAGTCGGATTAGCATAACCTATTTGTACAACTTTCGAAAATTTTAAATTTGGCTACAGTTTGTTACATTCTGTACTCTTTCGTTATTCTGATGGACAACAGATTTTAGATACAAAAGTGGTTTGATACTTGGTTTTGATATCAAGAATTTTGCAGTTATAAACAATTGTCCCTTTTACATTTTTTGAAAAATACGCTATCTAAGTTTGCTGAAAGTTATAATACAATCATAAATTTTTTTAAAAATCTTGAAAAATTTGGCAAAGCACATAAATGTTCGGAATCTGCTCAGAATAAACAATACATTGCATAAATTTTTTAAAATCTTGAAACATTCTTTGGCAAAAACTAAAAAATAGTTTTTAATAACCCTTATTTATAGATTTTAATTGCTACTTTGCATTTTGTACCTTCTGTACATTCTGGTAAGACTTCTAAGATAATTTTTTCAAAATTCTGGTAGGTTTTCGGAGTTGACTAAAAAATAGTCGGATTAGCATAACCTATTTTGTACAACATTCGAAAATTTTAAATTTGGCTACAGTTTGTTACATTCTGTACTCTTTCGTTATTCTGATGGACAAACAGATTTTAGATACAAAAGTGGTTTGATACTTGGTTTTGATATCAAGAAGTTTTGCAGTTATAAACAATTGTACCTTTTTTACATTTTTTGAAAAATACGCTATCTAAGTTTGCAGTTATAAACAATTGTCCCTTTTACAATCTTGAAAAAATACGCCATCTCAAATCTGCTGAAAACAAACAATACAATCATAAATTTTTTTAAAAATCTTGAATTTTTTGGCAAAGCAACATAAATGTTTGGAATCGTATTTATAGATTTTAATTGCCTGCATTTTGTGGTAAGACTCTAAGAATGTTTTCAAAATTCTGGTAGGTTTTCGGAGTTGACTAAAAAATAGTCGGATTAGCATAAACCTTTTTGTACAACTTTCGAAAATTTTAAATTTGGCTACAGTTTGTTACATTCTGTACTCTTTCGTTATTCTGATGGACAAACAGATTTTAGATACAAAAGTTGGTTTGATACTTGGTTTTGATATCAAGAATTTTGCATTTATAAACAATTGTCGCTTTTACAATTTTGAAAAATACGCTTTCTAAGTTTGCAGTTATAAACAATTGTCCCTTTTACTAATCTTGAAAAATACGCCATCTCAAATCTGCTGAGACAAACAATAACAATCTAAAATTTTTTAAAAATCTTGGAATTTTTGGCAAAGCACATAAATGTTTGGAATCGTATTTTATAGATTTTAATTGCCTGCATTTCGGTGTAAGACTCTAAGAATTTTTCGGAATTCTGGTTGGATAGGTGACTAAAAATAGTCGGATTAGCATAACCTATTTGTACAGCTTTCGAAAATTTTAAATTTGGCTACAGTTTGTTACATTCTGTACTCTTTTCCGTTATTCTGATGGACAACCGATTTTAGATACAAAAGTGGTTTTGATACTTGGTTTTGATATCGAAGAATTTTGCAGTAATAAACAATTGTCCCTTTTACGCTTTCTAAGTTTTCTATCAGTTATAAAACAATTGTCCCTTTTTAAGATCTGAAAAAATACGCCATCTCAAATCTGCTGAGACAAACAATACAATCATAAATTTTTTAAAAATCTTGAATTTTTTGGCAAAGCACATAAATGTTTGGAATCGTATTTATAGATTTTAAATTGCCTGCATTTTTGTGGTAAAGACTCTAAGAATGTTTCAAAATTCTGGTAGGTTTTCGGAGTTGACTAAAAAATAGTCGGATTAGCATAACCTATTTTGTACAACTTTCGAAAATTTTAAATTTGGCTACAGTTTGTTACATTCTGTACTCTTTCGTTATTCTGATGGACAATAGATTTTAGATACAAAAGTGTTTTGATACTTGGTTTTGATATCAAGAATTTTGCAGTTATATAACAATTGTACCTTTTACAATTTTTTTTGAAAAATACGCTATCTAAGTTTGAAGTTAGACAAACAATTGTCCCTTTTTTACTTTTTGGGGGCATAAATTTTTTAAAAATCTTGAATTTTTTGGCAAAACACATAAATGTTTGGAATTGTATTTATAGATTTTAAATTGCCTGCATTTTGGTGGTTAAGACTCTAAGAATTTTTTTCAAAATTCTGGTAGGTTTTCGGAGGTGACTAAAAAATAGTCGATTAGCATAACCTATTTGTACAACTTTCGAAAAATTTTAAATTTTGGCTACAGTTTGTTTACATTCTGTACTCTTTCGTTATTCTGATGGACAACAGATTTTAGATACAAAAGTGGTTTGATACTTGGTTTTGATATCAAGAATTTTGCAGTTATAAAACAATTGTTTGTCCCTTTTTTGAACAATCTTGAAAACATACGCCATCTGTCCCTTCTGCTTGAAATACGCGAACAATACAATCATAAAATTTTTTTTTTAAAAATCTTGAATTTTTGGCAAAGCACATAAATGTTTGGAATCTTATTTATAGATTTTAATTGCCTGCATTTTGTGGTAAGACTCTAATAATGTTTCAACATTCTGGTAGGTTTTCGGAGTTGACTAAAAAATAGTCGGATTAGCATAAACCTTTTTGTACAACATTCGAAAAATTTTAAATTTGGTCTACAGTTTGTTACATTCTGTACTCATTCTGATGCATTCTGGTTTTAGGATAAGTCTCTAAGAATTGTTTCAAAATTTGCAGTTGTAAACAAGGTTTTCGGAGGTTGACTAAAAAAATAGTCGGATTAGCATAAGCTTGATTTCCCTTTTACATTCATATATTTTTTAAAAATTTGGCAAAAACACATAAATGTTGGAATTGTAAACTTTTTTCGAAAATTTTAAATTTTTGGCTACAGTTTGTTTCACAATTCTGTACTCTTTTCGTTATTCTGAATGGAATTAGCATAACCTATTTGTAGATACAAAAATTTTAAATTTGGCTACAGATACTTGTACTTTCGATATTCAAGAAGTTTTGCAAAAGTTTGATAAACAATTGTTGCCTTTTAACATTTTTTGAAAAATTTTTGAATAATACGCTATCTAAGTTTGCAGTTATAAACAATTGTCCCCTTTTACAATCTTGAAACATACGCCATCTCAAATCTGCTGAAACAAACAATACAATCATAAATTTTTTAAAAAATCTTGAATTTTTGGCAAAGCACATAAATGTTTGGAATCTTTTTTATAGATTTTAAATTGCCTGCATTTTGTGGTAAGACTCTAAGAATGTTTCAACATTCTGGTAGGTTTTCGGAGTTGACTAAAAAATAGTCGGATTAGCATAACCTTTTTTGTACAAAATTCGAAAATTTTAAATTTGTCTACTGTTTTGTTACATTCTGTACTCTTTCGTTATTCTGATGGACAGCACAGATTTTAGATACAAAAGTTGTTTTGATACTTGGTTTTGATATCAAGAAAGTTTGCAGTTTAAAACAATTGTACCTTTTACATTTTTTGAAAAATACGCTATCTAAGTTTGCAGTTTTCTATAAAATTGTCCCTTTTACAATCTCAAAAAAACGCTATCTCAAATCTGCTGAGACAAACAAGACAATCATAAATTTTTTAAAAATCTTGAATTTTTGGCAAAAAGCAAATAAATGTTTGGAATTGTATTTATAGATTTTAATTGCCTGCATTTTGTGGGTAAGACTCTAAGAATTTTTCAAAATTCTTGGTAGGTTTTCGGAGGTGACTAAAAAAATAGTCGGATTAGCATTAACCTATTTGTACAACTTTCGAAAATTTTAAAATTTGGCTACTGTTTGTTACATTCTGTACTCTTTCGTTATTCTGATGGACAACAGATTTTAGATACAAAAGTGGTTTGATACTTGGTTTTGATATCAAGAATTTTGCAGTTTACGCCCTTTTACATTTTTGAAAAAATACGCTATCTGCAAGTTATAAACAATTGTCCACTTTACAATCTTGAAACATACGCCATCTCAAATCTGCTCAAACAAACAATACAATCATAATTTTTTAAAAATCTTGGAATTTTTGGTAAAGCACATAAATGTTTGGAATCGTATTTATAGATTTTAATTGCCTGCATTTTGTGGTAAGACTCTAAGAATGTTTCAAA
Organism: Styela plicata; assembly: GCA_963675895.2. Lineage (NCBI taxonomy): Eukaryota > Metazoa > Chordata > Ascidiacea > Stolidobranchia > Styelidae > Styela > Styela plicata. The sequence continues at coordinate 3,529,094 of OZ023145.1, read as the reverse complement.
AATCTGGTAGGTTTTCGGAGTTGACTAAAAAATAGTCGGATTAGCGTAACCTATTTGTACAGCTTTCGAAAATTTTAAAATTTGGCTACAGTTGGTTACATTCTGTACTCTTCCGTTATTCTGTTTACAACTGATTTTAGATACAAAAGTGGTTTGATACATGGTTTTGATATCGAGAATTTTGCAGTTATAAACAATTGTCTCTTTTACATTTTTTGAAAAATATTCTATCTAAGTTTGCAGTTATAAACAATTGTCCCTTTTACATTTTTTGAAAAATACGCTATCTAAGTTTGCAGTTATAAACAATTGTCCACTTTACAATCTTGAAACATACGCCATCTCAAATCTGCTGAAACAAACAATACAATCATAAATTTTTTAAAAAAATCTTGAATTTTTTGGCAAAGCACATAAATGTTTGGGAATCTTATTTATAGATTTTAATTGCCTGCATTTTGTGGTAAGACTCTACGAATGTTTCAACATTCTGGTAGGTTTTCGGAATTGACTAAAAAATAGTCGGATTAGCATAAACTTTTTCGTACAACATTCAAAAATTTTAAATTTGTCTACTGTTTGTTACATTCTGTACTCTTTCGTTATTCTGATGGACAAACAGATTTTTAGATACAAAAATGTTTTGATACTTGGTTTTGATATCAAGAATTTTGCATTTATAAACAATTGTCCCTTTTACATTTTTTGAAAAATACGCTATCTAAGTTTTGCAGTTATAAACAATTGTCCCTTTTTACAATCTTGAAAAATACGCCATCTCAAATCTGCTGAGACAAACAATACAATCATAATTTTTTAAAAATCTTGGAATTTTTGGCAAAAGCACATAAACGTTTGGAATCGTATTTATAGATTTTAATTGCCTGCATTTTGGTGGTTAAGACTCTAAGAATGTTTTCAAAAATCTGGTAGGTTTTTCGGAGTTGACTAAAAAATAGTCGGGTCGGATTAACGTAACCTATTTGTACAGCTTTCGAAAATTTTAAAATTTGGCTACAGTTGGTTTACATTCTGTACTCTTCGTTATTCTGTTGGACAACTGATTTTAGATACAAAAGTGTTTTGATACTTGGTTTTGATATCGAGAATTTTGCAGTTATAAACAATTGTCTCTTTTACATTTTTTGAAAAATATTCTATCTAAGTTTGCAGTTATAAACAATTGTCCCTTTTACAATCTTGAAACATACGCCATCTCAAATCTGCTGAAAACAAACAATACAATCATATTTTTTTTTAAAAATCTTGAATTTTTGGCAAAGCTCATAAATGTTTAGAATCTTATTAATAGATTTTAATCAATTGCCTGCATTTTTGTGGTAAGACTCTACGAAATGTTTCAACATTCTGGTAGGTTTTTCAGAGTTGACTAAAAAAATAGTCGGATTAGCATAACCTTTTTGTACAACATTCGAAAAATTTATAAATTTGGCTTACATTTTTGTTACATTCTGTACATTCAGTACATTCTGGTAAGTACTCTAAGAATGTTGTCCAAAAAATTCTGGTAGGTTTTTCGGAGGTGACCTTAAATAAAAATAGTCGGATTAGCATAAGCTAATTGTAAAACTTTCCG
>OZ023145.1:3490237-3527397 GCA_963675895.2 Styela plicata | reverse complement strand
TTGTCCCCTTTTAAACTTGGAAAATACGCTATCTCAAATCTGCTATACAAACACTCCACATCATAAATTTTTTAAAAATCTTGATTTTGGCAAAGCACATAAATGTTGAAATCTTCTTTAAGTTAGATTTTAATTGCCTGTCATTTTGTGGTAAGACTCTTAAGAATTATTTCAACATTCTGGAGGTTTACGAAGTTTGACTAAAAAATAGACGATTAGCCCTAACATTTTTGTACAACATTCGAAAATTTTAAATGTGTCTAACTGTTGTACATTCAGTACCTTTTTCGTTATTTCTGATGGACACAGATTTTAGAATACAAACATTGGTTTGGATACTTGTTTTCGATATCAAGAATTTTGCAGTTTTACGTTATCGTAAGTTAGGCAGTTATTATTTACATACATTGTCCCCTTTAAACAATCTTGAAAAATACCGCCATCTCAAATCTGCTTGAGATAAAAACAATACAATCATAAATTTTTTAAAAATAATTGAATTTTTTTGGCAAAACACATAAATGTTTGGAATTGTATAATATATAAGATATAATATGACTGCATTTTGCGGAGTAAAGACTCTAAGAATTTTTTCAAAAGTTCTGGTAGGTTTTTCAGGGAGTATGACTAAAAAAATAGTTCGGGATTAGCAATAACCTATTGTGTTATAGAGCTTTCGAAAAAATTTTTAAATTTTGCTTACAGTTTTGTTTACATTCTGTACTCCTTTTCGTTATTCTGATGGAGAATAGATTTTAGATACTAAAGTGTTTTGATACTATGGGTGTTGATGTGAATATCAAGAAGAGAGAGGTGCACTTATAAAACAAATGTAATCTTGTTACTCTCTCTTTAGAAAATATACGCATCTAAGTTATGCAGTTCTACAATCATAATATATTAAAAATCTAGAATTTTTTGGCAAATCACATAAATGTTTTGGAATCGTAAATTAAAGATTTTAATTGGCCTTGCATTTTGGTGGTAAGACACTAAGAAAGTTTCAAAAATCTTCTGGCAGGATGTTCGGAGTTGAATATAAAAACGAGTCGGATTAGGCATAACCTATTTGTACAAACGTTTCGAAAATTTTAAATTTGGCTACAGTTTGCTACATTCTGTACTCTTTCGGTATTCTGATGGACAACAGATTTTAGATACAAAAGTGTTTTGATACTTGGTTTTGATATCAAGAATTTTGCAGTTATAAACAATTGTTCCCTTTTACATTTTTTTTTGAAAGAAATGCGCTATCTAAAAGTTTGCAGTTATAAACAATTGTCCCCTTTTACAATCTTGAAAAAAATACGCTATCTCAAAATCTGTCTGAAACAAACAATACAATCATAAATTTTTTTAAAAATCTTGAATTTTTTGGCAAATCACATATATGTTTGGAATCTTATTTATAGATTTTTAATTGCCTGCATTTTGTGGTAAGGGACTCTATCTAAAAATGTAGATCAACATTCTGGTAGGTTTTCGAAGTTGACAAAAAAATAGTCGGATTAGCATAACCTATTTGTACAACATTCGAAAATTTTAAATTTGTCTACAGGTTTGTTACATTCTGTACTTCATTTTCGTTATTCGATGGGACAATAGATTTTAGATGACAAAGTGTGTTTTGATGGACTTGGTTTTGATATCAAGAAGTTTGCAGTTATAAAAACAATGTGTACCCTTTTTCATTTTATGAAAAATACGCTATCTAAGTTTGCAGTTATAAACAATTGTCCCTTTCACAATCTTGAAAAATACGCTATCTCAAATCTGCTGAGACAAACAATACAATCATAAATTTTTTAAAAAAATACTTGAATTTTTGGGCAAAACACATAAATGTTTGAAATTGTATTTATAATTTTAATTGATCCTGCATTTTGTGGTAAGACTCTAAGAATTTTTCAAAATTCTGGTATGTTTTTTGGAGTGTGACCAAAAAAATAGCCCTGGATTAGCATAACCTATTTTGTACAAGTTTCGCGAAAATTTTAAATTTGGCTACAGTTTGTTACATTTCTGTACTCTTTCGTTTATTCTGATGGCACAACAGATTTTTTAGATACAAAAGTGATTTTGATACTTGGTTTTGATATCAGAGAATTTTGCACAGTTATAAACAATTGTAGATCTCTTTGGCCGCTATCAAAGTTAGCGTTTATTAAACAATTGGTCCTTACCCTTTGTACAATCTTGAAAAATACGGAGTCTATCTGAAATCTCCTGAGACAAACAAATACAATCATAAATTTTTTTAAAAATCTTGAATTTTTTGCAGAAGCACATAAATGTTTGGAATCGTATTTGTAGAATTTTAATTGCCTGCATTTTGCGGAACAGGACACTAAAAATGATTTTAAAAATTCTGGTAGGTTTTCGGAGTTGACAAAAAATAGTCGGATTAGCATATAACCTATTTGTACAACTTTCCGAAAATTTTATAAATTTGGCTACAGTTTGTTACATTCTGGTACTCTTTCGTTATTCTGATGGACAACAGATTTTTAGATACAAAAAGTGGTTTGATACTTGTTTTTTGAATATCAAGGAATTTTGCGGGTTATTAAACAATTGTCCCTTTTACATTTTTTGAAAAATACGGCTATCTAAGTTTGCAGTTATTAACAATTGTCCCTTTCACAATCTTGAAAAATACGCTATCACTCAAATCACGCTGAGATAAACAATACAATCATAAATTTTTTAAAAATATTGAATTTTTGGGCAAAACACATAAATGTTTGGAATTGTTATATAATCAGATTATAATATCCTGCGTTTTTGTGGTATAAGGGACTCTAAGAATTTTTCAAAAATTCTGGTAGGTTTTTCGGAGTTGACTAAAAAATAGTCGGATTAAGCATAACCAAATTTGTACAGCTTTCGAAAATTTTAAAATTTGCTGCTACAGTTTGTTACATTCTGTACTCTTTCGTTTATTCTGATGGAGAATAGATTTTAGATACAAAAGTATGTTTGAATACTGGGTTGGTTTTGATATCAAGAATTTTGCGCTTATTATCAAACACATTGTAGCCTTTATACATTCTTAGAAAAAATACGCAAGCCTAAGTATGCAGTTATAAATATCTCAAATCTGCTGAGACACAAACAATACTAACATAAATTTTTTAAAAATCTTGAATTTTTGGCAAAGCACAATAAATGTTTGGAATCGTATTTAATAGATTTAAATTGCCTGCATTTTGTGGTAAGACACTAAGAATGTTTCCAAAATTCTGGTAGGTTTTCGGAGTTGAATAAAAAATAGTCGGATTTAGCATAACCTAATTGTACAACTTTCGAAAATTTTTAAATTTGGCCTACAGTTTTGCTACATTCTGTTACTCTTTCGGTATTCTGATGGACAACAGATTTTAGATACAAAAGTTTTCTGATACATGGGTTTTTGATATCAAGAAGTGTTTGCAGTTATAAACAATTGGTCCCTTTTAAACTCATTTTTCTTGAAAAAGGAGTCGGCGGGAGCTATCTAAGTTTTGCAGTTATAAACAATTGTCCCCATTTACACCATGCTTGAAAAATACGCTATCTCAAATCAGCTGAGACAAACAATACAATCATAGGTAATTTTAAAAAATATTGAATTTTTGGCAAAATGCATAAATGTTTGGAATTGTATTAATAGAATTTTAATTGCCTGCATTTTGTAGGTAAAACTTCTAAGAATTTTTTTCAAAATTCAGTAGGTTTTCGGAAGTGACTAAAAATTAGTCGGATTAGCATAACCTATTTTTTGTAAAACTTTCGGATCGAAAATTTGTTTAAATGGGGGTGTGGCCTACTGGTTTTGCTACAGGGTTTCTGTGACATCATTAGTTATTCCTGTCTGATGGGCTGTTGAAAACGTGGATTTTAGATACAAAAGTGGTGTTGAATACTTTGGTTTTTGATATCGAGAAATTTTGCAGTTATAAACAATTGTCCCCTTTTACATTGTAGACATCAAATGCGCTATCTAACGGTCTGCACGCTTATTGAACAATTGGTCCCTTTCTACAACTGCTTGACAACAATACGCCATATCTCAAATTTGTTAGAGACAAACAATACAAACATAAATTTTTTAAAAATCTTGCTCCCCCTCCCCTCTTTTTGGCAAAAACGCTTAAATGCCCCTTTGGGCCCAATCGTACTCATTTGTACGATCTTTTATTTGCCTCGCCATTTTGTCGGTAAGGACTCGAAGACAATGTTTCAAAAATTCTGGTAGGTTTTCGGAACAGTTGACTACAAAAATAGTCGGATTAGCATAAGCTATTTGTACAACTTTCGAAAATTTTTAGAAAATTTAGGCTATCGTAATGTTTACAATACTGTACTCTTTCGTAAATCAGTATGCTGAGAAAAGATATTTAGATAACGAAAGATGGATTAGATACAAAAGTGTTTTGCGCCGTAAAAACATGGTACTTTTGATATCAATTCGCAGTTTGCAGTTAAAAACAATTTGTACCTATTAACATTCTTCCCCCGGATGAGTGAAGTAACATAGTCAGCACTCTAAATCAATACTACAGCGCAGTACAATCTGTTATGAGGACAAACAATACAATCCTCTCCATTTTTAAAAATCAAGAAATTTTTTTGCAACGAAACATAAATGTTTGGAATCGTATATATAGAATTTAAATTGCCTGCAATTTATGGGTTGTAAACATTTAAAGAATGTTTTTCCAAATTCTTGACAAGCTTATTTGGAGATGACATATAAAAAATAGACGGATTAGCATAACCGTATCATTACAGCTGCTCCGCTTTCGAATAATTTTAAATATGGCTACAGTTTGCTACATTCTGTACTCGCACTCGTTCTTTCTGATGGACAACCGATTTTAAAAATACAGAAAGATGGATTGAATATACTTTGTTTAGAAATCTAGAATTTTGCAGCAACCAACCCAACAATTGTCCCATTTACCGTTTTTTGAAAAATGCCAATCAAAAGTGTTGCAGGTTAGCAAACAATTGTCCCCTTTTACAAACTGGAAAAAATAACGCTATCATCCAAATCGGCTGAGCTCTTCCAAACAATACAATCATAAAGATTTTTTAAAAATCTCTAAATTTATTGGCAAAGCACCATCAAATGTTTGGAATCGTATTATATAGATGTTAATTGTCTGCAATTTTGTGTGAAGGACATCGAAAATGATTCAAAATTCTGGTAAGTGTTCGACGGAGTTGACTAAAAAAAGAGTCGCGGATTAGCATAACCTAATTTGTACAGCTTTCGAAAAGTTTAAACTTTGCTACAGTTTTGATACATTCTGTACTCCTTGTAATTCTGATGGACAATAGATTTTTAGATACAAAAGTTTTTTTAATACACGGTTTTGATATCTATAACAAAAGTTTGCAGTATCGTACGGACAATAGTACTTTTTAACCATTTTTTGAAAAATACTCTATCAAAGTTTTGCAGTAACTAAACAATTGTCCACACCATATTCTACAATCTTTCGAAAACATACGCCAACTATAATATCTGCCTGATTTGTTACAAACAATACAAATCATAACATTTTTTTAAAATCATGAATTTTTATGTGGCAAAAGCACATAAATGTTTGGAATCTTTAAGCTTAATAGATTTAAATGCCTGCCTTTTGTACTATCAAGTAGCTCTAAGAAATGTTCACACATTCCTGGTAGGTTTTTTCGGAGTTGACTAAAAGATTCGAGTCGGATTAGCATAACCTTTTCGTACAACAATCGAAATTTTTAAATTTGTCATACAGTACATTTGTTAACATTCTGTACTCTTTTCGTTATTCTGATGGACAAAAGATTTTAGATACAAAAGTGTATTTGATATCAAGAAGATTGCAGTTGTAAACAATTTGTATCTTATATACATTTTTTTGAAAAATGCACTATCTAAGTTTGGCAGTTATAAACAATCTCAAAGCACTACTGCTGAGACAAACAATACAATCATAAAGCTTATTTAAAATTCGACAATTTTTTTGGCAAAACATCATAAATGTTTGGATTCGTTTTTATAGAATTTTAATTGCCTGCATTTTTGGTGGTAAGAACTATAAGAATGTTTTCTTGTAAATTCCTTGTAAGGTTTTTCGGAGTTGACTAAAATAATAGTCGGATTAGCATAACCTATTTGTTCGCTTTCCGAAAAATTTTAAATTTGGCTACAGTTTGTTACATTCTGTACTCTTTCGTTATTTTTGATGGACAACAGATTTCTAGATACAAAATGGTTTGATACTTTGATATTGATATCAAGAATTTTGCAGTTATAAACCATTTGTATACTTTTACATTTTTTTGAAAAATACGCTATCTAATTTGAAGTTATAAACCTATTTGTCCCTTCACATTCATAAATTCTTTAAAAATCCTTGAATTTGGGATATTTGGTGGTGCAAAACACCATAAATGTTTGGAATTGTATTTAATAGATTTTAATTGCCTGCATTTTGTGGGTAAGACTCTAAGAATGTTTCAAAATTCTGGTAAGTTTTTCGGAGTTTGACTAAAAAATAGTCGGATTAGCAGCATAACCTACATTGTACAGCTTTCGAAAATTTTAAATTTGGCTACAGTTTTGTTACATTCTGTAACTCTTTCGTTATTTCTGATGGACAATAGATTTTAGATACAAAAGTGTTTTGATACACGGTTTTGATATCAAGAAGTTTGCAGTTGTAAACAATTGTACCTTTTACATTTTTTTAAAAAATACGCTATCTAAGTTTGCAGTTATAAACAATCTCAAATCTGCTGAGACAAACAATACAATCATAAATTTTTTAAAAATCACGAATTATTTTTGGCAAAGCAAACATAAATGTTTGGAATCGTATTTATAGATTTTAATTGCCTGCATTTTGTGGTAAGACTCTAAAAAGGTTTTCAAAATTCTGGTAGTAGGTTTTCGGAGTTTGAATGAAAAATGGTCAGATTAGCAGCTTAACCTATTTGTGCAGAGCTTTTCGAAAATTTTAAATTTGGCTACAGTTTGTTACATTCTGTACTCTTTCCATTATTCTGATTTCGTTATTCTGATGGACTATAGATTTTAGATACAAAACTGTGTTTTGATACATGGTTTTGATATCAAGAAGCGTGGAGTGCAGTTGTAAACAATTGTACGTTTTACATTTTTTGAAAAATCACGCTATCTAAGTTTGCAGTTATAAACAATTGTCCCCTTTTACAATCTTGAAACAAACGCCATCTAATATCTGCTGAAACAAACAATACAATCATAAAATTTTTTAAAAAATCATTGAATTTTTGGCAAAGGCACATAAATGTTTGGAATCTTATTTATAGATTTTTAATTGCCTGCATTTTGTGGTAAGACTCTAAAGAATGTTTTCAACATTCTGGTTAGGTTTTCGGAGTTGACTAAAAAATAGTCGGAGATTAGCATAACCTGTTTTTGTACAACATTTCGAAAATTTTTAAATTTGTCTACAGTTTGGTTACATTCTGTACTCTTTCGTTATTCTGATGGACAATACTGAGATTTTAGATACAACAAAAAGTGATTTGTTTTGATATCAAGAAGTTTTGCAGTTATGTAAACAATTGTATCACTTTTACATTTTTTGAAAAAATGCGCTATCAAAGTTTTTTGCAGTTATAAACAATCTCTTGAAAAATCGGCTGAGACAAACAATACAATCATAAAATTTTTTAATAAAATCGACAATTTTTGGCAAAGCATATAAATGTTTGTGAATCGATATTTATAGATTTTAATTGCCTGCATTTTTGTGGTAAGACTTTAAGAATGTTTTCAAAATTCTTGTAGGTTTTCGGAGTTTGACTAAAAAATAGTCGGATTAGCATCAAAACTAATTTGTTCAGCTTTTCGAAAAATTTTAAATTTGGCTACAGTTTGTTACATTCTGTACTCTTTCGTTATTTTGATGGACAACAGATTTTAGATACAAAAGTGGTTTGATACTTGGTTTTTGATATCAAGAAATTTTGCAGTTATAAACAATTGTACCTTTTACATTTTTTGAAAAAATACGCTATCTAAGTTTGAAGTTATAAACAATTGTCCTTCTTACATTCATAAATTTTTTAAAAATCTTGAAATTTTTGGCAAAACACATAAATGTTTGGAATTGTATTTATAAGATTTTAATTGCCTGCATTTTTGTAAGGTAAGACTCTAAGAATTTTTCAAAATTCTGGTAGGGTTTTCGGAGGTGACTAAAAAATAGTCGGATTAGCATAACCTATTTGTACAACTTTCGAAAATTTTAAATTTGGCTACAATTTGTTACATTCTGTGCTCTTTCGTTATTCTGATGGACAACAGATTTTAGATACAAAAGTGGTTTTGATACTTGGTTTTTCGATATTCAGTTATTAACAATTTTGCAGTTGAAAAAATACGCTATCTAAGTTTGCAGTTAATATACAATTGTCCCTTTACAATCTTGAAAAAATACGCCATCTCAAATCTGCTGAGACAAACAATACAATCATAATTTTTTTAAAAATCTATGTAATTTTTTGGCAAAGCACATAAATGTTTGGAATCGTATTTATAGATTTTAATTTGCGTGCATTTTTGTGGTAAGATTCTAAGAATTTTTCAAAATTCTGGTAGGTTTTTCGGAGTTGAACTAAAAAATATAGTCGGATTGGCCAGCATAACCTATTTGTAAGACTTTTCGAAAATTTTTAAATTTGGCTACAAGTTTTTTACATTCTGTGCTCTCTTTCGTTATTCTGATGGACAACAGATTTTTAGATACAAAAGTGGTTTTGATACTTGGTTTTCGATATCAAGAACTTTTTGCAGTTTTAACCGCTATCTCAAAGTTTGCAGTTATATACAATTGTCTCTTTTACATTCTTGAAAAATTACGCCATCTCGAATCTGCTGAAACAAACAATGAAAATCATAAATTTTTTTAAAAATCTTTGAATTTTTTGGCAAAGCACATAAATGTTTGGAATCTTATTTATAGATTTTAATTGCCTGCATTTTGTGGTAAGACTCTAAGAAAATGTTTCAACATTCTGGTAGGTTTTTCGGGGAGTTGACTAAAAAAATAGTCGGGATTAGCATAACCCTTTTTGTACAACATTCAAAAATTTTAAATTTGTCTACAGTTTGTTACATTCTGTACTCTTTCGTTATTCTGATGGACAATAGAGATTTTAGATACAAAAGTGTAGGGGGGTGATACCTGGTTTTGATATCAAGAAGTTTGCAGTTGTAAACAATTGTACCTTTTACATTTTTTTGAAAAATGCGCTATCTAAGTTTGCAGTTATAAACAATCTCAAATCTGCTGAGACAAAACAAGACAATCATAAATTTTTTTAAAAATCTTGAAAATTTTTTGGCAAAGCATATAAATGTTTGGAATCGTATTTATAGATTTTAATTGCCTGCATTTTGTGGTAAGACTCTAAGAATTTTTCAAAATTCTGGTAGGTTTTCGGAGGTGACTAAAAAATAGTCGGATTAGCATAACTTTAATTTGTACAACTTTCGAAAATTTTAAATTTGGCTACAGTTTGTTACATTCTGTACTCTTTCGTTATTTCTGATGGACAACAGATTTTAGATACAAAAGTGGTTTGATACTTGGTTTTGATATCAAGAATTTTGCAGTTATTTTGCAGTTATATATACAATTGTACCTTTTTTACATTTTTGAAAAATACGCCATCTTTGAATCTATAAAAAAAAAACAATACAATCATAAATTTTTTAAAAAATCTTGAATTTTTGGCAAAACACATAAATGTTTGGAATTGTATTTATAGATTTTAATTGCCTGCATTTTGTGGTAAGACTCTAAGAATTTTTCAAAATTCTGGTTAGGGTTTTTCGGAGTTGACTAAAAAATGGTCGGATTAGCATAACCTATTTGTACAAACTTTCGAAAAATTTTAATTTTGGCTACAGTTTGTTTGTTACATTCTGTACTCTTTCGTTATTCTGATGGACAACAGATTTTAGATACAAAAGTGGTTTGATACTTGGTTTCGATATCAAGAATTTGCCAGTTTACAATCTAAGTTTGCAGTTATTAAACAATTGTCCCTTTTTACAATCTTGAAAAAATAATACGCAGTTATAAACATCTCAAATCTGCTGAGACAAACAATACAATCATAAATTTTTTAAAAATCTTTGAATTTTTGGCAAAGCACATAAATGTTTGGAATCGTATTTATAGATTTTAATTGCCTGCATTTTGTGGTAAGACTCGAAGAATGTTTCAAAATTCTGGTAGGTTTTCGGAGTTGACTAAAAAATAGTCGGATTAGCATAAACTATTTGTACAGCTTTCAAAAATTTTAAATTTGGCTACAGTTTGTTACATTCTGTACTCTTTCGTTATTCTGATGGACAACAGATTTTAGATACAAAAGTGGTTTGATAGTTGGTTTTGATATCAAGAATTTTGCAGTTATAAACAATTGTACCTTTTACATTTTTTGAAAAATACGCTATCTAAGTTGTCCCTTTTACATTCATAAATTTTTTAAAAATCTTGAATTTTTTGGCAAAACACATAAATGTTTGGAATTGTATTTATAGATTTTAATTGCCTGCATTTTGTGGTGAGACTCTAAGAATTTTTCAAAATTCTGGTAGGTTTTCGGAGGTGACTAAAAAATAGTCGGATTAGCATAACCCATTTGTACAACTTTCGAAAATTTTAAATTTGGCTACAGTTTGTTACATTCTGCACTCTTTCGTTATTCTCATGGACAACAGATTTTAGATACAAAAGTGGTTTGATACTTGGTTTTGATATCAAGAATTTTGCAGTTATAAACAATTGTCCCTTTTACAATCTTGAAACATACGCCATCTCAAATCTGCTGAAACAAACAATACAATCATAAATTTTTTAAAAATCATGAATTTTTGGCAAAGCACATAAATGTTTGGAATCTTATTTATAGATTTTAATTGCCTGCATTTTGTGGTAAGACTCTAAGAATGTTTCAACCATCTGGTAGGTTTTCGGAGTTGACTAAAAAATAGTCGGATTAGCATAACCTTTTTGTACAACATTCGAAAATTTTAAATTTGTCTACAGTTTGTTACATTCTGTACTCTTTCGTTATTCTGATGGACCATAGATTTTAGATACAAAAGTGTTTTGATATCAAGAAGTTTGCAGTTGTAAACAATTGTATCTTTTACATTTTTTGAAAAATGCGCTATCTAAGTTTGCAGTTATAAACAATCTCAAATCTGCTGAGACAAACAATACAATCATAAATTTTTTAAAAATTGACAATTTTTGGCAAAGCATATAAATGTTTGGAATCGTATTTATAGATTTTAATTGCCTGCATTTTGTGGTAAGACTTTAAGAATGTTTCAAAATTCTTGTAGGTTTTCGGAGTTGACTAAATAATAGTCGGATTAGCATAACCCATTTGTACAGCTTTCGAAAATTTTAAATTTGGCTACAGTTTGTTACATTCTGTACTCTTTCGTTATTTTGATGGACAACAGATTTTAGATACAAAAGTGGTTTGATACTTGGTTTTGATATCAAGAATTTTGCAGTTATAAACAATTGTACCTTTTACATTTTTTGAAAAATACGCTATCTAAGTTTGAAGTTATAAACAATTGTCCCTTCTACATGCATAAATTTTTTAAAAATCTTGAATTTTTTGGCAAAACACATAAATGTTTGGAATTGTATTTATAGATTTTAATTGCCTGCATTTTGTGGTAAGACTCTAAGAATTTTTCAAAATTCTGGTAGTTTTTCGGAGGTGACTAAAAAATGGTCGGATTAGCATAACCTATTTGTACAACTTTCGAAAATTTTAAATTTGGCTACAATTTGTTACATTCTGTGCTCTTTCGTTATTCTGATGGACAACAGATTTTAGATACAAAAGTGGTTTGATACTTGGTTTCGATATCAAGAATTTTGCAGTTTACGCTATCTAAGTTTGCAGTTATATACAATTGTCCCTTTTACAATCTTGAAAAATACGCCATCTCGAATCTGCTGAGACAAACAATACAATCATAATTTTTTAAAAATCTTGTAATTTTTGGCAAAGCACATAAATATTTGGAATCGTATTTATAGATTTTAATTGCCTGCATTTTGTGGTAAGACTCTAAGAATGTTTCAAAATTTTCGGAGTTGACTAAAAAATAGTCATTTGTACAGCTATCGAAAATTTTAAATATGGCTACAGTTGGTTACATTCTGTACTCTTTCGTTATTCTGATGGACAACCGATTTTAGATACAAGAGTGGTTTGATACTTGGTTTTGATATCGAGAATTTTGCAGTTATAAACAATTGTCTCTTTTACATTCTTGAAAAATACGCCATCTCAAATCTGCTGAAAAAAACAATAAAATCATAAATTTTTTAAAAATCTTGAATTTTTGGCAAAGCACATAAATGTTTGGAATCTTATTTATAGATTTTAATTGCCTGCATTTTGTGGTAAGACTCTAAGAATGTTTCAACATTCTGGTAGGTTTTCGGAGTTGACTAAGAAATAGTCGGATTAGCATAACCTTTTTGTACAACATTCAAAAATTTTAAATTTGTCTACAGTTTGTTACATTCTGTACTCTTTCGTTATTCTGATGGACAATAGATTTTAGATACAAAAGTGTTTTGATACTTGGTTTTGATATCAAGAAGTTTGCAGTTGTAAACAATTGTACCTTTTACATTCATAAATTTTTAAAAAAATCTTGAATTTTTTGGCAAAACACATAAATGTTTGGAATTGTATTTATAGATTTTTATTGCTCGCATTTTGTGGTAAGACTCTAAGAATTTTTCAAAATTCTGGTAGGTTTTCGGAGGTGACTAAAAAATAGTCGGATTAGCATAACCTATTTGTACAACTTTCGAAAATTTTAAATTTGGCTACAATTGGTTACATTCTGTACTCTTTCGTTATTCTGATGGACAACAGATTTTAGATACAAAAGTGGTTAGATACTTGGTTTTGATATCAAGAATTTTGCAGTTATAAACAATTGTCCCTTTTACATTTTTGAAAAATACGCTATCTAAGTTTGCAGTTATAAACAATTGTCCCTTTTACAATCTTGAAACATACGCCATCTCAAATCTGCTGAAACGAACAATACAATCATAAATTTTTTAAAAATCTTGAATTTTTGGCAAAGCACATAAATGTTTGGAATCTTATTTATAGATTTTAATTGCCTGCATTTTGTGGTAAGACTCTAAGAATGTTTCAACATTCTGGTAGGTTTTCGGAGTTGACTAAAAAATAGTCGGATTGGCATAACCTTTTTGTACAACATTCGAAAATTTTAAATTTGGCTACAGTTTGTTACATTCTGTACTCTTTCGTTATTCTGACGGACAACAGATTTTAGATACAAAAGTGGTTTGATACTTGGTTTCGATATCAAGAATTTTGCATTTATAAACAATTGTCCCTTTTACAATCTCGAAAAATACGCCATCTCAAATCTGCTGAGACAAACAATACAATCATAATTTTTTAAAAATCTTGGAACTTTTGGCAAAGCAAATAAATGTTTGGAATCGTATTTATAGATTTCAATTGCCTGCATTTTGTGGTAAGACTCTAAGAATGTTTCAAAATTCTGGTAGGTTTTCGGAGTTGACTAAAAAATAGTCGGATAAGCATAACCTATTTGTACAGCTTTCGAAAATTTTAAATTTGGCTACAGTTGGTTACATTCTGTACTCTTTCGTTATTCTGATGGACAACCGATTTTAGATACAAAAGTGGTTTGATACTTGGTTTAGATATCGAGAATTTTGCAGTTATAAACATTTGTCTCTTTTACATTTTTTAAAAAATATGCTACCTAAGTTTGCTGTTATAAACAATTGTCCCTTTTACGATCTTGAAACATACGCCATCTCAAATCTGCTGAAACAAACAATACAATCATAAATTTTTTAAAAATCTGGAATTTTTGGCAAAGCACATAAATGTTTGGAATCTTATTTATAGATTTTAATTGCCTGCATTTTGTTGTAAAACTCTAAGAATGTTTCAACCTTCTGGTAGGTTTTCGGAGTTGACTAAAAAATAGTGGGATTAGCATAACCTTTTTGTACAACATTCGAAAATTTTAAATTAGTCTACAGTTTGTTACATTCTGTACTCTTTCGTTATTCTGATGGACAATAGATTTTAGATACAAAAGTGTTTTGATACTTGGTTTTGATATCAAGAAGTTTGCAGTTGTAAACAATTGTACCTTTTACATTCATAAATTTTTAAAAAATCTTGAATTTTTTGGCAAAACACATAAATGTTTGGAAATGTATTTAGAGATTTTAATTGCCTGCATTTTGTGGTAAGACTCTAAGAATTTTTCAAAATTCTGGTAGGTTTTCGGAGGTGACTAAAAAATAGTCGGATTAGCATAACCTATTTGTACAACTTTCGAAAATTTTAAATTTGGCTACAGTTTGTTACATTCTGTACTCTTTCGTTATTCTGATAGACAACAGATTTTAGATACAAAAGTGGTTAGATACTTGGTTTTGATATCAAGAATTTTGCAGTTATAAACAATTGTCCCTTTTACAATCTTGAAACATACGCCATCTAAAATCTGCTGAAACGAACAATACAATCATAAATTTTTTAAAAATCTTGAATTTTTGGCAAAGCACATAAATGTTTGGAATCTTATTTATAGATTTTAATTGCCTGCATTTTGTGGTAAGACTCTAAGAATGTTTCAACATTCTGGTAGGTTTTCGGAGTTGACTAAAAAATAGTCGGATTGGCATAACCTTTTTGTACAACATTCGAAAATTTTAAATTTGGCTACAGTTTGTTACATTCTGTACTCTTTCGTTATTCTGATGGACAACAGATTTTAGATACAAATGTGGTTTGATACTTGGTTTCGATATCAAGAATTTTGCATTTATAAACAATTGTCCCTTTTACAATCTTGAAAAATACGCCATCTCAAATCTGCTGAGACAAACAATACAATCATAATTTTTTAAAAATCTTGGAATTGTTGGCAAAGCACATAAATGTTTGGAATCGTATTTATAGATTTTAATTGCCTGCATTTTGTGGTAAGACTCTAGGAATGTTTCAAAATTCTGGTAGGTTTTCGGAGTTGACTAAAAAATAGTCGGATTAGCATAACATATTTGTATAGCTTTCGAAAATTTTAAATTTGGCTACTGTTGGTTACATTCTGTACTCTTTCGTTATTCTGATGGACAACCGATTTTAGATACAAAAGTGGTTTGATACTTGGTTTTCATATCGAGAATTTTGCAGTTATAAACAATTGTCTCTTTTACATTTTTTGAAAAATATGCTACCTAAGTTTGCAGTTATAAACAATTGTCCCTTTTACGATCTTGAAACATACGCCATCTCAAATCTGCTGAAACAAACAATACAATCATAAATTTTTTAAAAGTCTTGAATTTTTGGCAAAGCACATAAATGTTTGGAATCTTATTTATAGATTTTAATTGCCTGCATTTTGTGGTAAGACTCTAAGAATGTTTCAACATTCTGGTAGGTTTTCGGAGTTGACTAAAAAATAGTCGGATTAGCATAACCTTTTTGTACAACGTTCGAAAATTTTAAATTTGTCTACTGTTTGTTACATTCTGTACTCTTTCCTTATTCTGATAGACAAACAGATTTTAGATACAAAAGTTGTTTTATACTTGGTTTTGATATCAAGAATTTTGCATTTATAAACAATTGTACATTTTACATTTTTTGAAAAATACGCTATCTAAGTTTGCAGTTAAAAACAATTGTCCCTTTTACAATCTTGAAAAATACGCTATCTCAAATCTGCTGAGACAAACAATACAATCATAAATTTTTTAAAAATCTTGAATTTTTGGCAAAACACATAAATGTTTGGAATTGTATTTATAGATTTTAATTGCCTGCATTTGGTGGTAAGACTATAAGAATTTTTCAAAATTCTGGTAGGTTTTCGGAGTTGACTAAAAAAATAGTCGGATTGGCATAACCTATTTGTACAACTTTCGAAAATTTTAATTTTGGCTACAGTTTGTTACATTCTGTACTCTTTCGTTATTCTGATGGACAAAAGATTTTAGATACAAAAGTGGTTTGATACTTGGTTTCGATATCAAGAATTTTGCAGTTTACGCTATCTAAGTTTGCAGTTATAAACAATTGTCCCCTTTAAAAATTTTGAAAAATACGCCATCTCGAATCTGCTGAGACAAACAATACAATCATAATTTTTTAAAAATCTTGGAATATTTGGCAAAGCACATAAATGTTTGGAATCGTATTTATAGATTTTAATTGCCTGCATGTTGTGGTAAGACTCTAAGAATGTTTCAAAATTCTGGTAGGTTTTCGGAGTTGACTAAAAAATTGACGGATTAGCATAACCTATTTGTACAGCTTTCGAAAATTTTAAATTTGGCTACAGTTGGTTACATTCTGAACTCTTTCGTTATTCTGATCGGACAACCGATTTTAGATACAAAAGTGGTTTGATACTTGGTTTTGATATCGAGAATTTTGCAGTTATAAACAATTGTCCCTTTTACATTTTTTGAAAAATATGCTATCTAAGTTTGCAGTTATAAACAATTGTCCCTTTCACGATCTTGAAACATACGCCATCTCAAATCTGCTGAAACAAACAATACAATCATAAATTTTCTAAAAATCATGAATTTTTGGCAAAGCACATAAATGTTTGGAATCTTATTTATAGATTTTAATTGCCGGCATTTTGTGGTAAGACTCTAAGAATGTTTCAACATTCTGGTAGGTTTTCGGAGTTGACTAAAAAATAGTCGGATTAGCATAACTTTTTTGTACAACATTCGAAAATTTTAAATTTGTCTATAGTTTGTTACATTCTGTACTCTTTCTTTATTCTGATGGACAATAGATTTTAGATATAAAAAGTGTTTTGATATCAAGAAGTTTGCAGTTGTAAACAATTGTACCTTTTACATTTTTTGAAAAATGCGCTATCTAAGTTTGCAGTTATAAACAATCTCAAATCTGCTGAGACAAACAATACAATCATAATTTTTTTAAAAATCGACAATTTTTGGCAAAGCATATAAATGTTTGGAATCGTATTTATAGATTTTAATTGCCTGCATTTTGTGGTAAGACTTTAAGAATGTTTCAAAATTCTTGTAGGTTTTCGGAATTGACCAAATAATAGTCGGATTAGCATAACCTATTTGTACAGCTTTCGAAAATTTTAAATTTGGCTACAGTTTGTTACATTCTGTACTCTTTCGTTATTCTGATGGACAACAGATTTTAGATACAAAAGTGGTTAGATACTTGGTTTTGATATCAAGAATTTTGCAGTTATAAACAATTGTCCCTTTTACATTTTTGAAAAATACGCTATCTAAGTTTGCAGTTATAAACAATTGTCCCTTTTACAATCTTGAAACATACGCCATCTCAAATCTGCTGAAACGAACAATACAATCATAAATTTTTTAAAAATCTTGAATTTTTGGCAAAGCACATAAATGTTTGGAATCTTATTTATAGATTTTAATTGCCTGCATTTTGTGGTAAGACTCTAAGAATGTTTCAACATTCTGGTAGGTTTTCGGAGTTGACTAAAAAATAGTCGGATTGGCATAACCTTTTTGTACAACATTCGAAAATTTCAAATTTGGCTACAGTTTGTTACATTCTGTACTCTTTCGTTATTTTGATGGACAACAGATTTTAGATACAAAAGTGGTTTGATACTTGGTTTTGATATCAAGAATTTTGCAGTTATAAACAATTGTACCTTTTACATTTTTTGAAAAATATCTAAAAATATCTAATATCGCTATCTAAGTATGAAGTTATAAACAATTGTCCCTTCTACATTCATAAATTTTTTAAAAATCTTGAATTTTTTGGCAAAACACATAAATGTTTGGAATTGTATTTATAGATTTTAATTGCCTGCATTTTGTGGTAAGACAGATTTTAGATACAAAAGTGGTTTGATACTTGGTTTCGATATCAAGAATTTTGCAGTTTACGCTATCTAAGTTTGGCAGTTATATACAATTGTCCCTTTTACAATCTTGAAAAATACGCCATCTCAAATCTGCTGAGACAAACAATACAATCATAATTTTTTAAAAATCTTGTAATTTTTAGCAAAGCACATAAATATTTGGAATCGTATTTATAGATTTTAATTGCCTGCATTTTGTGGTAAGACTCTAAGAATGTTTCAAAATTTTCGGAGTTGACTAAAAAATAGTCATTTGTACAGCTTTCGAAAATTTTAAATTTGGCTACAGTTGGTTACATTCTGTACTCTTTCGTTATTCTGATGGACAACCGATTTTAGATACAAAAGTGGTTTGATACTTGGTTTTGATATCGAGAATTTTGCAGTTATAAACAATTGTCTCTTTTACATTCTTGAAAAATACGCCATCTCAAATCTGCTGAAACAAACAATAAAATCATAAATTTTTTAAAAATCTTGAATTTTTGGCAAAGCACATAAATGTTTGGAATCTTATTTATAGATTTTAATTGCCTGCATTTTGTGGTAAGACTCTAAGAATGTTTCAACATTCTGGTAGGTTTTCGGAGTTGACTAAAAAATAGTCGGATTAGCATAACCTTTTTGTACAACATTCAAAAATTTTAAATTTGTCTACAGTTTGTTACATTCTGTACTCTTTCGTTATTCTGATGGACAATAGATTTTAGATACAAAAGTGTTTTGATACTTGGTTTTGATATCAAGAAGTTTGCAGTTGTAAACAATTGTACCTTTTACATTCATAAATTTTTAAAAAAATCTTGAATTTTTTGGCAAAACACATAAATGTTTGGAATTGTATTTATAGATTTTTATTGATCGCATTTTGTGGTAAGACTCTAAGAATTTTTCAAAATTCTGGTAGGTTTTCGGAGGTGACTAAAAAATAGTCGGATTAGCATAACCTATTTGTACAACTTTCGAAAATTTTAAATTTGGCTACAGTTTGTTACATTCTGTACTCTTTCGTTATTCTGATGGACAACAGATTTTAGATACAAAAGTGGTTAGATACTTGGTTTTGATATCAAGAATTTTGCAGTTATAAACAATTGTCCCTTTTACATTTTTTGAAAAATACGCTATCTAAGTTTGCAGTTATAAACAATTGTCCCTTTTACAATCTTGAAACATACGCCATCTCAAATCTGCTGAAACGAACAATACAATCATAAATTTTTTAAAAATCTTGAATTTTTGGCAAAGCACATAAATGTTTTGGAATCTTATTTATAGATTTTAATTGCCTGCATTTTGTGGTAAGACTCTAAGAATGTTTCAACATTCTGGTAGGGTTTTCGGAGTTTAACTAAAAAATAGTCGGATTGGCATAACCTTTTTGTACAACATTCGAAAATTTTAAATTTGGCTACAGTTTGTTACATTCTGTACTCTTTCGTTATTCTGATGGACAACAGATACAAAAGTTTTTAGATACAAAAGTGGTTTTGATACTTGGTTTCGATATCAAAAATTTTGCATTTATAAACAATTGTCCCTTTTACAATCTTGAAAAATACGCCATCTCAAATCTGCTGAGACAAACAATACAATCATAATTTTTTAAAAATCTTGGAATTTTTGGCAAAGCAAATAAATGTTTGGAATCGTATTTATAGATTTCAATTGCCTGCATTTTGTGGTAAGACTCTAAGAATGTTTCAAAATTCTGGTAGATTTTCGGAGTTGACTAAAAAATAGTCGGATTAGCATAACCTATTTGTACAGCTTTCGAAAATTTTAAATTTGGCTACAGTTGGTTACATTCTGTACTCTTTCGTTATTCTGATGGACAACCGATTTTAGATACAAAAGTTGTTTGATACTTGGTTTTCATATCGAGAATTTTGCAGTTATAAACAATTGTCTCTTTTACATTTTTTGAAAAATATGCTACCTAAGTTTGCAGTTATAAACAATTGTCCCTTTTACGATCTTGAAACATACGCGTTATCTCAAATCTGCTGAAACAAACAATACAATCATAAATTTTTTAAAAATCTTGAATTTTTGGCAAAGCACATAAATGTTTGGAATCTTATTTATAGATTTTAATTGCCTGCATTTTGTGGTAAGACTCTAAGAATGTTTCAACATTCTGGTAGGTTTTCGGAGTTGACTAAAAAATAGTCGGATTAGCATAACCTTTTTGTACAACGTTCGAAAATTTTAAATTTGTCTACTGTTTGTTACATTCTGTACTCTTTCGTTATTCTGATAGACAAACAGATTTTAGATACAAAAGTTGTTTTATACTTGGTTTTGATATCAAGAATTTTGCATTTATAAACAATTGTACATTTTACATTTTTTGAAAAATACGCTATCTAAGTTTGCAGTTATAAACAATTGTCCCTTTTACAATCTTGAAAAATACGTTATCTCAAATCTGCTGAGACAAACAATACAATCATAAATTTTTTAAAAATCTTGAATTTTTGGCAAAACAGGAATTGTATTTATAGATTTTAATTGCCTGCATTTGGTGGTAAGACTATAAGAATTTTTCAAAATTCTGGTAGGTTTTCGGAGTTGACTAAAAAAATAGTCGGATTGGCATAACCTATTTGTACAACTTTCGAAAATTTTAAATTTGGCTACAGTTGGTTACATTCTGAACTCTTTCGTTATTCTGATGGACAACCGATTTTAGATACAAAAGTGGTTTGATACTTGGTTTTGATATCGAGAATTTTGCAGTTATAAACAATTGTCTCTTTTACATTCTTGAAAAATACGCCATCTCAAATCTGCTGAAACAAACAATAAAATCATAAATTTTTTAAAAATCTTGAATTTTTGGCAAAGCACATAAATGTTTGGAATCTTATTTATAGATTTTAATTGCCTGCATTTTGTGGTAAGACTCTAAGAATGTTTCAACATTCTGGTAGGTTTTCGGAGTTGACTAAAAAATAGTCGGATTAGCATAACCTTTTTGTACAACATTCAAAAATTTTAAATTTGTCTACAGTTTGTTACATTCTGTACTCTTTCGTTATTCTGATGGACAATAGATTTTAGATACAAAAGTGTTTTGATACTTGGTTTTGATATCAAGAAGTTTGCAGTTGTAAACAATTGTACCTTTTACATTCATAAATTTTTAAAAAAATCTTGAATTTTTTGGCAAAACACATAAATGTTTGGAATTGTATTTATAGATTTTTATTGATCGCATTTTGTGGTAAGACTCTAAGAATTTTTCAAAATTCTGGTAGGTTTTCGGAGGTGACTAAAAAATAGTCGGATTAGCATAACCTATTTGTACAACTTTCGAAAATTTTAAATTTGGCTACAGTTTGTTACATTCTGTACTCTTTCGTTATTCTGATGGACAACAGATTTTAGATACAAAAGTGGTTAGATACTTGGTTTTGATATCAAGATATTTGCAGTTATAAACAATTGTCCCTTTTACATTTTTTGAAAAATACTCTATCTAAGTTTGCAGTTATAAACAATTGTCCCTTTTACAATCTTGAAACATACGCCATCTCAAATCTGCTGAAACGAACAATACAATCATAAATTTTTTAAAAATCTTGAATTTTTGGCAAAGCACATAAATGTTTGGAATCTTATTTATAGATTTTAATTGCCTGCATTTTGTGGTAAGACTCTAAGAATGTTTCAACATTCTGGTAGGTTTTCGGAGTTGACTAAAAAATAGTCGGATTGGCATAACCTTTTTGTACAACATTCGAAAATTTTAAATTTGGCTACAGTTTGTTACATTCTGTACTCTTTCGTTATTCTGATGGACAACAGATTTTAGATACAAAAGTGGTTTGATACTTGGTTTCGATATCAAGAATTTTGCATTTATAAACAATTGTCCCTTTTACAATCTTGAAAAATACGCCATCTCAAATCTGCTGAGACAAACAATACAATCATAATTTTTTAAAAATCTTGGAATTTTTGGCAAAGCAAATAAATGTTTGGAATCGTATTTATAGATTTCAATTGCCTGCATTTTGTGGTAAGACTCTAAGAATGTTTCAAAATTCTGGTAGATTTTCGGAGTTGACTAAAAAATAGTCGGATTAGCATAACCTATTTGTACAGCTTTCGAAAATTTTAAATTTGGCTACAGTTGGTTACATTCTGTACTCTTTCGTTATTCTGATGGACAACCGATTTTAGATACAAAAGTTGTTTGATACTTGGTTTTCATATCGAGAATTTTGCAGTTATAAACAATTGTCTCTTTTACATTTTTTGAAATATATGCTACCTAAGTTTGCAGTTATAAACAATTGTCCCTTTTACGATCTTGAAACATACGCCATCTCAAATCTGCTGAAACAAACAATACAATCATAAATTTTTTAAAAATCTTGAATTTTTGGCAAAGCACATAAATGTTTGGAATCTTATTTATAGATTTTAATTGCCTGCATTTTGTGGTAAGACTCTAAGAATGTTTCAACATTCTGGTAGGTTTTCGGAGTTGACTAAAAAATAGTCGGATTAGCATAACCTTTTTGTACAACGTTCGAAAATTTTAAATTTGTCTACTGTTTGTTACATTCTGTACTCTTTCGTTATTCTGATAGACAAACAGATTTTAGATACAAAAGTTGTTTTATACTTGGTTTTGATATCAAGAATTTTGCATTTATAAACAATTGTCCCTTTTACAATCTTGAAAAATACGTTATCTCAAATCTGCTGAGACAAACAATACAATCATAAATTTTTTAAAAATCTTGAATTTTTGGCAAAACAGGAATTGTATTTATAGATTTTAATTGCCTGCATTTGGTGGTAAGACTATAAGAATTTTTCAAAATTCTGGTAGGTTTTCGGAGTTGACTAAAAAAATAGTCGGATTGGCATAACCTATTTGTACAACTTTCGAAAATTTTAAATTTGGCTACAGTTGGTTACATTCTGAACTCTTTCGTTATTCTGATGGACAACCGATTTTAGATACAAAAGTGGTTTGATACTTGGTTTTGATATCGAGAATTTTGCAGTTATAAACAATTGTCCCTTTTACATTTTTTGAAAAGTATGCTATCTAAGTTTGCAGTTATAAACAATTGTCCCTTTCACGATCTTGAAACATACGCCATCTCAAATCTGCTGAAACAAACAATACAATCATAAATTTTTTAAAAATCATGAATTTTTGGCAAAGCACATAAATGTTTGGAATCTTATTTATAGATTTTAATTGCCGGCATTTTGTGGTAAGACTCTAAGAATGTTTCAACATTCTGGTAGGTTTTCGGAGTTGACTAAAAAATAGTCGGATTAGCATAACTTTTTTGTACAACATTCGAAAATTTTAAATTTGTCTATAGTTTGTTACATTCTGTACTCTTTCGTTATTCTGATGGACAATAGATTTTAGATATAAAAAGTGTTTTGATATCAAGAAGTTTGCAGTTGTAAACAATTGTACCTTTTACATTTTTTGAAAAATGCGCTATCTAAGTTTGCAGTTATAAACAATCTCAAATCTGCTGAGACAAACAATACAATCATAAATTTTTTAAAAATCGACAATTTTTGGCAAAGCATATAAATGTTTGGAATCGTATTTATTGATTTTAATTGCCTGCATTTTGTGGTAAGACTTTAAGAATGTTTCAAAATTCTGGTAGGTTTTCGGAGTTGACTAAAAAATAGTCGGATTAGCATAACCTATTTGTACAGCTTTCGAAAATTTTAAATTTGGCTACAGTTTGTTAAATTCTGTACTCTTTCGTTATTCTGAAGGACAACAGATTTTAGATACAAAAGTGGTTTGATACTTGGTTTTGATATCAAGAATTTTGCAGTTATAAAATATTGTACCTTTTACATTTTTTGAAAAATACGCTTTCTAAGTTTGAAGTTACAAACAATTGTCCCTTCTACATTCATAAATTTTTTAAAAATCTTGAATTTTTTGGCAAAACACATAATTGTTTGGAATCGTATTTATAGATTTTAATTGCCTGCATATTGTGGTAAGACTCTAAGAATTTTTCAAAATTCTGGTAGGTTTTCGGAGGTGACTAAAAAATAGTCGGATTAGCATAACCTATTTGTACAACTTTCGAAAATTTTAAATTTGGCTACAGTTTGTTACATTCTGTACTCTTTCGTTATTCTGATAGACAACAGATTTTAGATACAAAAGTGGTTAGATACTCGGTTTTGATATCAAGAATTTTGCAGTTATAAACAATTGTCCCTTTTACATTTTTTGAAAAATACGCTATCTAAGTTTGCAGTTATAAACAATTGTCCCTTTTACAATCTTGAAACATACGCCATCTCAAATCTGCTGAAACGAACAATACAATCATAAATTTTTTAAAAATCTTGAATTTTTGGCAAAGCACATAAATGTTTGGAATCTTTTTTATAGATTTTAATTGCCTGCATTTTGTGGTAAGACTCTAAGAATGTTTCAACATTCTGGTAGGTTTTCGGAATTGACTAAAAAATAGTCGGATTGGCATAACCTTTTTGTACAACATTCGAAAATTTTAAATTTGGCTACAGTTTGTTACATTCTGTACTCTTCCGTTATTCTGATGGACAACAGATTTTAGATACAAAAGTGGTTTGATACTTGGTTTCGATATCAAGAATTTTGCATTTATAAACAATTGTCCCTTTTACAATCTTGAAAAATACGCCTTCTCAAATCTGCTGAGACAAACAATACAATCATAATTTTTTAAAAATCTTGGAATTTTTGGCAAAGCACATAAATGTTTGGAATCGTATTTATAGATTTTAATTGCCTGCATTTTGTGGTAAGACTCTAAGAATGTTTCAAAATTCTGGTAGATTTTCGGAGTTGACTAAAAATAGTCGGATTAGCATAACCTATTTGTGCAGCTTTCGAAATTTTTAAATTTGGCTGCAATTTGTTACATTCTGTACTCTTTCATTATTCTGATTCGTTATTCTGATGGACAATAGATTTTAGATACAAAAGTGTTTTGATACTTGGTTTTGATATCAAGAAGTTTGCAGTTGTAAATAATTGTACGTTTTACATTTTTTGAAAAATACGCTATCTAAGTTTGCAGTTATAAACAATTGTCCCTTTTACAATCTTGAAACATACGCCATCTAATATCTGCTGAAACAAACAATACAATCATAAATTTTTTAAAAATCATGAATTTTTGGCAAAGCACATAAATGTTTGGAATCTTATTTATAGATTTTAATTGCCTGCATTTTGTGGTAAGACTCTAAGAATGTTTCAACATTCTGGTAGGTTTTCGGAGTTGACTAAAAAATAGACGGATTAGCATAACCTTTTTGTACAACATTCGAAAATTTTAAATTTTTCTACAGTTTATTACATTCTGTACTCTTTCGTTATTCTGATGGACAATAGATTTTAGATACAAAAGTGTTTTGATATCAAGAAGTTTGCAGTTGTAAACAATTGTATCTTTTAAATTTTTTGAAAAATGCGCTATCTAAGTTTGCAGTTATAAACAATCTCAAATCTGCTGAGACAAACAATACAATCATAAATTTTTCAAAAATCGACAATTTTTGGCAAAGCATATAAATGTTTGGAATCCTATTTATAGATTTTAATTGCCTGCATTTTGTGGTAAGACTTTAAGAATGTTTCAAAATTCTTGTAGGTTTTCGGAGTTGACTAAATAATAGTCGGATTAGCATAACCTATTTGTACAGCTTTCGAAAATTTTAAATTTGGCTACTGTTGGTTACATTCTGTACTCTTTCGTTATTCTGATGGACAACCGATTTTAGATACAAAAGTGGTTTGATACTTGGTTTTGATATCGAGAATTTTGCAGTTATAAACAATTGTCTCTTTTACATTCTTGAAAAATACGCCATCTCAAATCTGCTGAAACAAACAATAAAATCATAAATTTTTTAAAAATCTTGAATTTTTGGCAAAGCACATAAATGTTTGGAATCTTATTTATAGATTTTAATTGCCTGCATTTTGTGGTAAGACTCTAAGAATGTTTCAACATTCTGGTAGGTTTTCGGAGTTGACTAAGAAATAGTCGGATTAGCATAACCTTTTTGTACAACATTCATAAATTTTAAATTTGTCTACAGTTTGTTACATTCTGTACTCTTTCGTTATTCTGATGGACAATAGATTTTAGATACAAAAGTGTTTTGATACTTGGTTTTGATATCAAGAAGTTTGCAGTTGTAAACAATTGTACCTTTTACATTCTATAATTTGATTAATTTAAAAAAAATCCCTTTTACATTCAAAATTTTTTGGCAAAACACATAAATGTTTGGAATTGTATTTATAGATTTTTATTGCTCGCATTTTGTGGTAAGACTCTAAGAATTTCTCAAAATTCTGGCAGGTTTTCGGAGGTGACTAAAAAATAGTCGGATTAGCATAACCTATTTGTACAACTTTCGAAAATTTCAAATTTGGCTACAGTTGGTTACATTCTGTACTCTTTCGTTATTCTGATGGACAACAGATTTTAGATACAAAAGTGGTTAGATACTTGGTTTTGATATCAAGAATTTTGCAGTTATAAACAATTGTCCCTTTTACATTTTTTGAAAAATACGCTATCTAAGTTTGCAGTTATAAACAATTGTCCCCTTTTACAATCTTGAAACATACGCCATCTCAAATCTGCTGAAACGAACGAACAATACAATCATAAATTTTTTAAAAAATCTTGAATTTTTGGCAAAGCACATAAATGTTTTGGAATCTTATTTATAGATTTTAATTGCCTGCATTTTTGTGGTAAGACTCTAAGAATGTTTCAACATTCTGGTAGGTTTTCGGAGTTGACTAAAAAATAGTCGGATTGGCATATCCTTTTTGTACAACATTCGAAAATTTTAAATTTGGCTACAGTTTGTTACATTCTGTACTCTTTCGTTATTCTGATGGACAACAGATTTTAGATACAAAAGGGATTTGATACTTGGTTTCGATATCAAGAATTTTGCATTTATAAACAATTGTCCCTTTTACAATCTTGAAAAATACGCCATCTCAAATCTGCTGAGACAAACAATACAATCATAATTTTTTAAAAATCTTGGAATTTTTGGCAAAGCAAATAAATGTTTGGAATCGTATTTATAGATTTTAATTGTCTGCATTTTGTGGTAAGACTTTAAGAATGTTTCAAAATTCTTGTAGGTTTTCGGAGTTGACTAAATAATAGTCGGATTAGCATAACCTATTTGTACAGCTTTCGAAAATTTTAAATTTGGCTACAGTTTGTTACATTCTGTACTCTTTCGTTATTTTGATGGACAACAGATTTTAGATACAAAAGTGGTTTGATACTTGGTTTTGATATCAAGAATTTTGCAGTTATAAACAATTGTACCTTTTACATTTTTTGAAAAATACGCTATCTAAGTTTGAAGTTATAAACAATTGTCCCTTCTACATTCATAAATTTTTTAAAAATCTTGAATTTTTTGGCAAAACACATAAATGTTTGGAATCGTATTTATAGATTTTAATTGTCTGCATTTTGTGGTAAGACTTTAAGAATGTTTCAAAATTCTTGTAGTTTTTCGGAGGTGACTAAAAAATAGTCGGATTAGCATAACCTATTTGTACAACATTCGAAAATTTTAAATTTGGCTACAGTTTGTTACATTCTGTACTCTTTCGTTATTTTGATGGACAACAGATTTTAGATACAAAAGTGGTTTGATACTTGGTTTCGATATCAAGAATTTTGCAGTTTACGCTATGTAAGTTTGCAGTTATATACAATTGTCCCTTTTACAATCTTGAAAAATACGCCATCTCAAATCTGCTGAGACAAACAATACAATCATAATTTTTTAAAAATCTTGTAATTTTTAGCAAAGCACATAAATATTTGGAATCGTATTTATAGATTTTAATTGCCTGCATTTTGTGGTAAGACTCTAAGAATGTTTCAAAATTTTCGGAGTTGACTAAAAAATAGTCACCTTTTTTACAGCTTTCGAAAAATTTTAAATTTGGCTACAGTCGGTTACATTTCTGTACTCTTTCGTTATTCTGATGGACAACCGATTTTACATACAAAAGTGGTTTGATACTTGGTTTTGATATCGAGAATTTTGCAGTTATAAACAATTGTCTCTTTTACATTCTTGAAAAATACGCCATCTCAAATCTGCTGAAACAAACAATAAAATCATAAATTTTTTAAAAATCTTGAATTTTTGGCAAAGCACATAAATGTTTGGAATCTTATTTATAGATTTTAATTGCCTGCATTTTGTGGTAAGACTCTAAGAATGTTTCAACATTCTGGTAGGTTTTCGGAGTTGACTAAAAAATAGTCGGATTAGCATAACCTTTTTGTACAACATTCAAAAATTTTAAATTTGTCTACAGTTTGTTACATTCTGTACTCTTTCGTTATTCTGATGGACAATAGATTTTAGATACAAAAGTGGTTAGATACTTGGTTTTGATATCAAGAATTTTGCAGTTCTAAACAATTGTCCCTTTTACATTTTTTTGAAAAATACGCTATCTAAGTTTGCAGTTATAAACAATTGTCCCTTTTACAATCTTGAAACATACGCCATCTCAAATCTGCTGAAACGAACAATACAATCATAAATTTTTTAAAAATCTTGAATTTTTGGCAAAGCACATAAATGTTTGGAATCTTATTTATAGATTTTAATTGCCTGCATTTTGTGGTAAGACTCTAAGAATGTTTCAACATTCTGGTAGGTTTTCGGAGTTGACTAAAAAAATAGTCGGATTGGCATAACCTTTTTGTACAACATTCGAAAAATTTTAAATTTGGCTACAGTTTGTTACATTCTGTACTCTTTCGTTATTCTGATGGGACAACAGATTTTAGATAAAAAAGTCGTTTGATACTTGGTTTCGATATCAAGAAATTTTGCATTTATAAACAATTGTCCCTTTTACAATCTTGAAAAATACGCCATCTCAAAATCTGCTGAGACAAACAATACAATCATAATTTTTTTAAAAATCTTGGAATTTTTGGCAAAAGCAAATAAAATGTTTGGAATCGTATTTATAGATTTTAATTGCCTGCATTTTGTGGTAAGACTCTAAGAATGTTTCAAAATTCTGGTAGGTTTTCGGAGTTGACTAAAAAATAGTCGGATTAGCATAACCTATTTGTACAGCTTTCGAAAATTTTAAATTTGGCTACAGTTGGTTACATTCTGTACTCTTTCGTTATTCTGATGGACAACCGATTTTAGATACAAAAGTGGTTTGATACTTGGTTTAGATATCGAGAATTTTGCAGTTATAAACAATTGTCCCTTTTACGATCTTGAAACATACGCCATCTCAAATCTGCTGAAACAAACAATACAATCATAAATTTTTTAATAATCGACAATTTTTGGCAAAGCATATAAATGTTTGGAATCGTATTTATAGATTTTAATTGCCTGCATTTTGTTGTAAGACTTTAAGAATGTTTCAAAATTCTTGTAGGTTTCGGAGTTGACTAAAAAAATAGTCGGATTAGCATAACCTATTTGTACAGCTTTCGAAAATTTTAAATTTGGCTACAGTTTGTTACATTCTGTACTCTTTCGTTATTTTGATGGACAAACAGATTTTAGATACAAAAGTGGTTTGATACTTGGTTTTGATATCAAGAATTTTGCAGTTTATAAACAATTGTAGCTTTTACATTTTTTGAAAAATACGCTATCTAAGTTTGAAGTTATAAACAATTGTCCCTTCTACATTCATAAATTTTTTAAAAATCTTGAATTTTTTGGTAAAACACATAAATGTTTGGAATTGTATTTATAGATTTTAATTGCCTGCATTTTGTGGTAAGACTCTAAGAATGTTTCAAAATTTTCGGAGTTTTGACTAAAAAATAGTCATTTGTACAACTTTCGAAAATTTTAAAATTTGGCTACAGTTGGTTACATTCTGTACTCTTTCGTTATTCTCATGGACAACCGATTTTAGATACAAAAGTGGTTTGATACTTGGTTTTGATATCGAGAATTTTGCAGTTATAAACAATTGTCTCTTTTACATTCTTGAAAAATACGCCATCTCAAATCTGCTGAAACAAACAATAAAATCATAAATTTTTTAAAAATCTTGAATTTTTGGCAAAGCACATAAATGTTTGGAATCTTATTTATAGATTTTAATTGCCTGCATTTTGTGGTAAGACTCTAAGAATGTTTCAACATTCTGGTAGGTTTTCGGAGTTGACTAAGAAATAGTCGGATTAGCATAACCTTTTTGTACAACATTCAAAAATTTTAAATTTGTCTACAGTTTGTTACATTCTGTACTCTTTGGTTATTCTGATGGACAATAGATTTTAGATACAGAAGTGTTTTGATACTTGGTTTTGATATCAAGAAGTTTGCAGTTGTAAACAATTGTACCTTTTACATTCATAAATTTTTAAAAAAATCTTGAATTTTTTGGCAAAACACATAAATGTATGGAATTGTATTTATAGATTTTTATTGATCGCATTTTGTGGTAAGACTCTAAGAATTTTTCAAAATTCTGGTAGATTTTCGGAGGTGACTAAAAAATAGTCGGATTAGCATAACCTATTTGTACAACTTTCGAAAATTTTAAATTTGGCTACAGTTTGTTACATTCTGTACTCTTTCGTTATTCTGATGGACAACAGATTTTAGATACAAAAGTCGTTTGATACTTGGTTTCGATATCAAGAATTTTGCATTTATAAACAATTGTCCCTTTTACAATCTTGAAAAATACGCCATCTCAAATCTGCTGAGACAAACAATACAATCATAATTTTTTAAAAATCTTGGAATTTTTGGCAAAGCAAATAAATGTTTGGAATCGTATTTATAGATTTTAATTGCCTGCATTTTGTGGTAAGACTCTAAGAATGTTTCAAAATTCTGGTAGGTTTTCGGAGTTGACTAAAAAATAGTCGGATTAGCATAACCTATTTGTACAGCTTTCGAAAATTTTAAATTTGGCTACAGTTGGTTACATTCTGTACTCTTTCGTTATTCTGATGGACAACCGATTTTAGATACAAAAGTGGTTTGATACTTGGTTTAGATATCGAGAATTTTGCAGTTATAAACAATTGTCCCTTTTACGATCTTGAAACATACGCCATCTCAAATCTGCTGAAACAAACAATACAATCATAAATTTTTTAATAATCGACAATTTTTGGCAAAGCATATAAATGTTTGGAATCGTATTTATAGATTTTAATTGCCTGCATTTTGTTGTAAGACTTTAAGAATGTTTCAAAATTCTTGTAGGTTTTCGGAGTTGACTAAATAATAGTCGGATTAGCATAACCTATTTGTACAGCTTTCGAAAATTTTAAATTTGGCTACAGTTTGTTACATTCTGTACTCTTTCGTTATTTTGATGGACAACAGATTTTAGATACAAAAGTGGTTTGATACTTGGTTTTGATATCAAGAATTTTGCAGTTATAAACAATTGTAGCTTTTACATTTTTTGAAAAATACGCTATCTAAGTTTGAAGTTATAAACAATTGTCCCTTCTACATTCATAAATTTTTTAAAAATCTTGAATTTTTTGGTAAAACACATAAATGTTTGGAATTGTATTTATAGATTTTAATTGCCTGCATTTTGTGGTAAGACTCTAAGAATGTTTCAAAATTTTCGGAGTTGACTAAAAAATAGTCATTTGTACAACTTTCGAAAATTTTAAATTTGGCTACAGTTGGTTACATTCTGTACTCTTTCGTTATTCTCATGGACAACCGATTTTAGATACAAAAGTGGTTTGATACTTGGTTTTGATATCGAGAATTTTGCAGTTATAAACAATTGTCTCTTTTACATTCTTGAAAAATACGCCATCTCAAATCTGCTGAAACAAACTGAATTTTTGGCAAAGCACATAAATGTTTGGAATCTTATTTATAGATTTTAATTGCCTGCATTTTGTGGTAAGACTCTAAGAATGTTTCAACATTCTGGTAGGTTTTCGGAGTTGACTAAGAAATAGTCGGATTAGCATAACGTTTTTGTACAACATTCAAAAATTTTAAATTTGTCTACAGTTTGTTACATTCTGTACTCTTTCGTTATTCTGATGGACAATAGATTTTAGATACAGAAGTGTTTTGATACTTGGTTTTGATATCAAGAAGTTTGCAGTTGTAAACAATTGTACCTTTTACATTCATAAATTTTTAAAAAAAATCTTGAATTTTTTTGGCAAAACACATAAATGTATGGAATTGTATTTATAGATTTTTATTGATCGCATTTTGTGGTAAGACTCTAAGAATTTTTCAAAATTCTGGTAGATTTTCGGAGGTGACTAAAAAATAGTCGGATTAGCATAACCTATTTGTACAACTTTCGAAAATTTTAAATTTGGCTACAGTTTGTTACATTCTGTACTCTTTCGTTATTCTGATGGACAACAGATTTTAGATACAAAAGTGGTTAGATACTTGGTTTTGATATCAAGAATTTTGCAGTTATAAACAATTGTCCCTTTTACATTTTTTGAAAAATACGCTATCTAAGTTTGCAGTTATAAACAATTGTCCATTTTACACATACGCCATCTCAAATCTGCTGAAACGAACAATACAATCATAAATTTTTTAATAATCTTGAATTTTTGGCAAAGCACATAAATGCTGGGAATCTTATTTATAGATTTTAATTGCCTGCATTTTGTGGTAAGACTCTAAGAATGTTTCAACATTCTGGTAGGTTTTCGGAGTTGACTAAAAAATAGTCGGATTGGCATAACCTTTTTGTACAACATTCGAAAATTTTAAATTTGGCTACAGTTTGTTACATTCTGTACTCTTTCGTTATTCTGATGGACAACAGATTTTAGATACAAAAGTCGTTTGATACTTGGTTTCGATATCAAGAATTTTGCATTTATAAACAATTGTCCCCTTTACAATCTTGAAAAATACGCCATCTCAAATCTGCTGAGACAATCAATACAATCATAATTTTTTAAAAATCTTGGAATTTTTGGCAAAGCAAATAAATGTTTGGAATCGTATTTATAGATTTTAATTGCCTGCATTTTGTGGTAAGACTCTAAGAATGTTTCAAAATTCTGGTAGGTTTTCGGAGTTGACTAAAAAATAGTCGGATTAGCATAACCTATTTGTACAAGTTTCGAAAATTTTAAATTTGGCTACAGTTGGTTACATTCTGTACTTTTTCGTTATTCTGATGGACAACCGATTTTAGATACAAAAGTGGTTTGATACTTGGTTTAGATATCGAGAATTTTGCAGTTATAAACATTTGTCTCTTTTACATTTTTTAAAAAATATGCTACCTAAGTTTGCTGTTATAAACAATTGTCCCTTTTACGATCTTGCAACATACGCCATCTCAAATCTGCTGAAACAAACAATACAATCATAAATTTTTTAAAAATCTTAAATTTTTGGCAAAGCACATAAATTTTTGGAATCTTGTTTATAGATTTTAATTGCCTGCATTTTGTGGTAAGACTCTAAGAATGTTTCAACATTCTGCTAGGTTTTCGGAGTTGACTAAAAAATAGTCGGATTAGCATAACCTTTTTGTACAACATTCGAAAATTTTAAATTTGTCTACAGTTTGTTACATTCTGTACTCTTTCGTTATTCTGATGGACAATAGATTTTAGATACAAAAGTGGTTTGATACTTGGTTTTGATATCAAGAAGTTTGCAGTTGTAAGCAATTGTACCTTTTACATTTTTTGAAAAATACACTATCTACGTTTGAAGTTATAAACAATTGTCCCTTTTACATTCATAAATTTTTTAAAAATCTTGAATTTTTTGGCAAAACTCATAAATGTTTGGAATTGTATTTATAGATTTTAATTGCCTGCATTTTGTGGTAAGACACTAAGAATTTTTCAAAATTCTGGTAGGTTTTCGGAGGTGACTAAAAAATAGTCGGATTAGCATAACCTATTTGTACAACTTTCGAAAATTTTAATTTTGGCTACAGTTTGTTACATTCTGTACTCTTTCGTTATTCCGATGGACAACAGATTTTAGATGCAAAAGTGGTTTGATACTTGGTTTTGATATCAAGAATTTTGCAGTTATAAACAATTTTCCCTTTTACATTTTTTGAAAAATACGCTATCTAAGTTTGCAGTTATAAACAATTGTCCCTTTTACAATCTTGAAACATACGCCATCTCAAATCTGCTGAAACGAACAATACAATCATAAATTTTTTAAAAATCTTAAATTTTTGGCAAAGCACATAAATGTTTGGAATCTTATTTATAGATTTTAATTGCGTGCATTTTGTGGTAAGACTCTAAGAATGTTTCAAAATTCTGGTATGTTTCCGGAGTTGACTAAAAAAGAGTCGGATTGGCATAACCTTTTTGTACAACATTCGAAAATTTTAAATTTGGCTACAGTTTGTTACATTCTGTACTCTTTCGTTATTCTGATGGACAACAGATTTTAGATACAAAAGTGGTTTGATACTAGGTTTCGATATCAAGAATTTTGCATTTATAAACAATTGTCCCTTTTACAATCTTGAAAAATACGCCATCTCAAATCTGCTGATACAAACAATACAATCATAATTTTTTAAAAATCTTGGAATTTTTGGCAAAGCACATAAATGTTTGGAATCGTATTTATAGATTTTAATTGCCTGCATTTTGTGGTAAGACTCTAAGAATGTTTCAAAATTCTGGTAGGTTTTCGGAGCAAAAAATAGTCGGACTAGCATAACCTATTTGTACAGCTTTTGAAAATTTTAAATTTGGCTACAGTTGGTTACATTCTGCACTCTTTCGTTATTCTGATGGACAACCGATTTTAGATACAAAAGTGGTTTGATACTTGGTTTTGATATCGAGAATTTTGCAGTTATAAACAATTGTCTCTTTTACATTTTTTGAAAAATATGCTATCTAAGTTTACAGTTATAAACAATTGTCCCTTTTACGATCTTGAAACATACGCCATCTCAAATCTGCTGAAAATAACAATACAATCATAAATTTTTTAAAAATCTTGAATTTTTGGCAAAGCACATAAATGTTTGGAATCTTATTTATAGATTTTAATTGCCTGCATTTTGTGGTAAGACTCTAAGAATGTTTCAACATTCTGGTAGGTTTTCGGAGTTGACTAAAAAATAGTCGGATTAGCATAACCTTTTTGTACAACATTCGAAAATTTTAAATTTGTCTACAGTTTGTTACATTCTGTACTCTTTCGTTATTCTGATGGACAATAGATTTTAGATACAAAAGTGTTTTGATACTTGGTTTTGATATCAAGAAGTTTGCAGTTGTAAACAATTGTACCTTTTACATTTTTTGAAAAATACGCTATCTAAGTTTGAAGTTATAAACAATTGTCCCTTTTACATTCATAAATTTTTTAAAAATCTTGAATTTTTTGGCAAAAAACATAAATGTTTGGAATTGTATTTATAGATTTTAATTGCCTGCATTTTGTGGTAAGACACTAGGAATTTTTCAAAATTCTGGTAGGTTTTCGGAGGTGACTAAAAAACAGTCGGATTAGCATAACCTATTTGTACAACTTTCGAAAATTTTAAATTTGGCTACAGTTTGTTACATTCTGTACTCTTTCGTTATTCTGATAGACAACAGATTTTAGATACAAAAGTGGTTTGATACTTGGTTTTGATATCAAGAATTTTGCAGTTATAAACAATTGTCCCTTTAACATTTTTTGAAAAATACGCTATCTAAGTTTGCAGTTATAAACAATTGTCCCTTTTACAATCTTGAAACATACGCCATCTCAAATCTGCTGAAACGAACAATACAATCATAAATTTTTTAAAAATCTTGAATTTTTGGCAAAGCACATAAATGTTTGGAATCTTATTTACAGATTTTAATTGCCTGCATTTTGTGGTAAGACTCTAAGAATGTTTCAACTTTCTGGTAGGTTTTTGGAGGTGACTAAAAAATAGTCGGATTAGCATAACCTATTTGTACAGCTTTCGAAAATTTTAAATTTGTCTACACTTTGTTACATTCTGTACTCTTTCGTTATTCTGATGGACAACCGATTTTAAATACAAAAGTGGTTTGATACTTGGTTTTGATATCTAGAATTTTGCAGTTATAAACAATTGTCCCTTTTACATTTTTTGAAAAATGCGCTATCTTAGTTTACAGTTATAAACAATTGTCCCTTTTACAATCTTGAAAAATACGCTATCTCAAATCTGCTGAGACAAACAATACAATCATAAATTTTTTAAAAATCTTGAATTTTTGGCAAAACACATAAATGTTTGGAATTGTATTTAAAAATTTTAATTGCCTGCATTTTGTGGTAAGAATCTAAGAATTTTTCAAAATTCTGGTAGGTTTTCGGAGGTGACTAAAAAATAGTCGGATTAGCATAAGCTATTTGTAAAACTTTCGAAAATTTTAAATTTGGCTACAGTTTTATACATTCTGTACTCTTTCGTTATTCTGAT
Source organism: Styela plicata (assembly GCA_963675895.2). Classification (NCBI taxonomy): domain Eukaryota; kingdom Metazoa; phylum Chordata; class Ascidiacea; order Stolidobranchia; family Styelidae; genus Styela; species Styela plicata. The sequence goes on along the minus strand of OZ023145.1, from coordinate 3,490,888 downwards.
GGACTATAGATTTTAGATACAAAAGTGTTTTGATACTTGGTTTTGATATCAAGAAGTTTGCAGTTGTAAACAATTGTACCTTTTACATTTTTTGAAAAATACGCTATCTAAGTTTGCAGTTATAAACAATCTCAAATCTGCTGAGACAAACAAGACAATCATAAATTTTTTAAAAATCTTAAATTTTTGGCAAAGCACATAAATGTTTGGAATCGTATTTATAGATTTTAATTGCCTGCATTTTGTGGTAAGACTCTAAGAATGTTTCAAAATTCTGGTAGGTTTTTTGGAGGTGACTACTAAAAAATAGTCGGATTAGCATAACCTATTTGTACAGCTTTCGAAAAATTTTAAATTTGTCTACAGTTTGTTACATTCTGTACTCTTTCGTTATTCTGATGGACAAAACAGATTTTAGATACAAAAGTGGTTTATATACTTGGTTTTGATATCAAGAATTTTGCAGTTATAAACATTTGTCCCTTTTAAATTTTATTGAAAAATACGCTATCTAAGTTTGCAGTTTTAAAAAATTGTCCCTTTTACAATCTTGGAAAATACGCCATCTCAAATCTGCTGAAACAAACAATACAATCATATATTTTTTAAAAAATCTTGAATTTTTGGCAAAGCACATAAATGTTTGCAATC
>OZ023145.1:3455077-3490137 GCA_963675895.2 Styela plicata | reverse complement strand
GCTTTATTAGCTATTAATTCAGCAAAATACTATTTTAAACAAAGAATTCATTCAATAATCAAAGCAAGTATGAAGGCGTAAGCTAGAGTACATTTCCAAAATATTCTTACCCATTATTACAGAATATTTCTAGTACAATTTCACCAAGGAAAATAAATAAATCACACGCATCCGATTGCTCGCTTTTAAAAACTTTTTAATTTAAGAAAAATAGTATTACGAAATGTCCCATTCATAATGCTATAAACAATCAAAGTAAGATAGCGACAAATAAAATTCATTCCCAAGAAATTTAGCGCGCCTCCGTCGCGAATTTTGGACTGTTTTCCGATAATAATGTTCTTTTCAGCAAAAAAATGCCTGCAGCGCTCATTATGACGTCATCATTGAGTCACCACAACCATCAAAATAACTACCAATCAATACAAAAAAAAATGTAATTTCAAATTCAGATTTTATAGAGTCTTCGATAGCCCAATACACAAGTGATAAAATTTGGAGAGAATTAAGGAAGTCAGTAGTAAATTATCTGTTCCTTCCGGTTGGAAGAAACACGTTCGCACAAAAATCCTATTATTGAGAAAGGACTATAAGCCATGCATGTCCAAATATAAATATGTGTGGAGTATAAGCAACTGATGGATTGCGCCGCCGAGATGCGGTTCATATGTGGGTTCAGCTCGACAAAATATATTTTCTGATTGGGTTGTTCGTAGATAAAATTACTCGAATTGAAGTAAATTCATGTTACCAAGCTTTGGTGTTCATGTACCGAAACAGAACACTTTTGTTTGAAATTATTTTCAACCGATGTTTCTTTGTTTAATCAACTGATCAGCACGAGAGTTGTTTTGTATTATAGATATCTAACGTGTTTTAAGATCTATTATGTGAAGCAGCATTGTTGTGCGGCTCATTCGTGATTACAGAAACATAGTTGTTCAAATTTGGCGGGTCTAACAGAGTATTGAGACCTGGTTCAAAAAAATCAAACACAGATTCAAAAGCACAGTTCAAATCGCAACATATCCAAAAACTGTGATCGCCTCAACCGCAGATTTTTCTTTGTGCGTCACGTCTTAGTATATTAAAATATATATTACCCCGTCATTCCGTTTGCTACCTTTACATTGAAAATATAAACATTGACATAGGATAGTATTTCCGATTTATTTTCTTTCCATCAACACAATAGATCACTACGCTCCCAGATTAAAATATTGCAATTAAGAAAAACATATATCCAAACAAATAAAAAGTCTGGATTCTTGTATACGCCGATATTCAGCAACGTGCGTGCGATGTTCATTTGATTAAAATATCCGAATAAAAAATAGTTGATTTTACGCAAGCGAGTTTGGCCGAAGCGGAAGGATATAGTTTGCCTTCCAGAAACACCTAATCTGTTGTCTAAGTGGTCGCTACGATTCCATATCCTCCATGATCGGTTTACAAAATCCTCGTTTGGAAACCTCACACTAAAAAACGCAGGACAAACTATCAAGACTTTGGTCAATCATTGTTCCGAGGTTTCGCCCTTTCCAGAATTCTCCTATTTATACGTTTGCGTGTGGTTTTTGTAGTGTTGTTTTTTATACGAGGTTTAGAAATAATTATTTATGTATGTACCTATGTAAGTGCATGACACTCGGTGGTCTGAATTTATAAAATAAATAAAGTCATAATTTTTGCTTCCTTTGCACTGTACCGAGATAAAAGCATTGTAATACATATGCAGACTTACTTGGAAATATCTCATGACCCAATTTCGCGAGTTCATAATGGAAACCCCCACTAAGCAGACTATAAATGGGCACTGGCAAACAGTTTGGCTTAATCGAAACCACAGATAAACTTCTGTAATAAATTTATGAAATTGTATAAATCATAAACACTGGTATTTTAAAAGTATTAAATGATGTTATCGCGACCGTAAATGCTTGTGGCTCGAAAAACATATTTTGAATTTTGCATTAGAAGAATTCATTCAATAATCAAATCAAGTGTGAAGGCGTAGGTTAGTTCATTTGCAAAATATTTTTATTTATTTATTACAGATTTTTCAAGTACAATTTCTCCAGGGGAAATAAATCAGGCGCACCCGATTGCTCGTGTATAATTTTTGTTTAATTTTATAAAAATAGTTTTGCAAAGTTTCTCACGTATGATGCTATGGACAAGCAAAGTATGATGGCAAAAACAAATTTTATTCCCAAGAATTTTACGCGCCCCCGTCGCGAATTCCGGACTTTTTTACCGATTTTCGATAACAATGTTCGTTTTCAGCAAAATATTGCCCGCAGCGACCACTATGACGTCATCCTTTCTGCAATGTTTGCCTTTCTTCCTTGGTTTCACGGTGCAAGCAAGCGCGGGTAAAAACAGTTATCAGAAAGAAATAAACGCAGTATCACAAACTCAATATTCGTTTAAGAATAAAATTTTACTTGGAGTGTTATTTCTTTCGATTTTGGAATACTTGACACATTTCGAGCTTTCATTTTAACAAATTATTTTCACATTACTGGCATTGGTTGAGAACAATAAATAAGAAACAATTACTTAAACCATTGATCGGTAAAAATATAAACAAATCATTCAATCCAAGTTGTAAGAATAATTAACAAAGTGTCCTTTGTTGACAAGATGCGCTAAACTTTGTTTGCCGATAACGCCTTTAACGGATTAAAAAACTAAATTCGTTCGCCAGGTTCCTGTACAAATAGATAGATGTACAGACTACAATTATTACCAATTTTGTTCCTAGCATGGATGATCACTGAAAAATAAAGCTTAGAATAGATATTTTTTATACTGGGAATCCCAATCAGAAACTTTATTTGGTCAAGAATGAGTCCCAGATAGATCGTTTGATTGGAAGATGGATTCGTGGATAAATAGCGTTTCCAATTCCATCAATAATTTAAGTTGCATCTTGAAATATTAGACACATCGAGCAGAGAAGTTTAACCTATTCAGTTGAGAATTCATATTTAAAACAGCAAATAGATCAAGATGTCCAACATATATATATATATATATGTTGGAAGATATGTTGGACATGTTGGAACGTTTCAATATATATATTAAAAGAAAAAAACTATTTGCATCAAATTAGGCCTCGCCGCGTTCATAATCAGCATTTTTCAGATTTCCAATTGGCCATTCCTAAATATTATTTGTCAAGCATGGGTAAGTCACTGACGAACCACGTCTAATCGACGCAATATATCAGTAAAACTTACTTCATAAGGCATGACAATATTTTAGAATTGCGTGCTTTGATATGTTGGAACGTTTCAGCACGCGTACATATATTAAACGACAATATAATTGAAAATAAACTACCTCGCGGAATTGAGAAGAGTTTTTTTAGATCATCCATATAAAGTTCATATATAGGGCAGCACGATCACCAAAGCCAACTAATGTGTTAAATTCATGTTTACCAACAGAGGTGTTAAAGGATTAGCAAATAGAACCCGACAATATGTCTGGCAGATTTTACCAACAGTAAATCTTGTGGGCTTCGTGGTGAAACGTGACTATTTTTAATATGTATGTGTAAGTTCATTGGGCAACAAAAACCGACTAAAAAATATGTAACTCAGCATACAGTAATTGCTATAGCATTTTTTAATACGAGCGATTTTTTTCTAACAAACATTTAGTCTTTTAACTGACCAAGGGCCAGAAAAAGCAAGAAAACTACCTTTTTTTTTTTAAATTGAAGAAAATTATGATTGCATGTTGTTTATCACACTTGTTGGTTCGTCGGACGATGCACGCTTGGCTAAATTAGTTGTCCTCGCACACAGCACGACTTTAGGAGCTAAGGTTGAGCGTGAACTGGAGTTTGGTGCATATTAATAAGATTACTTTCGTAAAACAACAGTTTTACTTTCAGAGGTTGGTAAAAAGCATATAATATTCGAAAACGATTTTTTCTGATAAAGCTGATATTTTGCCCGCTCAGGCTTCAGAAATGCAAACAACAAACTCCCGAGTAATTTTGACAATAGTTTAGTTTTTTATCAATTATGGTGGGCTTTTGTGAACGGGAAGCGACGCCACACGTGTCCATCAGCATATCACTCTCAGATCATTCATCAAACTTAGATGCAAAAAATTCTGAATTCACAGCATAAATGTCAAAAACTGCAGACAATTGTCACTTTTTATTCAAGTAGAAGGCAGTTAAACCTTCCTTTGGTCGGATAGTTGTTTTATGTCAATTATCTAAAATAAAGTAACGAATTGTATCATTTCAGTAACAATCTCAAGCGTTCAATGCAGCATTATCTAATGAATAAGCAGGACAAAAACATGCCCCTTGTGGGATACAAGAACACCCAATGAATCTTTTCCAAATGGATAAATATATCATCCTAACAAACGAGGCGCCGAGGGAGTTTCGGTGATAAAAATTTGAAATGAAATGAATGCCCGTAGACTTGTTTAATTCTATGGATGTCGTTTTATTTTTGACGAATTTACCGGGAGGGGTATGCACAATGAATTATAGGACCAGTTTTTTGTCATTATATATTCATGACATTTCTTGTGATGTTCCTACGCCTTCCTATCTTTCCGACTCTGTATCATATGCCATAATTTTTCGGCCCAAACAACTAAACTCTCCTCGCAAAAAAAAAGCCTTGAGTGGTAAGATTCGAATCAAAATTCTGTACGATTCCTGATCGAAAATTGCAAAATTGCTTAAAAAAATCCTCGTTCACCTCGAGTCGATCCAAACAAAACTAAATAGACTAGATAAAACAAAATTCGTGTATGACATGTATCTCTCCGAATGCAACCGGGTAACGTTCGCTGTGTTCTCGCATAGCCATAGCTTTAGCATAGCCAGGAAATTCTCAAACACAGAGCCTCTTCTACCTACTACGATCACGAATTAATTAGTCTCAAATATACGTAAGAAATTTGTTGCACAGAAGGCGAATGGAAATTTTACCCTTGATGATAAAATTTTAAAATAATATCCGAAGCCGCGGGCCACTGTTCCCTCTTTCTCAAAAGTTGCGTGCAGTTGTTGGGAATCGGTGTAAGGATCAGTAAGGGACTTGATGGGAAGAGTGGGCGCTCGATCACCGAGCCTGACACGAAATAGTCTCAAGCTCCGCAAAACTGCCAAATCGGCATTTGAATATAAAACCGTTGTGGTCAGCGAACGCACAACAATAAGCTATTACAGATTGCTGGCTTGAATCTTCTTTCCAGAAAAAAACAGAACCACATTCTGAATTCTTTGGTGTTCAATTAAAAATGATAAAAGATTACGCGATTTAATATAGAAATCCAAATCTGTGAGAGCATGTCTTTTAGACATCGTTAAAGCGGTAGCCTCTGACTTTGTCAACACTCTTGCACTGCACGCATCGCGAGCTCAATTACTCCAACCAATTCAACAAGCGTCGTCTAATGCAGGTTGATTTGCTATTGTTTTTATATTTTGTCAACCTACTTACTGCTACTGCCTTATTGTTGCAACGATGCGATTGGATATACAGCAATATATATTAGCTCAAAGGTTGTTATATTGTTGGGACTGCTACTACGGACGTCATCGGCTAAAGTTATTTCATTCGAACAGGAAATATATCTTCCCAACGATTCTAACCGTCAGTTTATAAGTGACCACTGGTACAGGGCCTTGGTCAGGGTGACCCACTCCAAGAAGTGGCTAAAGAAGAAATTGGGCAATTCCGTGAGTTATGACTAGGAATTATATACGGGTGTCGTTCGTTCCACAAATGGTGCTGAAGAACGTGTACGCTTATATTGAAGTTACGACTCTCTATGTTCTTTCGTACTACAGTTCGGAAGACGAAATTACGCAATACACCCAAACCGCTTCAGGACCAAAATATCCAACCTTCTTAGAATAATTTGAATTTAACATTTAATTTTGCGACATGGAATAATGCAGCTGAAGCCACATTGTCCTATAACATGTAATAACACGGATTCACCGAAAGAATAACACGAATTCAAAACCTGGCTCCTGGAGTTCCAAAGAAAAAAATTACAAATGAGGCTGATTTTACGCCTACGTTAATGAGAATCATTTATACAAACGAAATTTTGGGTCAAAGTTCTTTAACCGGATGGGGGTCGAATGCGCACAAAGAAAACCAAAACCGCGGCTCTCCAATGTTGAAAATTCAATAAGTTTAAACATTGCAGTAGTGCTTACATCATTCACTCAAATTCACTCAAAATGGGAAAGTCGCCGCTATGTGATCTAATGAAAAATCGAATATTCATCAAACCTGTACACAACAACAATGCGTCCTAAGAGAAACATGCAATCGTGTATGAAAGGCCTACCTAGAGGTGATAAAATTTTCAATGCATCTTATGTAAATTGCCCCCACCCCCTATTGCGGGGTCCGGGGCATTCATACAGACTATTATCATCTTTTTCAATAATTATTTGCTCGTTTGTCAACTTTGAAAGACAAAAAATATACATAGTTTTGTGTTGAACAAAGCCCCTCAATATCAAAATCATTATTGTTTTTGCGACTTTATTTGCTCTTGAACATTACTGTATTTTTTTTTAGAATACATAGGGAAGGAGACTAATACAACTCTTGAAAAAAATTAAAAACTCGTCACTCGGAAATTGAATGCGGAGTCCAAAAAACAGTTTTTATTCATAGCTATAGTTTGATTTTTGCATTCGCATTGTGTACATATTTTCTATGAATTCTGTTTTGTTTTTTCTTGTTCACGATTTATTAGCTTTATACAATTTATTCTGTGCAATCATACTCAATACCGCATTTTATTTTCCCAATAAAAACATGAGCATTTTATCGAACTGGTCACAACTTGCGGGTTTCGGGTGGAATTAGAACAATGTATTGTAACAAATAGAAAAGTCTTGTAGGATATAGCCCCACCAGCGGCACCGTCAACCATGCCTCAGAAACGGAAGCGACTAGATCACCACGAAAACCAGTGTCGTCCAAAGTTTCGGAAACCGAAAGAGTAGATGGAGGATCAAATTGTGCGTGTATTCCCGTTTCACATAACACGGCGTCGACCTTTCAACTGTGAAAGAAACTCCAACGTGAAATACTGTTAACGTCCTAATATATGTTGAGTTAAGATTTGTCACATTAATATTTTCTGAACTTCACGATTGAAGTCCAAATATTGATACTATTCTATTTTTGTAATATGTGAATATGTCAGCTGAGATGTTTGTAAGACTCTCGTCAGATAAAAACTTAACCGTGCGTCAGACAAACCATGCAACTTTATTCCATCGAGTTAAATTAAATTGCTGTTATGTTGCGACATAACTTTTATAGAAAATCAATGATGGGTAAATCTCTACCCGACTGGCTTGTCCAACCTGGCCATGTCCTTCTCGTGCACAAAAAGCGAACCACTTTGTGATCCTGTTGAAGTATTGGAAGTCAACAAGAGTTTCGCACACATAAAACTTCCCGGTGGCAACGAAACTACTGTTTCCACAAAAGATCTAGGTCCTTTACCGACAACCACTAACTCAAGAACTGAGACGATCGGAGCGTGTCGGAAAGATACGGCGAATGAAACTGATCGCACGACTGTTAAATTCACTAATAGTTATCACTGTTATTTTGTGCATTTTTTTAATTAAAAATTGACCGGGGAGAATGTGGTAAAAATTAATTCAGTACATAATTGTGATGTATCTAATTTCCAATACTGTTTATGTGAATCTTTATCTGTTAGTTGGTAATTGCTGAGTTACCGCCATGATTACTTGATCCTAAATTGGCCGATTACTTTGTTTACGTCTGGCTCACTTGTTGCCTTGTATCTGGTATTTACTATTCAATTCACTTTGTGCTTCGCTGTGAAGGAGTTGATTAATGGAGTTGAAGATTGCCGTATCGTGTGACTCCCGGAAGTCGGGACAAAATTTCAAATAAGACATGTCCAACTTCAATTATTGGAACGATGTTCTACGACAGAGACAAGACGATGATGTTACTTTGAACAGAAGATTGAAAAATTAACAACGGAAGCGTACATGGATCGGAAAAACTATGCAAACACGTACTTGCCTATCGGACTATGACAATATGAACTTCAAAAATTCAAGGTGAAAAACTGTCTTACAAAAAGAATGTACAACACTAAAAGCTGATAAAAATCATTGTTCAGAAAAGTGGAAGATCAAATTTATGAAAAATAAGCACATCTTTGACAAAAACAACTATTAAACAAAGAAATTATATTTCTCAGATGTCAGATTTATTGTGGACTGTGCTGTGTGTTTATTTTATTTTTATTATGTTTATTTTAAAGTGAAAGAATTTTAGAATTTCCTTCTTACCTGAAAACTATTTCAAATATTTTCTTTCTTTTCTCTTATAGCGTTGAAATTCGGCTTATCAACTTCCTAAAAGTAATTGCTTAAACTGATATTTTGTTTTTGCATAATTTCTGTGATCAATTAATTGTATGTTAGAATTTAATTTCAATATTACTCCGCATATGACAGCAAACAAGAAGCTTATTATCAACTCACACCTGCTTCGTGGGCCAAACAAAGGCCATGCATATTCCGAGAATCACGAATCAGACAGCAAGCACATCAGTCGATGAATAAAGACTTTCGGTAACTTTGAGCACTCAAGACTTAATATGGTAGAATATCTAGTATCTTTACCTCATTTAAAACTCATCTGAAATCTATCATTGATTCAGACAACTAAAAATCCATTGTTTCTTAAAGTGACAATTCCGTCTTTTCGGTGTTTAGCGGTGCGCAATAGATCTCCGCTGAACAGACTACAACGATCCACCCAAAGGCTATCATGAAAATACCAAATGTTTTCGATTTCACGCACAAATGGTATTTCAATCCCAGATTTAGGCAAAGTTGAAACCCATTTCTACGTATGAACAACAACCGTGTTGGAATCTGAATCATCAGATGCTCAACCGCAGTTATGGAGTATGCTGAAAGATTGTGACGTTACAAAAACGCTCCTCAATTTTCACGAAATTCATGTTATTTCCAGGATGTATCCTTGTTTTTTTTTTTTTAATTATTATCCCTTCCCTTTCCAGGTTTACTTGAAATTTCTGCTGCAATAATTGGAGATAAGGCCAGGGGATGATTGTGTTGTTTATTTAATCTGTGGGTCCAAAGTCGCAATTGCCGTTCAGCAAACGTGATATATAAAAAGGTAACAAAGGAACACTTTTTCGATACCATGAAAAAGTACTTGATTTGAAATATTTCGAACAAGCGACCATATTTTAATCTAACCAGAGATCATATATCGAACGAATTAAGTGCAGCAAGAGACACAGTTATAGCCCCTGCAACGGTAGTATCTTTTTACTTTTTTGTCTTTGTTTTTATTTATATCGTATTTAATTTACACTAAATATGTATTATATGTATATGTCAAGAGTAGTTCCATAATTTTGTGCACTCAGACCAGATAAATGTCTCTGAATCTGTAATCTTATTTATTTTCGCAAATTGGGTGATAGAAGACTGATGACCTAGAGGTCGTATCGCAACCTCCAAGTCTGTACCGAAAACGTGTAACTTTATGCATTACCGCATTTCATTTATTTTCATGTTTTCTGGTTGATGAATTCAATAAACTCACTCTTTCTCTGCAGACGAAGGTGGGGAATATGGATACTTCCTCGTGATGATAATTATGTATTAACATTCTGTATACAAACCACTTAACCGCGACCCGTTCAGACAAATTGGATTACAAATAACGAAAACTGCTCTCAAGAATGAAAGATACCGGAATTATTGAGAAATTGCACAGAGCGATCATACCGAATAAACGCAAACCCGACTGTTTCAGATTACAGCCGTAAGTCCACAAAGAAAGTCATCCCAGCCAACCAAACATATCAGCAACTGGTTCAACGACACAAACTTTCAGCGTTCGTAGACTTCAAATAGACTCTTTCGATGTCTAAACGCGTCATATCATCACATGTAGAAAACAGCATAGACTTCTTAGATCATCTTGGAACAATTGGACCATTGTCACCCGGTTTCCTCCATGGATGTGGTCTCGTTGTACACAAACATACATCATGATGGTGGCATTGTTGCTGTTGAATAGTTTGCTGAATTTACGAGTGATTTGAGCAGTTAGAATATTTATTTGTCGAAATAGGAAATAATAAAGAAAGGTAATACCACGAGAAACTAGAAGATATTACTCGAATTAATCGAAGAGTTTTCTTTTATCTACCAGAGCCTTTCCTTAACAAAAATGAAACTCGTGCTCCTTCATGTACTCCCATGAGTGGACAACAACTGTGCATCCTTGAAAACTATTCTCCAGGACGTACTTTTACTTTTCAAACAGTTGCATTTGAATAAACGGTCACACTTACGCCCATATTGTATTAACCAACTTAGGCGAACTGTTGAACAGCATCAATGTTTATAAATAAACGTTTGGAACATATTCAATATTATGCCCCGGTCAGAACATTCTGGATTTTGAGGATCTGAATAACAGTTTAGTCTTATCAATCGTCTGAACTTGGTAAACGACAAATATGATTGAGGCATGAGCAATCCACTGCTGAACATGCATAAAATAGATTCACTTTTGATTTCAATGATCTAAGCTCACGAACCGTTCCGTTCGAAGCTGCTCTTTCCCTGTTGTAGTGCTAAATTATCCCCTTCTTCTCGAATCCACGTATTCAGTCGAGCTACCGATAGCTGGGTGCTTTTGCAGTGAATAACGTATTTTTTCACCTTTAATATATCGTTGTAATATAGTTCATATTATCACAGTCCGACAGGCAAGCTCGTTTTACATTATTTTTTTTTTTCATCCAGCGTGTGCAACATCAGTGAAAGGATCAAAAAACATTCACAGTAGAACTGCGGGGAAAACCAACACACTATTTTCCATACTGGCGACCCCGAGGAAGAATAGTGCCTTTTAGTTCAAAGTTGAAGATTGTCGTATCGTTGCAGCACCGAAGTCAAAAGAAACATTTCGAGCACCATGAGTTAAGTAACGTTTTTTCAACGTTGCACTAAATAAGCGTAACGTTGGGCCCATTGCTAACATTTATCTGTGTTTTTTTCATTCAGGGTGTTCAGCATCAACGAAAATATCGATGTTCTACAACAGCGGACGCAAGACAATGATGTCAATGTTTGTTTGAGCAGAAGATCGAACCAAAATGCACAGCGGATACGGACATGTAACTCAACGAAACATGAAGAATTGAATTATTATAGTCAAATTGAATAAAAAGTAAGATACAAAGTATGCAAAAGATTTAGACAACGCACAAATCAATAACTATGTATCTACCGTATCACTCAACTTTCAATCATTCTCAGGTAGTTAATTCTTTTCTATTCTCTTATGGCAAACAAATTTGATCATTCGAATATGATACATTTTCTTAAAAAGGATTCCGGAATTTATGTTGCATAGGCCTTGATCTTTCTGATCAACTAATTTATGGAATTTTGATTTCGGCGTTTTAGAATAAACAAACAATTAACGTGTACATTCGTGAATATTATAATATATAGTGAATTAAGTATGAATGTTAAAACATCATTCTCTTGTTTCTTTTAGATGTACAATTACTTTTTGTTTTCACGAAATAGACAGAATTCTGCAATCAAAACGTCAAATCAAAAGATCTCTGTAATATTTAGCTACTAAATTATACTTTAAGAAAGCAGTACCATTGCGCTATAATCAGGATGTTCAAACCGGGGGAAGTGTGAGGGTCAAGTTTTGTTATTAAGTATCATGTTGAAAAACGTGTGACAAACTATTACGTAACAATTAAAAACGACATGTGAATGGATTATCTAATGCTCATATTTGAAATATATGATAAGAATTGTTCTCTTTATTATCTACCAGTGGGTCAATTTCCATTGAGTCACGCGTGCTCACGTATGATCGAGCCATTAGGCGAGATTCATGGGTGATTAATACACGGCAGAATAAGTTTTCCGACTGTTAATGCACATGTATTTTTTATCTTATATACTGATCTTGCTTTAGGCAAATAACCACGCCTGTACTTATGTATAAATAAGAGTTGATTTGGTGAATGAAGAAGTACACATATATATACTACCCAGTGATTAGGTTCAATTACGTTGTGTTGCTTCATTCCTGGTTCAGGGTTGGGATAAAAAAAATAATCGTTGAACAATGGGGTAGAGACCAACTCCGACTTTTATACGGATGACGATGCCGACAGTGAGAAGAACACGTTACTGGACGGACGGACGAACTTCATTCAGAGTGACAATTTTATATTTTTAGCGGAATTCGGTTCTCGCAATAAGAGAATTTTTAAATGCAGCACAAGAAAATTGTGTCGGAATAATCGTACAAAGTAATGCTAAAATATACACCAAATACTGTATGTATCATATGAAAGTGTTGCTTGAATAGCTCCAATATCTGCTTTAGACAAACTAACGAATCAAGTTGAATATGATAGAATTTGGTACATGTCCTGGGACCTGATTATTGACTGTGAGATGTCCAACATTCGGCCCTGTGATTGTATGATATGGAGTTTTGTATATGGAATGCCGTCAGGAGGATTGATATTTTGTGGTTATTTTTTTTTATACAATTTGCAAGATTTCTAAGTGTGACTGTTCTCAATTAAAGTGACTGTTCTCAATTAAACACTGAACCGTGACTGAAATTTTACCTGGTTCACAACCAACGCAAAGGAATTCAAAAAGCGTTCAAGACACGAATTGACCGAAAAACAAAACTAGATAACAGATTTGTTATTATCATTAAACCCTATCAAAATGTACGTAAGATTAATATGAATAATGCCCCAAAAACTGAATACAGTGTGCCAAAAGACCAAAAATACGACGAAGGAAAAATCTAGATGAAGTCCTTACGTGCAAAGCAAAATTCACGAAGTCACTCACTCATCCATTACGCCAGTTAAAGTGTACATTTGCAGAAAGACCTTTATAAACTGGAAAACTACTAAATAAATGGTTTTTGGGGCCGAAACATAAAAGACAGAAACAAAAATCGCAAATCGTTCATCCCCTTTATTTTGTCAAGAAAATGTTTCAAATTTAAACAGCTGATGAAGTTGGGGATTTCACTTAAACTAATGACCATGTTTGAGCTATTGATAATCATCCAAAACTGGTATTTAAATGGCCCATTTCAGTGGAAGGTAACGTTTTCAATGGTTTTATACTAGAAACAAAATTCTTTATGATCACACTAAAATCATTCATATTCAATCATTCATAATTGGGACAAGTATCTGTCTCTCATAAACGTTGTGGTGAAGAAACTACAACTCCCAGAGAACTGTACATATTTGAGTAAAACTGATTATGTTAAACAACGACATCCAAATTTGAAATGGGGGTTCATCAACAATTATCGTTTTTTTTAAGAAAATACAGTCAATATGTCATAACTAAGTTGATTTGTGTCGATATAAAAGCTGCAGGTATACTTAACCTAGAATTTAATGGAACCTTTTATACAAGGCCATTGGTCTCGTATATTAAGAACTAATATATAGTCAATAACGTATGGATATGTTATAACCATCATTTTCGTTTTTGTTAGATGTAAAATTATTTTTTGTTCTCACGAAATGAGTGAGATTTTGTAATCAAAACGTCGAATCAAATAAGCTTCAACATTTAGATACTAAATTATAACTCAAGAAAGCTGTACCAGGAACATTGAACAGGACAGTCAATAAAAAATACATTGGTAAAACGAAATGCCTAGAGACGTTGAGTGAATGTCACAGTTAAAAAATTTTTTACTGATTTCCTTTTTTAATTAGAAATGTATTGAGCATAAGTAACTTATGGGATTTAAAATATGAATTTTTATTTGATATTTTCGCTAATACCAGATATATTGCGTTATTTGCAGAATCGCCGTCCACAGAAAGTTTTGGAGAGAAGGCAGACCGATGATTTTGATTAAACGCCTTCTCAGGGATTGAAAACGAAATACAAGTTCTTAAACACCTGGAGGACTTTCCTATTGACAACGCAATCGACAGGTGTTTCGAAAGTTTATATCATCGATGAGACTTTGCAAATAAAAAAAATCTTACAATACATAGCATAGTTTGTTTTTAGGGTGAAACAGGAATGGCGACAAATGAAATTGGTCAGATTGGAGCGGGTGTGAATGTTGTAAGATTCGTTGTGTGGAATAGTAATAAAGACCATTAATACATTGGTGATTTGGGCTCTGAATCTGTGTGTTGTGTAGAGTTTTGCTCTAGTATGAGCAAAGAAATTTTAAATCGCATACAGGCCAGAAAACTTGTAAACGCTTGGAAGACGCCAGAAGAAAAAGGTACGAACCAAGTTATTTTTTGTGCCGCATTTTTCCTTTGGATAACAATTGAAACAATGGATTGGATGGATGTATGTGTTAATTACATTTTAATAAGTTGATAATTATCCAATTATGAGATTATGAAATTGCTTAAGGAGACTTGCTATCTAATGTCAAACTCGTTGATTCTAGTTCTACTTGTGTAATGCAAGTCATCAAAATTTGATTAATGTTATAATGTGGTTATAAGTGGTCTAAAGACCCTTTTTTTGTCGTTACCTGGGCGATAATGCATCGACATCGTGAACAATTTTAGGCGGTATATCACGAAATGCCGGTATCACAGCAAACCAATATTGCGAAAAATAACGCGATACGATTTTAGAGAACTTAATACCGGTATTACTTACCGTCCTACCGACATGTCGCCCAGCTCTAGATTTGATTCAACCTTAAATTTAAAATTTATATTTATCAAAATTTTCATTTTTCCGGACAGTGTTGATATACAAGAAAAAATGTCTTCAATCCAAACAGCCCCGATTATTCTTGTTGTTGGGGAGTTTTCACTGTTTTGAAAAATGTTATATTTCGTCTTTGTTAAAAGAAGTGACAAAGATATGGGATGTTATTCAATTTTTGAAAATAGGAAAGTCATAGGTTCATCTCTCATTTTAAAAAACTGTTTTATAAAATGCATAATGGCAAGTGGTATAAAAGGCTACATCTTTTTATGAAACTTTGCGGTGGAGCAATACTTGTGAAGCATGTGGTTGTCAAGGAATCAATTTTAAGATGACCAGCCATTTACCATGATTATATATTAGATTGTCAAGACCCGTATATTGCTCTTTTTTGTAAGTGACAGTCTTATGTCTGTTTTCAGGTGGTAGTCTTATTTCAGCAACAAACTTTTCTGTTGCGATTGAAGGAAGTATAGCAATGAGATGCCCAGAATTTTCCACTGCGTTGGTTTATGTTTTCTGCTCATTTTATGTTTTTGACATGAAGTACCCTGATGGGTGTCCCTTGACCTATGAATTTATACAGAGGTGGGTACTAAAGTATGTTATTAATTGAGTCGTCTTGACAAAATAACTCGACTCTCATGTGACTTGACAAAACGAGACTTGACTCTGGACTTAATAGGAATTTGGCCAGGGTCTGCAACACATGTGACTCAAGACTATAAATTTAAACTTTAGTAAGACTCTAAGTGAATTGACTTTTTCCCAACAATGATACCATATTAAATTATTAGTTATAAGATGTTACATGCGATTTTTGAAATTGTGCCAAAATATTTCCCATTTAGTGAAAGAGGTGAATAGAAGTAAATGCTAAGTTCATTTAATCATCCCAAGCTCGAGCCATCCCATATTAAAGTATTATTCGAGTAGTGTAAGAGGCGACAAAAAAAAAAATGTTTTAAAAGAAAGTTGGTTCAATCATCGGCCAAGCCAGATACAACACACTGCAATTTAGTGTAATAGTTTTGTTCTGTTTGAGTGTTTTCCACTTAATGCATTAGGAAATTAAGTCTTTACACATGATTTTATTGGTTTTTAGATACTTTGCTGGAATAAATACCCCTGGTGTTAGAAGTTCAAAAAAACTGAAGTATGGTTTGCATCCAAAAGTAATGAACCTCAGTCAACTTGTTGAATCAGTTTAAAAACTATTGAGACTACTATTAAAACGAACTTCTGCTACAATTTGGACCAGTATTGAAATTGTGTGATTGATCAGTATTTGAAATTGAGGTAATTTTTAGCACTGTATGTACGGGCTTTAGAATAGTCCTAACGTATTTCCTGTGTGTCGTAAGAGGCGACTAAAAGGAAGCAAAGAAGTGGTAGATGGTTTACCATTGCCCAAGGCAGAAACCACTCACTGCACTTCAACATAGTTGTTCAGTTCAGTTTGGGATGTTTTCCATTTAGAAGGCAGTTGCCGGTACCACATTTTTTAGTAGCTCTTTACTATTAAACGCAGTGCCTCAAGACATTCGTGCTTTTAGCTTTATTTTCACCAAATTGTACTTACTTTTCTGATATTTTCTTTACTGAGCTATGAATTTAAATGAATTGTTTGTAACTTTGTGATATTATTCTGCATTATACCTTTTGAAATCATCATATTAGTAATAGCAATTGTGTTGGTGTTACTTTGGAATAGTTTAATGTTCCATTGATACCATATTGTTAGACTTCTTTATATTGTACAGTTCTCTAATGCAAATAATGATATTCTGTGTTATGACAAGTGTAGGCCATCTTTTTCTTATTTTTTCTCCCATCTTTTATCACGCACCAGAAAAGGAAAAAATCTCACTTAACATGTGTGTTTTTGGTTATCAATATAATAAATTGCTCCAATCAAATTTGTACCTATTAGATTTTTTTACTCGTATCCCTGTAATTTTTTTTTGTTCTTATTACAATGGATTAAAGTATGTAATTAGGTAAAGTAATCCGATTCTAAAATTTTTGTGATTAGACCCATTATACCGTTCGATGAAATCACCTGCCATTAACTTTTTCCAAGCCTTCCTATAGGAAAGTTATATATAACTTTCCTTTTGACTGTGATTTTACTATTTCTACCTTGTTTTTTGCATGTTCACATAATGATATAATTTCCAGTTTTATTGCATTGGAAAAATTCGTCTATTTTTAATTTTTATAATTCATTTTTAAGATGTCGCATGTGGTTCAAATAAATCGCAATTTACTGTGGATTGTTCATGAAATTTGAGTGCCTTTTACGCCATTTACACTGTACTTATACTGTGATGGTATATACAGATTTCATTCTTTCATTAAAGCTGTTTTTTTCATTTCAATAAACTTTTGTTTTAAAAATATTACTGTGCTTTGTTCAGTGGTTTTACATTTTAAAGCAGATGAATTTACTGTTGCAGTATTTTTACTGGGGTTGTGCCGTTTTTTTGGTGCCTGTGGTTTTTTAGTAATTTTGCAGGTATTCCGTCGTTAAATTTACTGTATCTTACCGGCAAAATCACTTGGTTCCAAACAGTATTTTTACCCTATTACTAGCAGTAAAATCACTAGGATTCATAGGAAAATTACAGTCTTATACTAGTAAAAACGCTGGTGAACGTTAAAAATGCTCTCCAATAACCAGTGAAATCACTTGACAAGACTAGTAAATTTACTTTTATGTACAAGTAAAAATACTGATCGACTGAGTAAATTTCATGGTTGTTGTGGAGTAAAATTACTATTATCGTTTGTAATTTTACTGTTAGATTTTGTAGAATTACCGACTTTTGAAGAGTAATTTTACTGCGCTTTGACCAGTGATTACTACTGGTATTTCACCGTTTTTTTGGTGCCAGATCAAATACCAGTAAACATTTTTTACAGTGTATGTACAAGGATGTTTCGGTAGCAAAACATTTTGTACCAATAATGAGTTACTTTTTTAAACCATGAGTGGACAACAGTTCCTAACTTCCAAATATCCAAAGCTTACATATAGTTCTATTCTTAGTGGCTCGAGGTCCTCAATACTCACGGGAATTATTGAAGAGAACTCTGCCTGGACATCCGAGGTAATTGCAGACCTAACATCTGGCATCAACTCCCAATTGTCAATTGGAAAGGTCCTATAAGATGTTGAGTAAACAGTATCCGGGTCAAATTTAAAAGAAATATTAGGAGGTAGGCATGCTCCCTCAACTATAGGAGATTTGATTACTGAAATACATTGTTGAAAAAATTAACGTAACTATTTTACGAAATCTTATGTATCAGAACAGATATGCAACACGGCCACTAGTTTCATTTATTAGCAAAGATAATGAAACAGTTATAGCGCAGATATTTAGAGATGCGACGCCGGTGTACATTTTCTTGAAAATTACTCTCCCAGTCACACTTCTAAACGACCGGTATTACCACTATACGTAAACTATACTTTCGAGGCATACTAATGCCATTATCAAGCAATTCGGCCAATGCTTAAAGCAATTAATGAGGCCAATAAATCATTGGAATATCAGAAGATATTCCACACAATAAGCCCCAGTCGGACCATGCTGGATTTGAGGATCTCAATAATATTTTCGATCAATTATTTAAACTTGGTCAAAGACAAAATATTATTGGGGCATGAGCAATCCACTGCTGAAATGACATCAAAAGAAAACACTAATGTAAACGACAATACTGTTGAGAATGATTTTGCCCTTTCTTTTAATAAGCATCCTATTCTAGCAGCAATATACATGTTAGCTTTTCATTTAGGAATGTTTCTGGGCATCGTTGGCGTATGCTCCCATTGCTCCGAAACAACACAGCCCCATGCATAGATATTTTCAGGCAAAGCTTGAAAATTTTAGGAATCCCAATATGGACTAGCCAAACCTATGAATGAAACAAATAGTGAAGATACTAAAGGTTTTGAAATTCCCAGAGAACCTGTCCCCTGTTAATCGCCGACCAAAGCTCCAGCCTTTTCTTAATTTTCACCCTCTTCGTGGCATTTTTGTGCTATATATATATATTATGAATCCAAAACAATATTGAAAAGATATAAACACTAGTTTTAGAATATTACTTATAATCATAGTAATATTTGTCAGAAGTTAAAAAATGTTTATTTCCATCAATATCGTTTTAAGTCTATCTTCTTTCATTTGTTTATGATTATGTTACATACGTTACGTTACATATTTCAGGAAACTGAACACCCATGTTCCCTAATCAAAGCCACTCCGCGTCTAGAGTGCCGACATGTAGGAATCATAGTCAAAAATCCATGACCACTAGGAGAAATTGGCATTCAATATATCAGGTTAATTAAGTTCGAGCATCATGCGTCCAACGCATGATCAACAAAATCAGAAAATTTTTCCCACAAGCAATTAAAATTGGCTATGATAGTTTGAAAACAAGTTTTTAAAGTTTCTACACCCAAAATCGTTACTCAATTCGGAACCTTCGACCTCCTTTTAAGACAAATCGGCCAGCAACGTAGTGAAAATCATAAACATTTATGATAAGCACTCAGAGAACCCTTTAAAAAAACTTGAGACAAAGTTACATTTCGGATTGTCCGGTTAATTAATTGCCTTGTCGACGTGTGCGACTATTATTATGTTGTAATAACGTCCGACGAAAAGCAGTTAGAATATCCCGTCTAGGTCTAAGGTCACAGGAAGTGTATAAAAGCGAGTGCATTTTAACAATTGATCAGACTGTATTTGGATTCTGAATTTCATTCTTTTGTGTTGAAAAGTTATAAAGAACATTAATACATTGGTGATAAGATTGGTGGTTTTGGCTCTTAATTTTCGAGCTGCGCTTTCTATGAGGGTCAATTAATTGAAATTCAAATTATTTTAAAAATACCTGTGCATGACCAAGAAAGAAGAACAGATTACTCCCAAGCCGGCTGGTGGTAGCAGATATGATTAACTCGAATAGCCGTAACAACCATCTTCATCCCCGAGGCAACTTGCTCCTTCCTCCCGTGCTTCGAATGAACCATTCAAAATTCCTCAATTTTGGGTTCATTTCCCAACGTTATGGTTTACGATCGGTTGAATCTGCTTTTAATCGAGCGAATATCACCTCTGAAACCCGTATGTTTGATGCAGTTTTGGGGGCCCCAGGTAACTCAGTTGTTGAGAAAATTGGTGTTAAATTGTTGGATATTGAAGATACACACCCATATTCTCTTCTAAAAAATGCTTTAATTAAAAAATTCTCCTACAGAAGACCAAACGAAGTCAGGTTTTTCAAATTCAGGTGATTTAGGTTACCAGCTTCCTTCAGAATTATTGAAGAAGCTAAAGCTTTTGAATAATCCCGAACATATAGACAAGCCTTTTGCTCGTTCAATATTAAAAGAAGTTGTTGTCTTGGAAAGGCTACAGCAAAGCGTAATACACTGACAGAGTGTAAACGAGCTTGCTAGGCATTTGCAAAAGAATTATTTTTTCAACGGTCAAAAGCATCATTTTTGCCCGAGATATCCTAGATATCAATCTAACTGTCTAACTAAGGGTTATTTTAAGTCCAGTCAACCATTTAACGACGCTCGATTTTTTCGACGCCGAGTCGATGTGGCTTAATTAATACTACACCAAAGCGTCGTCAAATTTTTTTTTTTTTTTTTTTGATCGGGATTCCAACAATAGATTTTTATTAGATTCTGGGGCAGAAATAGGTCTTCTGCTAGCTTCAAAATATATTTCAATAGAAAAAACTTCTTGATCAAGGAGTTATACCGCCATCTACGGGAGAGTGGTCATCCTTGATCGTGAAGTCCTTGCTGCTTACTTGAGCGTCAGACTCCGTTATTATTCCACACAATAAGCCCCAGTCAGACCATGCTGTATTTGAGGATCTCAATAATATTTTATTCTCGATCAATTATTTAAACTTGGTCAAAGACAAAATAATATTGGGACATGAGCAATCCACTGCCTTACTGGCATCAAAAGAAAACTATTTTTATGTGAATGAGAATACCATTAAAAATATAGCAAACAATACCACAGCTTTTCATTTGGGGATGTTTTAGCTCATTGTTTGGTCCGTATGTTATTTAAGGCGTATGATCCCATCGCTCCGAAACAACGCAGCCCCATACATAGATATTTTCAGGCAAGGCTTGAAAATTTTAGGAATTCCAATAGAATCAATGGAATACCATAGCCAAACCTATGAATGAACAAATAAGGAAGATATTGAAGGTATTGCAATTCCCAGAGAACCAAGACATATCTCTGAAAAACACAACAGTGTTAAGTTTCAGCGCATAGATTGTAAAAGACATTTTGTTACTCGTCGAACATTGAAATGCCATGAGCCCATATGCCCAACCAAGAAAAAGAATCAAGTTGCACAGTCTACACTTCAGCATCGAATAAAAGAAGCTTTTTTTTATTTTTCTGCTGGCTTGAAAATGTATGCTGCTGATGCCAAAAAAATCGCCTGAGAACCCATTACGCGAGACGTCACATACTTCATCAAAAGTCAGCATTTTATTTTGAGTGTTTGTGTTTTATTTTTAGAAAACCCTTAGCGGAGAAATCTTATTCATACAATAATATACAGTTTTTAGAATGTGACATCCTCCGTAAATGGCTCTCCACAAGAAAGGAAATCCCGGTTACAGGCGACAAAATAGGCAAAAACGTCCTGAACGAACAATCGACAATGCCATCTCAAGAATCAGATGTGGCTTTGAACATTACTCAATATTAGTAAATAAATTTAGCACCACACTTTTTATGTTTCTAAATTTATTTAAGGTCATTCGTGTATTATTCCGGGCAATATTCGCATTTGCACCGCGGTACTAGCTTTATATTTTCTGACACATTCTTGTCAAATATACATATCAAATTCACCAGGGGACAATGAATCTTGATAGTATTGAAAAAAGGGGTGGAACTATTAATTAACTGGAAATAGAAAGATATCAAGACGGAAATTAAAATTTCACGCGTCCAGGACACGTACAACTATGCGATGAAAGATTTCACTTTAAACAGATTAAGACGTGACATTTTGAAAACTAGCAATTTCGTTTTAAAATTATGTTTAGTTTTGGATATATTCTGCGAAGACGTTCCGCTGGTGGGAAGTGGAGGATATCGTTCAAGTGAAATTTATGTTGATAAAACTTCGAAACTTCCCTATTGGCAATTGCATTAATTTAGTTATACATTGAAAAGCGGGCAGGGCTGAAACCCATGCACAAAAGTCATCAAGCTGGAATTTTGTGCTGCGACATTTTGTGTTTTTTTCGATGCCTCGCAATCGCAAAAGTAGAGACGATGAAGTCATTAGAAAGATTATCAAAAGATCTTTTATGGGATACCGTTGAGTTTTACGGTAGCGTCGAACGTTCGCGGTTTTGAAAGCCCCCATTTTTGCGCTACAGATGGCAGCTCTGAGAGATTAGTACAGTCGTTATTAAATTACGTGTCTGATATAAGTTTCCGGACTTTCGAAATCGTGAAAGAGCGACTGGGATACGCAATGCTCAACATCAAGTTTGTTCAAAAATCTGTAAACAGTTTGGTGTATGTATGACAGCAAAAAGACCTTGATAGTGGATCTCCAATACCAAACAATCTGACTAAACGTCGTCTCACCTTCTTTCACAACAGCCGAATCGGTTTTTGGATTTAGTAATGTCACTACCATCACTGGAAATATTGGTTATTGCAGTGATGGAAGGCAGGTAAATCATATTTTTGATGATATTGATATGATAGAGATAGATCAATTGTCACCAAAATCAACCAGCGTACTTCAATGTGAAGATAAAGCAGACTTTTTTTAAATAAGTCGAAGAAAAAACTTTTCCGGCATTCTCCAAGTACGTGAATCGACAAACCAAAGATAAAAACGCCGAATTTTCTTTGAACTTACATCCCCATGGCGGGCATTGTGCGATAAGCCTTTGCCAAATGGACCGTAAAAAGTATTTACATTCTTTGATATCGATGACTTTATTTTTTTCAAAATCATAGTACTATCGAACTTAGATAGAATGGGCTGTTCAACAAAGGCTCTAATACAAGTACTCAAAAAAAACGGTCTGTAATTTGTTTACAATTCATTGAAATCGAGGCCAATAAAAGACGCAGTAGCCGTACAAATCAAAATTCTAGAAGATTCAAATGTCGAGGTTTCTGAAAGAGCATTTTTACCACATCTTGCTGGAAAATAACGGCAAGGATTCCTATAGCATAAAAGCCTCAATGCAGTCAATTCTTTATTTCATCTCAACAACGTCAACGCCGTGGAACGTTCCGCTTCATCTACAACATACTCGATTTTACCCTGTCCGTCCCTCAAGGGTTAGGATAACCCCGAACCAATTTATCACACACTCGCTTTCTCACTATCCTTTTTGTCAGTAATAGCCAAAGTCAATGAAAACACACAACACTGCACAGACTTCCTATTATTCTAATCAGTAATAGCCAAAGTCAATGAGAACACACAACATTGCACAGACTTCCTATTATTCTAATCAGTAATAGCCTAAGTCAATGAGAACACACAACATTGCACAGACTTCCTATTATTCTAATCAGTAATAGCCTAAGTCAATGAGAACACACAACATTGCAAAGACTTCCTATTATTCTAATCAGTAATAGCCAAAGTCAATGAAAACACACAACATTGCACAGACTTCCTATTATTCTAATCAGTAATAGCCAAAGTCAATGAGAACACACAACATTGCACAGACTTCCTATTATTCTAATCAGTAATAGCCTAAGTCAATGAGAACACACAACATTGCACAGACTTCCTATTATTCTAATCTGTAATAGCCAAAGTCAATGAGAACACACAACATTGCACAGACTTCCTATTATTCTAATCAGTAATAGCCTAAGTCAATGAGAACACACAACATTGCACAGACTTCCTATTATTCTAATCAGTAATAGCCCAAGTCAATGACAACACACAACATCGCAGACTTCCTATTATTCTAATCAGTAATAGCCTAAGTCAATGAGAACACACAACATCGCACAGACTTATTATTCTAATCAGTAATAGCCCAAATTAATGAGAGCACACAACATCGCACAGACTACTTATTATTCTAATCGTAACAGCCTAAGTCAATAGGAACACACAACATTGCGCAGACTTCCTATTATTCTAATCAGCAATAGCCTACCTAAGTCAATGAGAACACACAACATTGCGCAGACTTCTTATTATTCTGATCCGTAATAGCCCAAATTAATGAGAGCACACAAAATTGCACAGACTTCTTATCATTCTGATCAGCAATAGCCTAAGGCAAAGAGAACCCTACAACATTGCGCACACTTCCTATTATTCTAATCAGCAATAGGCCAAGTCAATGAGAACACACGCGTAATAGCCTAAGTCAATGAGAACACACAACATCACGCAGACTTATTATTATATTCGTAATAGCCTAAGTCCCTAAGTCAATGAGAACACACAACATTGCGCAGATTTCTTATTATTCTAATCGTAATAGCCTAAGTCAACGAGAACACACAAAATTGCGAAGACTTCTTACTATTCTAATCGGTAATAGCCTAAGTCAATGAGAACACACAACATTGCGCAGACTTCTTATCATTCTGATCCGTAATAGCCAAGTCAATGAAAACCCCACAACATTGCGCAGACTTCTTATTCTTGTAATCAGTTATAGCCCAAGTCAATGAGAACACACAGCATTGAACAGACTTTCTAATATTCTAATCAGTAATAGCCTGTGTCAATAAGAACACAACATTGCAGACTTTTCACTATTCTTCAATGTTGACCCCAATTCTTAGTTTGAAGTGGATAATTAATTTATTTGAATCCGAGGAAATAAATATCCCAGAAATCGCGAGGGACGAATGGTATAATGACATTATCTTCGTTTAAATTCGATGCGTCATATTATTGTCTTATGTGTTACATTACACATTCGAATATAAAAGCACACATTCGTTCATAGAACCCAGTGACAATAAACCGAAAACATTGCGGTGCTTGGCCTACGTTCGACATCAATGCAAGCGCCGGGGGTGCTCACAAGAACCTTCAGCAAAGAACTGGTGTAAGAGTAAACGCAGAGTTGCTTGTTTTTTCGAGCTGGTAACCAGCTGAAATTACTGTAAACGGCGAAATTCTTGCATTTTAGATGAACTTTTGAATAAAAATGGTATATTTTCAAACAAATGTTTTCTGTCCATGCATTCGTGTAAAAAGGAAATCCATACAAATAAGTACTATCGGCATTTAATCTGATGACGCAAAGATCAACACATGACAACAAGAAGTTACGAAAAACTTCCCAAGGAAATATGCCATTTTAATAATCTGACGGAGAATACAACCTCGAAAACGCTTAGCGAGGATAAGAAGGAAAAAAGTGCATTTCTTCGACGGTTGTCAATGGCAGATCAAAGTGGGGGCATAGCAGCGAAGAAGTTGCTAGAAGGATAGAATCACGCACACGTTTCTCTGCTGATTGCAACGCAAGAAGTCTAAATTTATGCGCAAATTATTACACTTAACTCGATAAGAGCTTGCCTAACACGAGTAAACTGTTTTAAATTTTTATTTATTATACCGCCTTCATCTTAAAATTTAATTTAACAATGTGATTGGATTTTACGAACAGTGACATTATATTTTAACCGAAAATTTGCGACTTATTTTAGTTACAAGCGAACTGAACAGGGAAGCATGTACTCGTGACACACCGGATTTTTTGCCCCACCTACCATCTTGGTCATCCGTGCTGCTATCGTAACAGTCGAAATGGTGTTACATATGATCTATCACATCTCAACTTCACCTTGTTCACCATCGTCTTTAACTCAGATTTACTATGATATAGGATACATATTGTTTCAGTGGGAACATTTAAATAGTGTACAACTTGTGCTCGACAAGTACTTTATTTAATTATCTACCGCCAGATCGTCCTACTTATAAAAATAAAACGTTAAGGCACTGCATTATGACATTAGGGGATGTTAATGTGTTAACAACCGTACGGCGATGTTTCGAACGAGTAATTAATGAATGAATGGATATCCACAAAGAGGGAACCCCATTTAGGCCTATTGTCTCATTTTGTGGATCTCCTACCTATTAACTAGGAAAATTTATATCGCGCATACTATCTCTTCATTATTCGGCAACACGGAGAGGCATGTTCGCAATTCAAAAAAATTTGCACAAATCTTCTGGAAATGTCCATTCAAGACGATGAAATGTTCTCATCATTTCATATTTAGAAAAGGCCCATTTAATCTAGCCATTGCTGTTGCCAGGGGAAGGTTCGAAATTGACACCACTTTTGAGAAAAGGACCTCCCTCACTGTTGGGCAGCCATGTGAAGGATTATCGATATGTTGGACCGTAACAAATATTAGCTTCAGGGGGGGAACATTATCAGCAATTTACGGAACCGTCATGGGATCACCGATATCAGTAGTAGTAGCAAATTTAGACATGGAAGATGTGGAAGAAAGAGCCCTTACTACATTCACCAAACCCACCTCGCTACTGGAAATGCTCCGTCGACGATACCTTCTGCATAATGAATTCGGCCATTTTACAAGAAATTTCCCAGCACATCACAGAAGAGAGCATTAAATTCACCATGGAAAAAGATAATAGTTCCATTGCATTTTTAGATATCACTATCACTAGGAGGGAAGACGGATCATTAAAAATTCCAATTCATCAGAAAACTTACTTGCACTAATCGGTACCTTAATTTCGAATCTAACCATCCCAAGAGCCACAAAAGACCAGTTGTCAACAGCTTCATCAATCGCGCCAAAATATTAGTTTCGGATGAAAGGGACCAAAGAAGAGAGATCAATGTAGTAAAAAAGACCTCGATGGCCAACGGTTACAATAAACACTTTCTACACAAACATGTAAATCAACAAGTAACGTTTTTGCTACCATTCCCTATGTCTAAGGATTCAGTGAAAAATTCAGAAGGATACTAGAGGAAACAGACATCGGGGTGTCATACAGACCCACTAACAAGTCAGGAGATACGCTATCTAAAATGAAGGACAAAATTGACCCAAAGAAAAGGAAGTAGTTTATTGTATCCCATGTAAAGACTGCGAAGAGGTATACATAGGAGAAGCAAAGTGAAGTTTTACCACAAGATGTCAAGAACAACGAGTGTAGAAAAACACTTGTAAACTTGTTTGCTAAAATCAATAATTTAATAATGTATCTGCTGTCACTAAAATCAACCAGCATATATCTCTACAATAATGAAATATAGTTGTTTTATTACGATTATTCCCGGTCCAATTTATTAACGCGAAAGGCAAAATAATGGGACTCCTACATTAAAATTAATGACGCCCAACCCAACCCACAGCAACAAAGTCTGGTAGAGAAATAAATCAACGTCAGCAATTATTTGAGGCATAACACTGCACAAAGACAAAAAGAACAGGTTGGCTCTCGAAAAAAACTAAAATTTGTATGAAGTTAACAAACTGCTTGATTTTTTCATAGTAACTTGAAATTACCCTCGTTGTGATCTTGTACAAATGAAAGAATCCTCTTGTGTAGAAGACAACCATCTCGTCTCATGTTGTTGGCTCATTATGCCGCACAATCGTGATGTAAAATTATACTAAGAACTCGTTAAGTACGAGTTGAAAATTTTAAGCCTTGCAGAGATGAAAAGAGCTTTTGGAGCAGGATAAACTGAAGAGGTAATTTTCGTCCAACCTAAATGTCATAGTACGGTATGCATAATGATCATTTAATAGTGTATCATAAGCACTGTTCCGATCGTTTCTTTCAATTCGTATTTGTTTTAAATTCATGCTAACTGGTGATATCTATGCAGCTTATTTCAGTGGTTAGATCAACCCTGGAAAGGGCGGTATAGATATCGCCAGTGAAGTGCTTATACATATTTCTGTAACCTCAGTATAAATATATATGTTGTCAGCCCATATACTATTCATTCGCTATCACTGTATAGGCCCGTTCGTTCTTTCGTTAGTTGTCCTTTTTTGTTTGTTTGTTTGTTTGTTGATACGATTATAGAGTTTATACTGAACATTGTGTTCTAGACCCATGCGGCCTTGTGTGTGCATACTCTGACTCTTTATAAGGGAATGTGGATTTTTCACTGTTACCACGCGTGCTAGAAGGCGGAATAAATTACGTTAAGGGAGCGGAGTCAGCCAATGCAACTAGTTTAGTACAAAATGCATAATACTAACGCTTCTTACAAGATGGAAAAATACTTGAAGATAATTCAATCGGAACATTTATAAAATAATTTGTGAAAATTCATACAATAAACAGCAAAGAGTTTAGCGATGAAAGTAACTGCTTAAAATTCAAATCAATTCCTAATGCGCAAAACACTTCTTTTGTTCACAAAAGGATTGAAACGTGCTGAAACAATATCGGTGGCTGAACTAAATAGGCCTATACACAGGGTTGCATTTGAGAGCATATATTTCTCGTAATTTATACAAATAATCTACGCCAGACCGGAGCAACATCTAGTAAAACGTTCCAACAGAATTTCACACTTTGTTTAATATAATTTTCGGCACTTTTGCGCTCAGAATTACAGAGCACATTTATCCCTTTACCGAAAAACCGTGACTGTGATGAAGTTGGCATACCGCAATTCTGCTGCATAATGCAGGTAGATAAAAAAAAATCGAAAATAACAATAAACTATTAAACTGAATAATCAATTTTTGAGTGTCCGTGTTCCGTAACTTATTTTTGACTCTTACTGTTCCTTCGAATTCTATCTCTAAGGTCAGTAATAATTCTACTGGCTAACATCAGATGTATGTGATAAATCAATAAAAACCTTCTAGTTACTCGTGCGCCTTGCACGCATGAACAGTGCCCAACAATGACAAAGCTTTCAAAAAGATTTGACTTTTATGTAGCAAAAATACCAGAAGTATCTTCAATAATTAACTGTTTGGGATATTAAGCTTTTACGCAGGCAAAATTCTATATCGTACTATTTATGATACTAGTAAACTTATCTTCCTTGCAATTGCATCGACTGTCACAAATAAATACAAAAAACGCAAACAGGAGAAAATTTACGATATCGGGTTGGACATGATGAATTATGATGCATGTTACCTTACCCTCATTGCAGCATCTAAATTCAAAAGCAGCAACTCACAAGACAAGAAGAAAAACTTACTATATCGGTGTTCTTGACTTCAAACAGACTTTTACATATATATTGAAATGAATGTCTTGTGGAACTGAAAAAGAAAATTGCAAATAAATCTGGAAAATATCGTGAAATGTTTAAGTTAGTTACAGAGTAATTCTAGTTGAACAGTGCTACATCAACAGTTAAACCATGCGACACAGGATATTGTAAAAATGCCTGACATGGACAAATTTATTAGAATATATCTTGACACATGTACACAAACCCTAAAAAATCAAACAACTATGTGTTTTGGCTACCAGAAGGAGTTAGTTTAGGTCACGATCGCTGGGGAACCTCCATCACCAAAACACCGGTCGCACAACAACAGCCCGAGTCGCGAAACTTTAGACTGAAAAATCAGGCGTATCAACATAGCCGAAACTGTTCCCGGTTCTGCAGAAACCCTGACCGATAACTAAGCCAAGAGCAGCGATGTGCTGGTGATTGTACTGTACTAAGTCAGATCAACAAGACATTTAATGTTTGTAATTTTAAGGTCCTAAATAACTAGTCAATATATTCTAATAACTAGCATAACGTCGCTAGTTGTTCACTGACTTACTTTATGCTGTTAGTACTATCTCTCAAATTCAGGAATTCGCTCGATGATCAAAATCTTCACTTTCTGAGATTGATCGTGCAAATTATACCGAGTCATTATTATTAATATAATTTAGTTGAATAAAAACTGCGTTAAATCGCCAACGCAATAGCCTAGTGATTAACGAGACCTTGGGCACGGTAGACTGAATAACTGTTCAAAGTACGGCTGTCCGACCCGTCTTCAATAACTTACGTAAGCTCGGTCGAAGCAGAACAGTTCAGTACTCATCAACAACAAAAGGCCTAACCGCAAGAACAGTTCGAACGAGGTACAAAACAAGCATTGTAGAGAACGGATTGAATAAATCAATTCGAAACCATCCAAAATACGTCACATTTACAAAAATAGGGCACCGAAAACATATATGGAGGTCAATAACAACTCACCTTAACCTCCCGTATAGGTTAAGCAAACGCAATCAACCGCTTCATATTCGAAGTAGTAGCAACAAAACCCCGAACGTTCTCAAACTCCGGCCTATGCCGACACTGAAACCACCTCTAAACTCGCGACTCGGCGAAAACGACCTTGGCAGACAATGACACTGACGCACGTGCATAGTGCATGTGTCGCACACAGGTCAATGTATAAAGGTCGACTTAACAACTGACGTAATAAGGAAGAATCTGACTACAAAAATAATAAAAAGTCATCGGCCGTAGGGATTGCAGTTCCCAATTAGTTTTAAAGTTTTAGAGCTAAATTAAGTTGGTCACACACATTCGTTGGCGACTGAAAATATCTCACTGACAGCAGGGGACTCCGGCCTAAAAATTATTACCCAAAACGTCCGTGCTAGTTATGATTTAATGATGGATCGCGCTGCCGAAGAGTGGTCCCTCTAGACTCTAGAGCTTATTCTGAAAATGCTAACGAGGTTAGCAGGTTAGCGGCAGTGCTTTTGGGAAGCCCAAGCATCGGTGCAGATGAAGGAAAGCGTCTTGATGCTTTAAAATTAGTTGATTTCAAGGTTTTGACAAAAATATTTTCAGAAAATAGAAGGAAGATTCGAACTAAGGAAAAGTCTGAAGAAGTAAGACTATCCGAAGAAGTTAGACTATATCCTAACGAAAGCTTACGATAAACTTATATTTCTGTGGAATGCGAACATGATATTTGTGTATAACGAAAATACTCGCTAAGAAGAGCAAGAATTTTTTGATTCATTTCGCAATACACGACAAGATTTAGAAGTGGTTGAATTCGGGCTGCCGACCACCCAACTAGCACAATCACGCTTAAATAACATTATTTCACCCACCAAAGGGAATGGACCATTTAGCGTAGGCGTATTCTGCAAAGAGCTACTATAAAACACAAAACCAGCAACTAAACACAATGCGGGAAACATCTCACGGAACTGTTTTATGCGTAGCTGTCTTAGCCCATCAGGCCCAATGATAAAACCATCTACTACTCCTTGATCTGGGAATCATGCTTTGCTTACTTCCTCATTCCGAAAAAAATCATTGCGCTTCCACTATAGAGGTCTCCCCGACTCCACAGACCCCTAAACCACCATACATTCACCTACAGGCAAATATACTTGCAGTAATCGTATTGCATAATCGCAGAATGACATTTTAGGCCCTATAAAACGTAGAAATTCCCAAAATTTGGTTTCTATATCAATTTAGCCCTTTTCAGCCTCTTAATTTTATTTTTGGGAAGCATTTCGCTGGTTTATCGTGATATGCAGTAAGCAATGTTTAAAAAATGATATTTTCAAGATTATTATTAGGAAGGCATGATTTAAGATAAAATATTTTTTCAAATTTCGCTTTCCCCCTTTTAAGCTTTTAATGCGCCACTGGAGTTTGCATTTCTTCATGACAATGCAAACTCAAATACAATGAAGGCGGCTTGCGCTTTGTGGTGACATGAGGCAAGGCGGCTATTGCTTTAATATATAGAGTTCAACTTCGTCCGCCTTGCTGTATTGTTCAGAGCACATACACACCGTTGAAAACTGTATCTTCTAGTACCGAACAGGTATTATGAAAATTAATTATGAGATCGCCATTGATACTATTTCTGCGTTCTAACCTACTATACAACTAGCCTACTTAAAACTCAATCTGATGACCAAGAGGCGGATATTTACTCCAAATCACTGGAGCTACGGGCAGCTTCCGGGTCATCGTTTGTCTTATAGGAAACGAGTTGTTACAGTTTTTTGTCAAAAGACATGGATTCTTAAACTGTCGAGTAATTAGTAGTGCGTGGCCTGCTTGCATCTAACCGGACTTTAATTTGTCCTGTTACAGGCGTACGCGGTTTCCGGCTTTGTCCACATTACCCGTAAATTTGTTATACCGATGCATTGCGTCTCTCGACAATGGCCGTCTGCATTGCTTCATGTTTATTATTGCCACATACTTGCAAGGCGCAAACGTATGTAACGAAATAAGCAATCTCCGTTTTCGGCATAGCGAACCCCAAAACAAATCTACAAAACACAACTTTCGTAAACGTGCATCGTAGGATTTACGCCATTTCTTCTGTGAGTTGGAGAGTTGGTAACATAGAGGTCGTCAACAATGCACGTATCTACAGCAATTTACATGATGTAATTCATCGCAGGCTACTCAGGATCGATGCAAATGTATTTGAAACTATTTTGAGATTAAACAAGCAGTTAAACGCCGAATAAATTCTAATTGCACGTGTGAACAGTGAATAAGTCGTATAAGCCATGTATTTCTGCATTGCCTCAAGGATGTTATATTCTTAAAGGGAATATTCGGAAAGAAAAAAATTGAATCCACAGTTTAAGGATCATATTTTCGCTCAGTTCATTTTACTAGTTTTCTAAAGCTTAATTCAGCAATAACTATCGTTTTGTAGGTATTGCTCTGTTATGTGCTTTGCCTATTTTTTGCAATAGGTCAATCAATATCAGTTTATTTCGGCTCATAGAGTCTCAGCAAAAGTTAAATTAGGTAAACCGGTGTAAAGAAGGGTATCACTTACTATAGATAATAAAGATAATTGTTGCGACTAAGATGCATCAGAAAATAAAAGAACATATATTACGCAGAAAATGATTGTCACGAAATCTGCTCTACAAATATCAACATTTAGTTTGATATATTATTTGACCTCAATGATCGGAAATATCACAATAGTTTGAAAATGAACAAAAAACGTAGAAATAATAAAAAGTTTTATTTAAGTAAAAGACTAATTGACCATGTTCTCCGATTTTCACATTCCTGTACTTCTTTAAATTTCAATGTTCATATCTGAAACTTTATCGATTCCACCAGGCTTGTTTAGTTATTGTTAAAAATTTTTATTATTTTGATCTCTCTACAAGGGACTACATTTTCTCATTCGCGTTGAAACTTGTAACTGAATCTCATAAATTGGTATTTATAGTTCCAGGATAAAAAGATAAAACAGAACCTGGTGTGCTCAGTTACATTCAAATAGGGCTGGGCATAACCATAACCGCCCACCGCGATGGCCTATTGGTTAAACATGGCTCGTTAATCCACGTCCATCATTGAACGACGTTTTTCGTGCACGAATAGCGGTACCGATAGGCATTGATTTTTATGAACATTTGACGGAATTAATGACTATAGAAACAAAAATGTGTTGCAATTTCGTACCATGTCACGTTTGCAGCTATAAACATGGCATGGAGACTGGTATAATACAGGCTATGCGTAATGAGTTCGGTTAGAATGGGCCCTTACAATTAAGATAATCCTCTTTAACATATTTAATAAAGTACTACTCTGTATCGATGATATCGGTATCGGAATATAAATTGAGAAGGTGGTATCGGTATCGGCCCATCACCAACTGAGACCTTGGATATGCAAAGTTCTGATTCGGAACAAATACGCGTCACTCGCGCCATTTAAAGGTATCTCTAAATATTCGCCGAATAACTTTTTTTAAGCAGTTCCCAAAGGAAACTTACCAACAGCCACTCGATAGCAAAGAGCTACTAAAAGATGTAGTACCAGCAACTACACTCTAAACGGAAAACATCCCAAACAGAACTGAACCATCATGGTAAAGTGCAGTGAGTGGTATCTGTCCTGGACGACGGTAACACCATCTACCACTCTTGCGACACGCAGGAAATACGTTAGGACTATTCTAAAGCCCGTACAGACAGGGCAAACTTACTTTTAAATTTTATCTCATTTCTTTTCTACTTGATCATCTGCGTTTTCGTCGTAATATTACTGATTTTTGTCTGATAACTTGTCGTCGTTTATACCAATTACGGATTTGAAATAAAGCTACTTACTTGCATGTGAATAAAAGCATGAGAATAAAAAAGATTTAATCGGGGGAGTAGCGTTGTTTGTTTTCATCAAAATTTGTTTGGGACACGACTGCAAGAATGGCTGGGCAAAACCAAATCATTTGGAATACGAATTTCACTTGGATAATTTTTCCGAATCGGATCGAATGTAAGTCCGAAAACGTCAATCTAAATTTTCATATTTTAATAAAAATTCAAATCGATTTTGGCCAAAATCGATTGCATTTTCTGTTAAAGATTCTAATTACCCAATTAATTATCTAGCCCTAGCCGCAAGAGACATAGCATACATGAAAGTCTCCTGAGACCACTAGGGAGCAAAGAGATATATTGAATGCAGGAATGAGAACTAAGGAATCTTCTTCGAGTAAGAAAACAAACAGGAACAATTGTAACTTGGAAGAGGGGATGAAATGAGAGGGTGAAGCGAGGGAAAATGTGGTCTAATGATAGATGGTGTCGAGAATCAGAGAGAAGACTGGCCCTTGTCAACAGTAAATTGTGTACCTTTGTACCTGTGTATGGATATAACGAATAATAGTATCTGTACTATGAGGTTATTTTTTTCTCTATATATTCGGAGATGTTCATCATTCAATAAGTACTTAAAAAAGTGTTTCGCCGTGATATTGTTATTACCAATCCAATCGGGAATTCTTAGTTCGTCAAGCATAAGCAACAGATGAACTGCACCTTATCGGGTAATGAATCGAATCGATCCGAAACACAAATTATTCGAATTAATCGCGACAAACAAAGACTTGCTGAATAAAGTGGAATTTTCATTTTGAACCACAAAATGCAATCGATTTTGGTCAAACTTGACCAAAATCGACTTTATTCTGTCGTCAAAAAAATATGTCGCTCTTAGACATGTAGTGTGAATTGAAAATACATTGCTTTTCATCCTGTTTATGCTTATTTTAGTAATTCCTGACAACAAGTTTCTTAGTATTAATATTTGGAGACAAATTGTAATACTAAAATGGCATATTTGTTATTTATATGGCATTAGTGATTCCATCCGATACGAAAAAATTATCCGAAATAG
>OZ023145.1:3157312-3453281 GCA_963675895.2 Styela plicata | reverse complement strand
CTTCTAGGTCGATTGATCGCGACCAAACGCCTGAGAGTCCGATTTCGCAATGACATGCAGTACAGGTCGGGAACATCTTTTGTCCGTGTCTCGCGTTATATACTGCTGGTTGTGCAGCTAATATTTTTTTATAGTTGCGCTTTGTCCTGAGGATTGGTCAAGTCGTCTAGTTCAACGTACCTTGCCAAAATTTCTTTCCAATTTGTGCAAAGTTCGATTCGGGACCTGATATTGTTTTGCGTTGTAGGGCACATTTGTAATGTCAAAACTGTGGTTTTTGATGGACCATCGTAATTGTTATGAAAGATGTTTTCTGCGGTTATTTTGGATTTATCCATACAGACCTGGTCCAGAATGGCGACGATCGAGTTAAGTTGGTTTTTGATAGTGTTGCAGTGCAGAAAGATGTCATTTGTGTTATCTGTTCGGTATTTGCAAAACTTGCAGTCCAGTATCAGTAGCTGATCGGTGTTTCTGGCGAATCTGAGTCCAGTGTGTTTCCTCTTTTCTCCGAATAGATATGCGTTTCGAGAGATTCTATATGAGGTCACTTTTTTCTTGGTTTGTGATAATTCGTTTTAGATGTGGTTGTCGAGGGTGTATGTATGACCAGTTTAAGTTGCTGTCCCATTGTTTTTCCTCTTCTTCGTCGAGCTTTTTGATTTTTGTATAAATCTCTTTGTGAATGGTTGTTGGCCAATCAGATTTTTTTTTTTTTTTGGAACTTCCAAATATGTCTCCAGAAGTGACCTCCATTCTCCAGGTTGTCAGAAGGAATGTGTCAGGGAGTTGGTGAACAGGTCTGAGTTTATTGCGCGGATTTTAGTACCCAAGCTGTATAAGGCGCCATAGTGCCAAAATTGGGGGGATTTTCTAGGTTTGTTAGAATTTTCAGCCTTTCGATTCCGCATGCTTTAATTTTCGCTTCCACATCGATCATGCCAAAGCCACCACTTTCCTTTGACTTATACATGGTTTTTCGTGAAATTGCTTCAAAAACATCCGGATGTCACAGAAATTTGAAAAATATGCCCTGGATTTTCTCGTTTTTGCTCTGTTTAAGACTGCCTAATTTTATTTATATTTTCGTTCCATATTAAGTGTTCCTGGTTTTTCCCGAAGTATATTGCCAAGATTTTGATCGCGTTCTTAGCGTATTTCTGGTAGTTTGTACACAGTATTTCCGTTTCTTTTACTGCAAAATTTACGTCATCAGCATATTGGTCTAATTTGTATTCTATCCTGCCAGTTTTTATACCTTTGATAAGCTTATTTATTTGAATGGATCGAGCAAACTTTTTTGAGTTTTGTTGATGAGGCTTACGGATATTTCATGTAGTCTGTGCGTGATTAGTTTAGCGATAATTTTGTAGTCTGTGTTTAGGTTCGAGATCGGCCTCCAATTGTTGAGGTCTCTTTCATCTCCTTTCTTGTATAGTAATTTGACTCTGGCATATTTGCTGGAGGGATGTAGAGATCCTGATAACATAGCGTTGTTGACCAGCTGGGTGAACGGTTTTTCAATAATATACCAAAAAGCCTGATAAAACTCTTTTGGGAGTCCATCCAGTCCTGGGGATTTATCGCTTTCCATTGCTTTAATGATGTTGAAAAGCTCTTCTTCCATGGCGGGTCTTTTCAGCTCCCTGTTTTGGTCTGGTACAATTTGACATGGCGCAATTTGCTCTATGCGGCAATTTTGTTCGTTTTTGTCGCCTTGCACTTGTATTTTCCCAAATCGTCCCCTCCTACCCAGGACTGCCTCAAATGTGTGCTCTACAACTTCTTGAAAGTTCATGTTTGTAGCTATCTTCAATTAAACCATTATGTTGTGCGTTTGCCAAGAAGCAAAATTTTTAACTCAAATATTTATCGGGAATGTAGAATGTTTTTTTTTTAGGAAATCCGATTCGACTTCTTCGAATTTTTAAGCTTAGTCGTGATTCCGGGTTTGTCTGGACTGACAAGCCTCATGCGACAAACGGGGAGGGATTAGCTGTCCGGGTTGTTCGAGGGGCGAAAGGGGCGCGCCGGGTGGTGAGATATCCAGTGAGTTTTCACATGGACTGAGCCCTTTTGATTTTGCTACACTCGCTGGAGACACTTGCCGCACATCGACTCTAATATAACGGGTAATTGGTAACGGGGGAGCCGGTGTACATTATGCCGGTATCATGGCAAAAGGAGCTAGGTTAGATTGCTCATTTGTAATGTCATTCCAATGATAAAAAATATGCATTCTCGGGAAAAAACAATCGCAATCGCGCCTGACTGAATGAAGCTAAATTTTCAAACGGCAGAATCCAATCGTTAAGGCGATGTAAAGAAAACGGGTAGTAAAGTCCAGAGCTCAAAGTGAGCTTTCCTGACTACGGAGGGCGTGTGCCGACTGCAATAAGTAGCGATCCTCAACAGACGTCGACGCTTGGGCAAGATAGCAGCTCCCACGTTGTGTTCCCTCAGTAGCCAGTTTGCACTGCGTCGTCTGGGGCAAGGCGTGATGTTTTATCACCTTGTTTTCATTATAGAACGGTAAGACCCTGACACGCATTTCCTTCACTTTGAGATCTGCGTCTTCACTTCCTGAGCTTTGGATTTTATAGCTTGTAACGGCCGCCTACAGCTGCTGAATATATGCTATGTCCTGATGGTATGAAAGGATAGCGGTTTGGCCAAGAAATCTTGTCTTTTACTTCGAGGCAGCTACGGCGCGATATTGATGTTATTAGTCAGCACACGTAGCTGGCCGATTTCTTGATCTTGAGATATTCGCGATTTGAGATCCCCGATCGTTGGATTTTGATGCTCAACGAATTAATTAGATATTTTAGTCGGAGATAAATATAATTCTCGACGATTGTAGATTTGTCGGAGCTAGATTTTGTGGCTCGACGACTTAAGAGATTTGAAATTTGTATTGAAGACCAAGCTGTATCCGATTGTAGTCCGAATGAAGTAAATCCAAGTGTAATCTGGGTGCAAGTGGTTTAAAAAACCGGCAGCATTGTATTTAAGTGTCTTCATTTGAAATTTAGGCACAATCGCCAATACACCTGTCCTCCCCCACGCAGGGGGGCAAAAACGGTTTTTAAAAAGTAGATACAAATGGGAAATAAACCAAAACAGAAAATAGATTAACATGTAAGTGAGGAAACATGTCAATGTAATTGGCTAATCCGACTAAGCCGGCCCAAAAGTTATTGAAGAATGTTGAGATAAAAAAAAGAGTTACGCTCAGGCAGCACACACGCCCTCACTTGTATTAGTGAATAATTAAATTAGCATCGACGCGAGGGGCGGTCATTCGCCAGGCGAACAAATTAAATACAAAATACTGAATATTAGTGAATATTAAATACCGCCAGTCTTTTCTATCATCCGTTTATGATATGGAGGTTAAACAAACCGAAAAATGACTAAAAATGTAGACAAAATGTGAAACTGGGCTATAAATTACAAATTAAAATGGAATAACGCAGGCGAGCAGCAAACTGAACAATGATAAAATGGATCTGAATGTGTCATTACCCCCCGCGGGGCGTGAATTTGTGGTGGCAAGTGGGAGGGAGGGGAATAAAAACAATCACACAAACTTAGAGCCATAGGATAAGTGAAATTATGTTGGTGAAAATATTACAACACCACGAGGAACCACCACTAGAGGGTGAAGCTAAACATTAGGTCCTCCAGACACGATGGGAACCCCAAAGAAGTTTCTGACGCAGTTACAGTAGACGTGAGTTGCGGCCACGCCGGTCACAGACAAAGCACGGAAGCGGCCTGGTTCCCCACGGCGTCACTGCCGAAGGAACCAACCACAAAAGCGTGGGTGATAGAGCGATATAACTCTTCGTACTTTGAGTGCTATCGGCGGGCCTCATCATCCATAGCGGTCTCACCGTTGTCGAAGGGACACACTACATCGACCACGATGACCCGATTCCTCGAGAACCAAGTCAGACCGCAGGATCTCGGATGTTCTAGTGGTATACTCCCGACATTCTATGTCGACGTCGCATTTAGAGAACCTGGCTCGGGGCAGATGGGCTAATTTCTTGCCTTGCACCGAATCATGCCGCTCCTTGATGAGGGACATCACAGTATGGCAATGATTCAGCACATGTGGGAGAGTCTCGTTTGCGTAACCGCACTTGCTACAAGTCACGCGTGGTTCCGCATAGTCGAAAAACCGTCTAAGAACGGATCGTAGCGGCAGAAGATTCAATCGAGGCTCCAATACCCACGAGATCTCAAACTGGGCGAGAGAAACAGGAGTGAAGAGGAAGGGGTTTGAGCACCCGAACTTCTTGGTGCTCTCTATCAGGAGATCATTCGTGGTGACGATGAAATTCCCCTCAGAGGAGAAGGCCCAGTGAAGGCCCATCCGGCGACTCATTTCCACGATTGAGATACTAGATTGTCAAGGTCTGCGCCACCTTCGGAACGTGGTAAAAGTCCAATGGGGGTCAAAAAGTAGTGAGCGTGACATGAACAGGGATGGGTTAATTTCACGTATCCTTGGTTCGGGCGTAAAAAGAGCTACTACAAAGTGCAAGAACTCAGTTGGCGCGTTCATATATTCATATGTTCCATCTTGAGGGCGAGGCATGCTTGGGATTTGATGTTTACTTCCAACATGTCCATCCCTCCGTTGTCTGTAGGATTCAGTAGAGTGTCTCGGAAGAGACACTCGATCGTCTGTGAATACCAAAGATACTCGAAGAAAATACTTTAGATCGTACTACTGAAGCTTTTGGGGATTGGGTAGTTCCTTGCGCTGAATATAATCTGGGAAAAGGCGAGAGTGTTTAGAATGATCGATTTTCCGTACCATGACAAGTTCCTCGGTTTTGTTGAGTTGAGAATCCGTTGTGTTTTCTATACTTTGTTTTTTCCGTCTTTGGTCGACTGAGTCATTTCCAAAGTGTATGCCAAGGATCTTGTCCCGATGCAAACGGAAGTATGCGTAGAGTGTCCAGTTCAATTGATTTTCTGCTTTTTCATTCACACAGAGGAGTTCTGTTTTGGTCCCGTTAACGAGTAGCCTTACCGAATTTACTTAGTTGACTAAATATGTGTTTTATTGAAAAGGGGTTCGTAACTATGAAGCATGAATCGTCGGCAAATTGATCAAGTTTTCTTCTCTTTTCTGACAAGAAATACGCTTCGAATGTCACTATTTTTCACAACCGCCCGGGGCTCTATAATAACGATACAATAAAGTGGCTCTACAATAAGGGTGTATAACTGCATGCTCAATAGGCAGCCTTGTATGATTCCTCGCTTGATCTTAATGAGTTCGGTAGAGGTATCATTTATTTCCATGGTACTTATTATGTTGTCGTACATGCCTCTAATGACCTGCAGTGTTTTCGGCGATGTTCCTATGGCGTGCAGTAATTTAAACAAGAAGCCATGATCAACCATATTTAATTCCTTTAGCTGGTCGATGGACACTATGGTTGTGGGAATCTCTTTTTGGCTTCAGTAGCGGATGACACTTTCGATGATCCTGTGCGAGTCCTGCATATTACGATCCGGTAAAGTACATTTCTGTGAAGGGCTGATGACAGAGTCTAATGCATTTTTCATCCGAGTTGCAATGAATTTGGCTAGGATCTTATAGTCCAAATTTAGGTTGGAAATGGTCTGCAGTTTTTTAGATTCTCTTTATTTTCTTTTTTGAAGAGAAGAATACCTGTTACTTGGCGCCAGCAAATAGGGAGTACTCTCGACG
This sequence comes from Styela plicata, assembly GCA_963675895.2. NCBI lineage: Eukaryota > Metazoa > Chordata > Ascidiacea > Stolidobranchia > Styelidae > Styela > Styela plicata. The sequence goes on along the minus strand of OZ023145.1, from coordinate 3,447,544 downwards.
TAAAGGTATTATATATGAATTGGATGAGCTGAGACTCGATCAAGGACCAAAAGGTGACGTAGAATTCTTTCACCAGTCCATCCCGACCGGGAGCTCCGTTGTTTTCCATCCTTTTCAAGGCACCAGGGATTTTTCCTCCAGATAGAGGGGCATCCAATTGCTCCGTTTCATCATCTGGGATCTTACTATTCTGCATTAGTTCTACAGGGCGATTTTGTTCAGTCGAATCGCGGTCATGTGTTGATGTGCGTCGAGTTCTACCAGTTTCGTAAGGGAACGTTTAGTAATCTGATGTTTTCGTAAAAGTATCGGGAGGGTTTTTCCTCGTCTTCCGTAACATTACAATTAATTTTCAAGAAATCATCATGTTTTTGATGGATATCCTGGAGTTTCTTTTCATCTTGTGCGCATCTCCTTTATTGCCATTTCTTATAGAAAGAGGCAACTTGTTCTCGATTTCAGTCTTTGATGGTCTCTTTTTTTGCTTGGATATTACCAAAGTCAATGGATTCTTTTTTAATTTGTATTTTTGCATGATCCCACCAATTCTGTATTTTTCGAAGTCCGGTATGTATGAGTCATATTTTTATATTCCAGGCTGCTGTAGTTTTCCGTGTTGTTTCTCCATGCACCTCTTCACTATCAGGTATGATGGTAATTTCCGATGATTAGGGTAGGGGTACATGGTGTGATGAGTCAGGAGGTTTGGATGTTATTTACACTCATTTATTACTGTCTCTAGATTTCTTGAGACATACTTTTTTGTCTCGAGTGAGTGCTTTTTTGTCAATTTTAATCGCTTCTCGCTCTTCATTTTTTGCTGAAGTCCTTTCACATTCACCTATACGGCAAGCTTGAGAAGCACTCCAATGTTTTGGAGGAGGCCATTTACATGGCGAATCCCAAACCAAAAAATATTGTCAATTTTTCATCGATTCTCGGTCTTCATTTTTTGCTGAAGTAATTATTTTTTTTATCGATTTTTCTCGCTTCTTGGCCTTCATATAATTTTCAACTATTTTCGAGCTTCATTCAATTCCCGTCACTTGTTGATCATTTTTCATTGCTTCTCGACATTCGATCTATGCTCGAGTCCTTTTTTATCAACTTTTCTTGTTTATCGGCATTCATTCTGTGGTTCAAGTCCCTTTTTATTTTATCCACGCTTTTCTGTCATCATTCCATGTCCGAGTCCTTTATTACTTCGCGACCTTCATTCTATGCCCAAGTCTCTTTTTTGGCGAATTTTGATCGCTTCTTGACCTTCACCCTATATGCCTAGGTCCTTTTTTGTCAAATTTCATAGCTAATCGTCTTATTTTTTTTCCATTCCACGTTCAATTCCCCCCCTTTTTCATCAATTTTCAGCGCTTCTCGGCTTTACTCTATTATGCTCAAGTTCTTCATTTTTTTCACTGTCTATCGGCTATTCTCTGCTCTGCTTTTCTGTCGAAAATTGATTTTTGACCTTCACGCCTCAAATTTCATAGCATCGGCTTTTTTTTTTCCATTCCACGTTCAATTCCCCCCCTTTTCATCAATTTTCAGTCCCTTCTTGTCAATTTTTATTAGCTTAAGTTCGACCTTTTTTTCATGTCTATGCTTTTTATTTTTAAACGTCAATTTTCATTTTTCAGCTCCTTCTCTCCGAGTCCCATTTTGCCAATCTATTTTTTTCGTCGTGCTCTCAAATGTTTTGTTGCGTCGATTTTCATCGTTTTTTGGCTTCCTTTCTGAACTAAAATTCTTGTTTATTGTATCTTTATTCGCCATTTATTCTACATTCAAGTCATCTTTCAACTTGTTTCATCGCTTCTCGGCATTTTTAAGTCCCTTTTGTCAAATATCATCGCTAATCGACCTCCATTCTATCCTCAAGTCTTTCTTTTTTTTCAAGAATTTACCTCAGTTCCCCTCTATTTCATGTTAAATTCCTTTCTTCATCAATTTTCCTTGCTACTTGGCCTTCATACAATTCTGAAATCCTTTTTGTCAATATTCCTCGCTTCTCGACATTCTATTCCCAAGTCCTTTTTGTTTTGTCATTTTTCGTCGTTTCCGGCAATTCATTTTACGCTCGATTAATTTTTCGTCAATTTTTATCTCTCCTTGACCCCCAACCTCCTCGAAATACAAAAGTTTCATTGATTATCTATATTCTATGCCCAAATCCCAAGCCCTTTTTGTCATATTTCATCCATTCTCGGTTCCATTCCATTCACACGTCTCTTCCGGTCAATTTGCATCACTTCCCAGCTTTCATACTATCTTCAAGTCTTTTCTATCGTTTTTATATCTTCGCAGCCTTCATTTTAAGCTGAACTCATTTTTATTGTTATTTGTATCGCTTCTCGGCATTATTCTATGGTCAAGTTTCTTTTTTATTTTCATCGCTTCTCCTCCTGTATTCTGTGTGAGTGGTGCATGATAAGGTTTTACCATCGCTAAGGAGAGATACTACTGCTTTTTTGTCTGTAAATGCTTTCATTGTAAGTGCTCTACAACTACAGGCACAATCGCCAGTATATCTGACCAGGAAATTAACATGTGGATAGGAACCATGTCAATATAAACGAAAATTGCAACACTCAGAAAAGGCAGGGTTGACACCTTTTTTGTCACTGTTGGGTCGCTTCTCTGAGACGCGGTAAATCTCTGGCTCATACTTGACGAAAGAAAATGTCTAAGTGGATTTGTTCACACCATTTTGTTGGAAATTAATTGCGATTGGTAACTCTTATAACATTGCTTTTATTCATTTTTAACGTTTGTGAGTTGGATCACAGCATTAGATTACACAACACCGTGGCCGTTAGTTGGCTTCTTTTCGGCAGTGCTTCCGGCCTTGCGTGGGGCGAACTTCAATGAATAAAAAAAGAACTAAACCGATGCCGATGCTAGTATACAAAATATTTGCATAATCAACAAATTACCTACGGAGATTCAAGAATTATTTTGAATTTGTTCAAATAAACTGCTCCTAAAAATGCATATTTTTGTAAGTTACATAAGCTGTTAATCATGAGTCAAAAATGAATGGGTGCTGCCGAAGCGCGTTCCATACGTGTCTCATGTTTGTAGAATCTCGACATCAGTGACTCAAGTATGAGTATTGCGGTATCGATAATGGTGAACATATCAGCATTTGTAAATGAAAAAAGGGATCACAGACCACTGCGGTGGTTTGAAATGGAGAGTAATTCTGTTTGATGGTCACTGAAACGTTTTTAGGAAATTATTGAAAATTTGATACTTTGTTATTGTTTTGTTGAGCACGATCATTTGATAGTGAATGTTACAATTCTGGCAAATTATTTGTATGATCAATCATTTTAGAGGATTAACCTCCGCATGAATAAATACCGGCAGTAACTAATGGATGAAATATAACGGTATTTCAGGTTTGGATGGCCCTCTTGAACGCTGGCTTAAGTAGATGGGATATGATAAGCCCTATTCCATAGCGCCCGACAACTTGACGCAGTTTAAATTATTCAAAATCGGTTTGGCCTAAGGGAGCACATGGTGATAACGGTGCGCCGGGTCCCTATGGAAGTACTGGCTATCGAGGACTTCCTTCCAGCTTAACAAAAACACAAATATTCCAAAACAAAAATCTTTCTGATTGAGATTGAGCCGGCGACGCGTTGAGGAGCGCGGTGTATCCGTAGCTCATGCTTTACAAAGCAAATTTTAGTGGTGTCTTCTAGCGTTTTAAAAGTTGAAAGTGCTATGGTTTTTCATTTCCTACCTAATGTATTATTAAAATGTATAGAGTTCCCATTTATTTTGACATAAAAATGTTTGCATTGCTGTTTCCGTGAGTTGAATAAAATAGCCTTGTTGTTTTCTCGTTCCGACTGGTTGTGATGTTGTTTGTATTTTCATATTATTTGAGGAGACAAAAATATCCCACGACTTGGCACTTTGGCTTTGAACTAATCGTCACGCGACAGGTCTGAGATCCTCGCCCCGCTAAAATGCATTACAAGAGCTTTCGCTTGACCGGCCCTCAGCCGCACGCACGAGCTCGAACGCTATCAACAAGGCGGGCAGAAGCGCTTCGGCAAAGCTAGGCGGCGCTGTTTGATCGGCCGTCACTCGGGCGCGTTTTACTTCGATGCGCGCTTCGTGAACTTGGGACCATTGGTGGGTCTAGGAGAGGGCATCCTGCGATGTAAAAGAGTGAAAATTGCAACCATTTATCAATAGAATTTGCAAGTTCTATATTTATTTTGATTTTTCTCTGCTCGCTCCCTCCAATTCAAAACTGGCGTGACAAGTTGCGTCACTGTGTGGCCGGTCAATTAGTGTAGCGTTGCTGTTTTGACTTCAGGTTCTTATATGACGTTCATTTCAGACTGTATTTGCAAACAAAACAACTCAAAAATTACGAACGTTCAGCAAAAGATGCTTATTTCACAAAAACAAGTAATGGTTTAGTCCGCCCTGGCTTTGTAAACAACACAATCCTTCAACCGCTCACGTGAATGCGTTGGTAGAGCGATGGTTTCATTTATGGAGGACACAGGAAAGGGAATGGAAACTGTATTTTGAATTACGCATTATCTGGACACTTGGCTTTGTAAACAACACAATTCTTCACCAAAATACTTTGCCCGGACCTTCCCCATCAGTTTATTTTGAAAGACATAAAGAAAGTTTTTTCAGGTAAGCATTTTCGTTGAGCTTATGGCCAAAGGAGTAGGTAAATTGGCTGTAGATATTTTCGAGCGCTCAAGCGTACAAGATCAGTTAAACTAACTAAAGAGAAATGTTTGTTGTCATGTTTTTGTGGTTGATGTTTCCAGCTAAAACATTGGTCATCGCTCCTACTACCGTACAGGTTTGAAAAATATGCGGAGTATCGTTTTTGCCAGAAACACAAAATTTGCATTCAAGCTTGAAAGGTTTGTTCGTTTTTTCATGATTTTTTTAGACCTGTTGATTTTCGTTTTTTTCCCCAAACAAAAATTTGTGATTAAATTTTAACATCTTTTTGTAATAGATGATCTGTCTTCGTGCCAGTTTGTTCCCTGATCGTGGTCATTATGGACTTCCTTTTTTGAATTGAATGATTTTATAGAGTCTTTTTAGGGTTCATATCTTTGAGTTCTTCTTGTTTCGATTGTAATGACTCAACCAGGTTTTAAAGTTGCATCCAGTAATTTGATATTTAAAGTGTGTTGTCATATATTCTGTATATAAGTCTTCATTGAATTTTTTAATTTTAGATCAAAGACTATACACAATGCTTCGTACTGCCAAAATTCTCTCGGAGCTTCCAATGTGATGAGTTTCACCAGTTTTTCCGATTCGCACGCATTTATCTTTGTTTCCAAGTTGATCATTTCAATTCGCTTTATTCAGCTAGGCAGTCACGTGATTTATCATATGCATTGGTTCGTAAAGAGGTGGCACGTCGTCTTCGGTTGTCGACTGTCGTCCAGTCTCTTGAGCGGTTTAATTTTCATTATACTTCCGGTTCCGAGTTCGTTCTATTAGCATGGCCGCTGTTTCATCCAAATCAAGTAAGCCAACTTAACTTTTTGATAGCGCAAGCGCCATAGCCAGATAGCATAGGCTATAGTTATCTCAAGCAGTAAAGTGTTGAGAATACGCTTCGAGCTATTAGGCTATGGTACCTTACCCGTACGCATATCAAACATCCCGAGTTCGAATTCTGTGAGGGCTGCACAGACAGTAAAATTGAGTAAAATGTTACCGGTAGCCAAAACTTTCATCCCGGAACTGACTGCGTGAGAGATCGTGGTTTGCCATGTGATCAAGCCGCATTTTGGTTTCCCTCCCCGTAGGATAAAAATGGAAGTGGTCTCTATTTTTCTATTATTTCTAACCACATAACTGGATATAAACATAAGAGAATTGAAAAAATCATATTTTCTTACCGTTTACACATCAGCAGAAGAACACGCCATGTGAAACAATTATTACTACAACAAAACCCCGAAACAAAGTCGTTCCAAAACAAATCACAAGCCACTCTGCACTGTCATACTCTGTACTACAGATGACTTTGAAAATGAACTCTGCCACCTCTTCACGCTGCACTGAGTAAATACGATCACTTGACTTACTCAAGTGAATAGGCTATGTGTTTTTGTAGTTCTGTTCTTTTAATTGATTCAAAATACTCCGGGTACCAAAGATACTTATATAAAATTCTATTTAGTTTTTTTTTTTTTTGTTCCATCTTGTTTCAGCATAACTGTCAGTGCACTGTTTAGAATTTTTAGTGAAATTCCCACCGATTTGATTACATTTATTTTACCATACTATGTTAAGTTTCTTGTTTTACAAATTTTAAAGTTTTTTCCTTTCATGTTATCTTCTCCCTATTTGTTCCAAAGTAGATTGATATATAATATTTTTATTCTAGGTTTGATTATTTGCTATACTTGGGTTGCTCGATCATCTTCTTTTATTTTTCATTTGTACATAATATTTCTGTTGTGTTGGCATTTATTCTTTGTGCACGGACTTCTAGTATATCTCTTTTCTAGACTGTTTCCGCATATGAGAACATATATTTTGTTGGCCACAAAGGTTTTACACAGAATACCGTCAATAATAACTAAAGCTGGTACTTGTTTGAACTCATAAGAAAGGAGGTGTGACCATTGTAGATAGCGGTGCCTTGGTCTGCTGACATCTACTATCCTCCCACACTTTGGTCTTTGGATTGCGTCAATAGCCGCTGTTTTAGATATTTCGTCATCTGTACCCTGAACCGAGATTTGGGTTCAAAAAACTGTTTGGTACATAACCTATCAATTTTTGCGCACTTACAACGTTAAAAACCATCCGATATATACCTAAAACTATACCGATTTCTAATAGAAATTCTGTGCCGTTTGCCCCTGGAGTCCCTTCTTCACCCACCCAGGCCAACCACTAATCCCAGATCACTACAACAACACTCACGAGCTCAAGAATTCAGGTATTAATTTTATTAGACAGTATTTTTTGTCTGTATATGCTTTTATTACAAGCTCTCGGCACAATCGTCAGTACATCTGGAGTCCTACACAGTGTGACAAGATTGGCATTTAAAAATAAATACAAACTGAGAATGAACCTAAACAGAAAAATTTAACATGATTCCCAAGTTAATATTGATCTGAATATTACCTGCCGCCCGCCTTTTCTATCTTCCCATGAATGGCTGGCTGAATATCGATAGAAATTAAGCAACGAAATAATGAATAGAAAATCTGCAAATTAAAAAATGGGATAGTATAGCCAACAAAAATTAAATAAATATAAACTGAAACTGATGGCCGGTGCGTAACCAACATTTCCTATTAAGTGGGTATTGATTGGAGAGGGGGGGTGGGGGGGGGGGGGTAACACAATTACACAAGAGTGTAATAAGGAAGCAATGATAGAAAAGGAGACAGTGTTGGAAAGAGGGTGAAGTTGATTAGCCACTACTGTCAGGGAGTCCACACCAGGTCCTCCGGACACGATGGGAACCCGCGAATGGAGTTCCTGACGCAGTTACGAGAGACCGGAGTTGCGGCCGCGCCGGTCGCATCGAAAGCACAAAAAGCGGCCTGGTTCTCCACGACATAACTGCCAAGGAAAACAAAAAAAAATGTGTGGAACTACACCACCTTGCCAGAGGCATGGTTGCGTGGGTGACAAAACTCGTCAGACTTCGAGTGCTCCCGGTGGGACGCATCATCCATAGCGATCTCGCCGTTTTCGGAGGGGCACACCACATCGATCACAACGACCCGCGGGATCTCAGCTGTTCTAGTGGTATTCCTTCGACAAACTACGTCGGCATCGCATCCAGGAAACCTGATTGAGGACAAATGGGCTAGGATCTCCCACTGCACCGAATCACGCCACTCTTTGATGAGGGACATCACGGGAAGGCAATGATTTAGCACATGGAGTCTCGTTTGCGTAACCGCACTTGCTACAAGTTACACGGGGTTCCGCATAGCCGGAAAACTGTATACGAATGGATCTTAGCGGCAGAAGATTCAATCGAGCCTACAATACCCACGAGATCTTAAACTGAGCGAGAGAATCAGAGGTGGAGAGGAAGTGGTTCGAGCACCCGAAACGGGGAATGGCATCTGCATAGCCCTGTCCGCTGACACACACTTCCGGCGCACAACAGAACCGGTAACCGGCACGCGGGAGGCTCCTGACAACGCGAAGGAGGACTTCGATCACCGTATTAAACGTGATCGCGGACAACGGGCATCCTTCGGACCGATTTGAAGAATAGGCCTAGTTTCTCCGAGCGGTTGTCGAAGGCACGCGTTATTCTCGACGAAAGTTCGGAGCGGTGTTAATGCTCAACAAATTAATTGAATATTTTAGTCGGAGATGACTGTAATTCTCGATGACTGTAGGTTTCTCAGAGCTAGGTTGATTTTTATTGAGTTCCAAGCTGTGTCTGATTAGGCCAGAGAGTGAATTTAATCAGTGCTTAAACCAAATATAATCCTGGTGGTCCAGTATTCTGGTAATTCCAATTGTCCTCTACTGAACTGGCAGCGTTTTTCGGTTTGGGATATTTATTCAGTTCCATTCGCCATGTGAATGGTCTGCTCCAAAATTTGGCGGGCGTCTCGAGCATTATAGGCGACAGATTTGATTTGTTCCCAACACTGGGACAAGGCATCCAATGCCGCGTGAAGTGTAGAAGAGAAGAAATGTTCTATTTTGAATAAATACCGGCGGCGGATAACGATTTCAATGCTCCTGTGCGCGTCCTGTATATTACGATCCGCTCAAGTAGATTTCTGTGAAGTGCTGATGGCAGAGTTCAATGCATTTTTCATCCAATTTTCAATGATTTTGCCTAGGATTTCAGAATTTACAGTCAGGTTGGAAATGGTTTGACCAGGAGTTTTGTTGTTCTACATCCTTTTCAGGGCACCAAAGATTTTCTCCATCCTTTTCAGGACTTGACCATTAGTTCCGCAAGGCAATTCCCTCCAATATAAATTCAATAGGCAATCCGTATTTTTGCAAGACCCACCAATCTTGTATGTTTATGAAAATCCGGTATGTGTCCCAAGTAATTCGTGATATTTGCTTGCTATTATATTTTTACATTCACTTTGACCCTGTGTTGGATTATTTTGGAATGTCGTATCACCAAATTTGCGAAAACCAGCATTACTGTACCAGCCCTGAAATATCTGGAGGTGGTGTCCTCCGTTGGTAAGGTGTTTAAAAAATATGATAGTTAAGATTTAGGCTCCAAGCGCCTAGTTGTTTGAAATGTACCTTGCTAGAATTAGATGTGCTGGTGCGTCTGACAATATAGCAGTGAGCTTTTCAAAAAACTCCAATAACTTAAAACCGGCCATATCCAGGGTTTACATGCCAAGCCGGATACCCAAGACGTCAGAAATTTTTTTTTTTTTTTTTTGTTCAAACCTACCAATTTTTTTTGCACTTAAAATGTTAAAAACCATCAAAAATATGACTAAAACTCTACCAATTTCGAATTGAAATGCTGTGCCGATCTTATTATGCTGTCTGATTTAGAACCACCAGAATTTCTCGCATGCTAGGGGAGGCCCTACCAACTTATTTGCAAGTCGGAAGATCAACAGAAGAATACGGAGTCAATGAAACCAACAAAGGCCACGAAATAGAAAATATAACTAGAGACAGTGTAGAAACTACGGCACCAGCTGCAATGTGTAATAGTGTTATGAAGAAAAGGGGGAATCGGAAAAGTTTATCACCTTATTAAATACAGAATTTCGTCAAATTAAATTTATTACGATATTTTTGAATATATAGAATATTAAACCCTTGTCTGATGCAACTATGACCAAGTCTGGTTGACAGGTAAATTTGTTTCTATAAAGTTCTGAAAAATTATGTGTGTAATAGTGTTATGAAGAAAAGGGGGAATCCGAAAAGTTTATCACCTTATTAAATACAGAATTTCGTCAAATTAAATTTATTAGGAAATTTTGGAATATATAGAATATTAAACCCTTAGTCTGATGCAACTATGACCAAGTCTGGTTGACAGGTAAATTTGTTTCTATAAAGTTCTGAAAAAGTATGTGTGGCTATTTTCGAAACATTTCAGCAAAGTTTTTTTTATTCATTTTTTGTCAAAATGAGCAATATTGCATCAGATTCGGGGAAGTAATAATTGGTGGAATTGATGATATTTGTGTTGTATAATATATACAACTCTTGGTCATTTAAAGGAATGAGAATTATTTCCCCTATTCCCAAAAATACGATTTTTCTTTTTATTAAGAAATCACTATTTTAGGTAGGGTATTGTGACGATTTATAAAACTTGTACGTATTATTTTGGTTTTGGCACTGAAGCACGAAGTAATTTTCCATCACGAATTGTATTTTGCAGGACTGCAAAACCGAGCAAATGTAACTTGCAAATATGCAAATTTGTCTTGTTAAAGGAGTTGTTTGCGCTCGTTTTCTGAGGACCGTTTGATATCATCCGCGGGAAACGCGTGTTTTTTGCTTTCCCGGAAAATAGCAACCTCAGCTGTTGAACAAATCACGCAAGCCCATATTTGGTTCGAATGACTTCGTGGATTTCTAAGAACGAGGCGACTAAAAAAAAAACAGTTTCGCAATAAATTTATATAATTACTGAGAGCGAATATTTCTTCAACGAGATAAGAAGGATTTTATATACCGGGCGTGGTTGCTCATTACTACCCGTTGCGATAAACTCCGTATAGGCCTGTGCTGCATACTTGTGTTTAGATGTATTGACTTATGATATATAGAATTGTTTAATGATCGAATACGTATTGTTATATTGTATAGCGTGAAGTTTAGAATTGTACACTGTAAAGCGTTAATTGTATAAGAGATAGTGATTTGTAATTAATTTTTCGCGAATTTAGAATCTGTAATGTGTTAGTGCTTAACTTATCAGGCAAGAGTAATAGTTTGGGGATGAAATACAAACATTTATTTTCTTCATCAGAAAAAGGTGTTCAGGTTTTGTCCTGGTTGTGTTGTTATAGAAGGGATCTTTCAAACTTATTTGAATTCGAAATTTTGGATGTTTTTTGTATAAGAAAAAAACAAACAAAGCGAGGAAATTTGTTTAAAGTTCGTTTTGTGTCCCTGTCCAAACTACAAGTTTAGTTATTATTTATTTAACTATGTAATGATTGTGATATAGTAAGAATTGATTAATTGCATTATATGGTTGTTTTACATTTTAGAAATAAAAAATAGACCTTAGAATGGGCAGATTGGCGTGAAGTTTAAGGGGAGCATACGTGATCCGCAATTTGCGAAAAAGGAGAGTGAACTCCGAGATAAAATGGGGGAGTTAAAAATAACTGAAAAAAGCATAAAGATGTCTTAAGACTTGAGCTGGGCAGAGCTCATGCTTAAGCACTCCCAGAAACTCAATCGAAAACGCATCTGTCTGCTGCCATAATTCCGACAGCCACGCCTTCCTATTCCTATTTTGCCAGATGAACACGCAGACCCTTTGAATGCCTGGGCGGCTTATCCCGAAATTCCGCGTGACGCGATGCTGGTCGCAGAGAAGGGGCTGGACCATCAAAAAATGTAAAAGATGTATTTGAAATTGCAATAGGAGGTAAACCTCCTTCCCAGTATTTGGGGTCTCTGACAGCGATGTCGTGACTGATGTGAGGCGCCGGGGGCGTCTCTTGGACGCATCTGAGGAAGAGGAACCTACGATATTATGTGTATTAGCATCACAGAAGGCAATGATAATACTGCAGCCACTCATTCCTACTCCAGGCAGGGCAAAATGGGTTACAAATAATAGACAACTCGACGATTGTGAGAGGCAACCCCGAAACTTTCCATGGCTCCGGACCTAGTAATCCCTGGAACCTGTACCTAGAAGACGAAAGAAGGAGATGCCTGGAGAATACGTTTCACGTCACGTACTAAAATAATGTCCCGCGCGCACACAACACACGCCAACACCTGGCCACGTACTAGACTCCTGGCCTCGACCACGAAAGCGTAAGACAAAACGAGACCTGTCCAAGACTCTCCCAACACCCCCGATCATGCTACGAACTTACAGAACAATATTATCATCGTTCCAGTTACTCTCAAAACTAAATATTTCTTTCGCCGTATAGCTACGCAAATGCTACCAGGAAAAAAGCTCAACCAGAACCCATTCTCAAAAACTCCCAAAAGTAAAGAAAAATCCATAACCAAAACCACGACAACAACAAACCAAACAATTACAGTTGCAGCGAATATGACCGGTTCATCTACAACCCAAACATTAGGACGAATCACACCCCACGCAGCCAAACCAGTCGCAGCGAAACGATCATCAAAAGTCAAAACATCAGATGAGCATTTTACCATGCCATGAACGTAAACAGATCATTTCTCTCCCATTGTAAGCCTATCTATGCCTGTTTCTTTACAAGAACCCAGAATACCACGAGACCAACCTATGCCTGAAACGCAGTCAACCCAAGAAGAAGATGAGAAGGAGTTGAGTTGGGCAGAAGAGGTGGAAAAAAGCGACACTGAGGGATTGCCTCACACTATCTCCAAAAGGTCACCCAGAAAGGAGCGTGGAAGTACTCCCAAAGCAACTGACTTAAGAAACATATATCCAAACGCGACTTTCATCGAGAGTAAAAACTCTTTTATAGCAAAAAGTTCTTCGAAATGCGGTCTTGCGTCAAATCAGTTCATATGCCCACAGTCGCCAAGCACAAATAGATTGATCATTTCGGACACTTCAAATAAAAAAAACTTAAGAAATTCAGATCGGAATTTTTAAATGAAAAGCTAAAGTCTCCAGTCTCTTTTTTAAAGGAACTGCTTAAAACTAGTTCCATATAATCTACAATATCTTTAAAATCAACAATATCATAATATACATATGTCCCCTATACGAATTGCGACCATGAATCTGGACGGTCTACAAAAACATAAAATAGAATTTCAGCGTTGGATCGAACAATTGAAAAGGTCTCACATAATCCGCCTGCAAGAAGTACATAAGATAATCTGGAGAATATTTTAACTTGGGCAACTGGCATCGGATATAAAATACGTCTAAATACAATTACGGTTGATCAAAATCACCAGCAAAACAAACATTTCAGGAAAAGCACAGGAATCATGGTTAAACAAAATTCAACAATAAATCTGTCAAACTTATACAAAACATGATGGGCAACTTGGAATTTAAAATTGGAAAACTCAAGGTCAAATTAATAAACACATATGGATCATCTCAACGCGGAACAGTTCAAACGGATTCCTATAACCGATTAGCAGACACTATAAGAATATGGAGAAATAACTCCAGCCATTTTGATGGGTGATTTCAACGCAGTAACCGATGAATTGGATGTTCTTAACGAACGGCATTTTAATTCGAACAGAGCATAAACATGCTGAAATATACAACCACCACAAACAATCTTTTGGACACGTTTAGGAGGTAATATCCGGTCAAACATATATACACGTACAATGGAAACAATCAAAGCAGAAGAATAGATTGAATGTACCATCATAAAAATTTGGAGCCACACTTCACTGGAATAAAGCACCTGATTAATACAATATCCGATCATATCTTAGTTTCGATCATCAATTAAAACCCTGAATAAAACAAGATGGGGTAACGGAACTTGGCGGTGCAACACTTCAATCTTTGCAGAAGAAAGTTTTCAGAAGATCATTTCATCTACATACCGCAAGGCACTCCAAGATCGTGAACAACAATACAAAAACGTTGGGATTCTACAAAATCTCAAATCAAGAAACAGGCTCAACAATATTCTAAAATCAAATCCAGGGAAAAAAAGTCAAAGAAATCAAGCATACGTAACGATCCGGGACAATTAATAAGGCAAGGCTTACAGAACAACAACGCTAAAATTAAGCGGTTGGAAATGAGGCTGAAGCCGAATCAAAAACGAGAACCCTCCGAGAACAAATGAAGATGATCAAATAAAAAAGACAAACATTCCACTATCACCAAAATTAAAGATGGAAATAATACAACACCTAAGAATCCACGAACAATCATGAATACTCTAGAAAAATTCTACAAAAATCTTTGGAGTAAAATCTCAATAGTCAACTTGGAAACTCAAAATACATTTGTTGGGAAAATGCACAATACGACAATATCAGACGATCACAATAATATGATAAATGCAACTGCGACACAGGAAGAAATATGGAGAATTGTAACATCAATGGGGTATAATAAATCTCCAGGTCTCGATGGCCTGGGAAAAGAATTTTATATAGCTTTCTGGTTTCTTATACGAAGAGAATTTACACAGCTGATAAACAATATTCTAATCTCAGGTAAACTACCTCCTAGCAACAAAGAAGCCAGAGTAAAGCTACTTTATAAAAAGGGCGATGAACAACAACTGAAAAACTGGCGCCCAATATCCGTTCTCAACACGGACTACAAGGTAGCAGCTAAGCTCTTTACTCAGAGATTGAAAGGGGTAATGACTGAAATCATAAATACCTCCCAAAAATCAACTATCACAGGAAGAAACATCTTTGATGTTCATCACAGCATCAACAGTGTCCTAGAAGTTAGTAAAAGGCAAAATGATTCAGAAGTTTTCATTTCAATAGATAATCTAAAAGCATTCGATCTGATCAGTCATAATTTCTTACTCAAAATCCTGGAAACTATCAACTTAAATATTCGAATCTTAGGTCTAATTACAGACATGTATTCTGGTATCACAAGCGTAATAGAAGTGAATGGTAAACAAACCAAAAGAATCAACATACTGAGAGGAATAAGGCAGGGCTGTCCTCTCAGCATGTTGCTATATACATTAAATGCAGAACCGCTAGCCAGGACAATTCAGGGAAACAAATTAATCAAAGGGATTCGACTAGATAAAGCAACGCAAGCCATGAATCAATATCCGATAACAACATCTTCGTTGCAACTGACATTAATTCAATTAATTTTCCAGGAACTAGACAATTTTAAAAAGGCCGCCGGGCAACAAATAAATATGGAAAAAAACCGAGATCTTATATACTACCAAAAAAGCTAAAATAAGATATTGGAAACACAATAAAGATATTGGAAGTGAAGATCGTCAATTTGGTCAGCGCAGTCGACGCAGCAGTCAGAAAAAGTCACTTTGAGCTCTGAAGTTTCTTGTTTTGTTTTGAAGCGCTAAAGCGCACGGACTCTTTGCCGTAAGGCAAAGTAAATCTGAATTTAACTGTTTTCCTTTCAATATTTTTCAATTCCTTTGAAGGGCCGGCTCAGTTCGATTAGCCATTGCAATTTCGTTTAAATTGGTACGTTTCTTTTTAAACATGTTAAATTATTTTTCTATTTAGGTTAAAATCTTATTTTTATTTTTTTTTAAATACTGTTTTTGCTCCCCTGGGTGGGGGAGGCCAGATTTACGGGCGGTTGTGCCAAAATATTGGAAAAAAGACCACCTACAGACAATGCTGCCAGTTTTGTAGACGAACGGTCGGATAGATTCACTTCAAACTGCAATAACACCTGGATTTACTTGGACCTGTCAATCAATTATTCATACAACATTCATCAGACTCATCTCGGCAAGCGTAACAAGTCAGCGAACCACAACATCTAGCTCCGACAAACCTAATGACGTTGAGAATTCAATCATCTCCGACTAAAATATTTAATTATTCGTTGAGCTTCAACACCGCTCCGAACTGTCGCCGAGCACTACATCAGTCCGACAACCGCTCCTCAAAGAAACACCGGCCAGCTACGTGCGACAAGAAATTCCACAACGATAGCGCCATAGCTGGCTGAAGAAAGAAGACAAGCCTCCATGAATTAACTGCCTGCTTTCAATACCCTCTGACAACACAGCTGCTGAGATATAGCATTTTAAATTCCGATTTCATCGAAGAACATACGCTGCAGTTGTCGCCGGCGGTTTCAACCATAACATCGACAATCCAGGGAGTGAAGACGCAGCGCTCAAAGTGAAAGACTTGCGTGTCAGCGGCCACACCTATTCAAGGACAAGAGGACAAGAACACCACGCCTCGCCCCCTAAACAGCTACTTACTGAAGGAGCGCAACGTGGGAGCTGCTATCTACCCCAAGCGCTGACTCCTATCGAGGTAAAGACGTCAGAAAGGTCAATTTAGTAAGCGCAGTCGACGCAGACCTTCAGCAGTCAAGAAAAGCTCACTTTGAGATCTGGACTTGTTTTGTTTTGAAGCGCTAAAGCAGGCGCACGGATTCTTTTCTGTAAGGCAATTATTAGATATTAGTAAGCAGTTGGGCGCGATAACGCTTGGTCGAAGCCATTTACTGCAATTTATTTTATATTCCTACATGGTTCGGACATGGCAAGTGGACAATCTTATAACCAAGCTCCCTGTGCCATAATCCCGACAGGTGGGCCCTCAGTGATGGACTATCATTATACCATACATAAATGTGGCTTTAAATTTCCCTACCCTTCTTTCGAAACATCGGAATTGAAGGCAACGACGAATTGGAACTATCAAATATCCTAGCTTTGTAGTAAGAAAATTATTCGGACTCCCCCGTAATTTGGCTTGTCAATTTACGCCGGTTCAAGGGGCCAATGGGAGCTCGATCGGAGATGGTTTGCCCGCCTTGCTCTATTATATTCACTTGTTCATGCAAAGCTCCATTTGAGGCGCACTCATAGAGGTAACGTGTTATCCCACTGACGTTGCGCGTGCGTTTTTAGTGGGAACTCCCACAAATACTGCCAAAACCCATGTTCCCGTTGCCTATGATGGTAGCATAACCGAATACATCTGTTCACTACTCGAGTGCGAGCGGCGGGCATTGACACATTCAGATTCATTTTATAATTCAGTTTCCGCCCGCCTACATTATCTTACTTTTAATTTACAGTTTACAGCCCAGTTTCTGGGGGGCGGTATGGATCGATCAGTTCCATGTATTATCTATTCCGGAACCCACCGCAGGAATAACCTTCATATTTTTTCTCAACTTTTTTCAATCTCCTTTAAAGTGTCTGTTTAGCTCGATTAGTCATTTCTATTATATTTTACATTGACATATTTTCTCGTTCACATGTCAATTTAATTTTCGGTTTAGGTGTATCTTTTATTTGTGTTTAAATATTTGAATACGGTTTTTGCCTCCCTGTGTGGGGAGGCCAGACGTACTGGCGATTGTGCAGCCTACTTGTAATAAAAGCATTTACAGACAAAGAGTATATCTTGCCTTCTACGGCAGCGTATTTCTGTGCTTGTTTCAAACATCGGAACTTGGATTGCACAACACAATACATCGTAACTTGGATTAAAAACTTACAACAGACTTGGACACTTGAGACTTGGACTTTTCCTATTTCATATTTTTCCGAAAATTGATCAGCCACTTCCACTTGATTTATTTTGATTGAATAAACATCAAACCGTGGTTGCTGGACTCCTTGGGCATATACTATCTAGCTGCGAGAAACACTAACCTTACGTCGTTGAGAATACCATCATATCCGGCGAAGAATCCAATCGGCAAGTTCCTCATTTCATTAAACATCAAGAAATTGGCTAGATGCGTGTGTTGACGAATAACATCATACGTAGCTGGTCCGAAGGCTCAAGACAAGTCATCTTGGGGGACTCGAGAGATAAGACTAGAGTCTCATCTCCGACTGAAGAAACCATCCGCTATTCCGCTCAACACAACACGAAATCGGCCAGCTATGTGTGCTGAGGAATCAATAACGCACCGTAGCTGGCCCGAAGACCTAAGAAGCGTTTCCCTGGGGTGACCGCCGGCCTTCCAAAACATCAGTATATTGCAGCTGCTGACATATTAGTCATAACTTCTGATATATATCTAGCATTCTCCCAGCAGCTGCAGCCAGAACATCACAGTCCAGGGAGTGAAGACGCAGAGGTTCGGGGGCTTCATCCTCCATTCAAGACAACAAAGACAAAGTGCGTCACGCCTCGTCCCTGGCGAAGCAATGCAAACGGCTACTGAAGGAGCACAACGTGAGAGCTGCCACCTTGCCCCAGCGACGACGCCTGCCCGTTCGCCGCGAACATCCCCTTAACCCCTCTCCCCCCAATACGCCACCCACTGATTTAATTTATATTCAGGCCCGTTCGCCGCTGGCACGAACTCGAGCGTTGCACACACGGCAGGTGTAAGCGCGTCGACGAAGCGAGCGGCGTGGCGGTGCCTTCTGATCGATCTTAAACGCTCACGCGCCTTTAACTTCGGAGGCCCGTTTTTTGCTTCACGGCGCGCTTTTCACACCATCCACATGAGGGCATTCGAGCATCATTGGATATTGTTCGGGGTGAGGAGGCGATGTTACTGCGACGTGGAAAGGTTGTACGTGACAGTGAGATAGGCAAAACAAAGAAAAGGGGAAGCGACGCGAGCACTTGAAAAGAAGATTACTTCACAAACGTAGAAGTACGAGATTTTTTTGGGCTCTCAAATGTGACGTTGGGGTGCTTTTACGTTATCGCTTCTCTGCCTCTGCCAAGTGTAGACTACCGGACTAAATCTTACAACGAATTGGATTGGATTACAACGAATTGGATTACAGATTGCAGACTTCTCAAGAGTAACCGGAATTAATTTCAATTACACTTATTTCGAAGAAATGCCGTCCGCTGTTGCTAGACTCGTTGAGCATTTACCATCTAGTGATCTAAAACTTACGTCGTCGAGAATAAAACCATCTCCGACTGAAGAGACCACCCGCTACTCCGCTCAACACGAAATCAGCCAGCTACGTGTGCTGACGAATAACATCAATCTCGCACCATAGCTGGCCCGAAGACTCAAGACAAGTCTCCCTGGGGTGACTGCCGGCCATACATAACATCAGGATAGTGCAGCTGCTGACAGAGTAGTTATAATTTCTGAAAACATCGAAGAATTCGCTCAGCAGCTGCAGTCGGCGAAAGCTGTAACACCACAGCCCAGGGAGTGGAGACGCAGAGTTCAAAGTGAAAGACTGCGTGTCAGGGGCCTCACCTACTCAAGGACAATGGGACGAAACACCACACCTTGCCCCTGTCAATCCGGCTACTGAGGGAGCACAAGGTGGGAGCTGCCATCTTGCCCGAGCGACAACACCCGTCAAGACCTGAAGATCGCAATTTAGTCAGTGTAGTCGGCGCAAGCCCTCAGTAGTCAGGAGAGTTCACTTTGAGCTCTGGGCATTCTTCTTTTGTTTGTGTTGTTTTGAAGCGCTAAAGCGCTTGGACTCTTTGCCGTAAAGCAATTAAGTAGTAGTTATTAGATTTAGTTAGTTAGGTGCGATTACGCTTGGCCGAAGTCATTTATTCTAATTTTCCCCATAATTTCACCTGTTTCGGACATGGCAAGTGGACAATCTCACAACTCAGCTCCTTTTGCCATAATCCCGCCAGGTGGGCCATCCGTGGTGGACTATCATGGTCCCATAGATAAATGTGGCTCTAGATTCTCCTCCCCTACCCTTCTAAAACATGGGAATTTAAGGCACCGGCAAATTGGTATTATCAAATTATTCTGCCACAAATGCAAGAAATACAATTGGGATTCCCCTCATAATTTGGCCTGTCATTTACGCCTGTGCAAGGGACCAATGAAAATTCGACCGACTTGCTCTTTTGATTTTAATTCACTTGCTTAGGCAAAACTCCACTTTAGGCGTACTCATAGAGGTAGTTTAGCGAGGTCAGGATCGATCACACTCGATTGTTTGGTATTTACTTTTTCCTCTCTGCGCTTTTTAATCCCGGCAGATGGGCCATCCGTGGTGGACTATCTTTGTTTAGATTCATTTTATAATTAGTTCCGCCAGCTATATAATCCTATTTTTAATTTGTAGATCTCTATTCAGCTTGTCGCATTGCATTACTATATTGGTTGCCTCATTTGTATTTGATATTTATTAACAATATGGCAGACAGAAAAGGCGGGCGGTAAATAATATTCAGTAATCTAATCACTATCTCGGAAGCTTGGACAGAACAACTTGGACCAGAACAAATACAACAGAAATCTAACAAGATTTTTAAAATTTCAAGTTGTCAAGCAACAAGGATCTACCATCCTTGTCAGTCTTTGAGTTACAACATCAAGATCCGACTAACCTTAAGTCGCTGATGAACACCACCATCTCCGAATAGTCGCCAAGAACAACGCCAATCTCTAGACAGTCGAACGATGAGGTATTGGCTAGCTATGTGCGACTAGAATAGTGCCGTAGCTGACCAGAAGAAAGAAGACAAGCCTCACAAGCTTTCAATACCATCTGAACTAGCTGTTTGCTGATAGTGCATTCTAAATTCCGGTTTTTATTTAAGAATATACTCAGCAACTGTCGCGGGCGGTTACAGCCGTAACATCGACAATCCAATGAGTGAAGACGCATACCTCAAAGTGAACACTTTCGTGTGAGGGGCTACACCTATTCAAAGACAAGAGGACAACAACACCACTCCTCGCCTGAGTGCAAATCGTCTAAAGGGGCAGCGCATCGTGGAAGCTGCAATCTACCCCAAGCATCGACTCCTGTCAGGACAAAGACCAAAGATCGTCAATTTAGCCAGTGCAGTCGACGCAGACCCTTAGTCAAGAAAGCTTGCTTTTGGGCAATTACATTAGACATTAATTTAGCAGTTGGGCGGGATCACGCTTCGGCCGAAGCCATTTACAGTAATTTATTTTATATGTTTACTTGGTTTGGACAGGGCAAGTGGGACATCCGTGGTGAACTATCATTGGCAGTATATCGTTATATTTTTTTTAATTCCATGTGGAAATTCTGGAATAACGATTAAAATTAATAATTTGGTGTTTTGAATATTTCTAAAGTAATATATTGTGCTGTGAAATTATGAAATTGTAGAGTGTGTCATAGACCACGACTTTGCAGGGGAAAATTGTCAAATATCTTTTATCTTGAATGACTAGACATTCTCTTAGCGAGTTTCAAATACCGTTCAAAGCAAAGCCCCTGGTTTTAAGCAAACTGCTGGAATTCTGCTTAGTATCTGATGTTATGCTTAGCTTGAATCTACAGGTATACCGTTAACAACCTTTAACAACCCGTCCGTGTAATGTCCCTGATCCATCGTGAACTCGTGCTACTCATATTTGGAAATGCATAATTCGCACATTAATAAACCAGTATAAATTCGAAATTAATAACAGATGACCAATCACTGCTTAGAACTAAGTAGTCGCAATGAATCGACACCTTTGAATGTCAGAACGAAATACACAAGAATATACTTACTTGTGTTGCCAGCTTTCCTATTTAACAATCGATCTTCTTTATGAGACGAATGTTCACTGTGCGAAAGATCCTGGAAAGTAAGCATAACGTATCGTTAGACTATCTAAAAACAGCAATGTTCGGTTTTTATATTACTAATGTTAAAGTTTAATACGGCGACTAACAAGTAACTTGTTAAGTGAATCAAACTATTATTGCCTTTCGCATTTAAGGAGACTCCAAGCTAGAATTTGCTGACCAAGCGAAAAACTGGATAAACCTGAATGCTCCTTTTGAATAGCAGAATTCTACAGCAGCAATTTTATATCAGATTCAATAAAAATGTTCGCAATAATCATATTTATAGACAAGAAAAAATGGAGAAGACACATTTCGAAAATAGATTTAAAATATTCAAACAAAGAACAATAAATATAATATTTCTATATTGCTAGCTCAATACCAACGTACTTGGACTTTCCTCGTAGACTGCAACGCAACATACTTGTTTCTCCTTCGACGTAATACCCTTTAAACCATACAATAATAATTTCCTCCGGATGCCCAAGCCACACACGCGAGCAGTCGTAGCTACGCTTTCAAAACTTGCGACTCGTCAAGTGGGCGACCTTTTCATCAAGGACGTCGATGCACGTGGGGTGATGTGTTGACAAACGAGGAAGTGTATAAAGGTCAATTTTTAGAAATTCGCTTTGCACTTGGAGTGCAAGCGCCGATAAACGAGGAAGTGCATGAAAATTTTGTTCCATAGAAATTTGCTCTGAGCAAAACGGAAGCAGTGCCAAAAAGGAGCTAACTAACGGACACTTAAATGCTACTACGATATAAAGTGCCAGCAAATGCACTTTGAGCAGAGAACATTCCAAGCAAAACCAAACCACCATGGTGAAGTGCAGTGAGTGGCATATGCCATGGGCTTCCTTTTTATTTGCCTCCAATGACACGCAAAAAATACTTTAGGACTATTCTAATATATTTGCAGCACATGACCCTTTTAGCCTTGCTCTAATCGAATATTGATAAAAAGAGTAGGATCTGGCTACAAAAATAATAAAGATAAATATTGGATCACGGGGATGGCAGAGAAAATTTCTTTTTTAGCCCAAGACACTAGACTGTAAAATTCCTAGCATGGGATACTGGTACCCTGAGCGAAATATGTACCCGTGTGATGCCGTAATTCTGACTGACACTAATATTTCACCGCATAACCTACCTGCATCGTAAACTGTCGCTCAATCTGCTCTGGTATAATGAAGATGTATGCAGCAATGGCAATGGGCTCTATACACTTGTAAAATGGCAACCTTCAAAGAGTACTTTATTATTATTTAATCTAGCATGCAGAATATTCTCAATATGATCATGGCGTGCCGTTGATGCCCGCTTGTGGTGTTGCTTGAGAGGCGGGTCAGGGCGGAGTTCTTTCAGTAGTAACAATGTGAATTCTGAAAATATTTGATGTTATCGTTCAAACTACACAAAGCTACAGCATGGGACCAACGGTGCTGACAGCAGTTTGTCTAAACCTTGGCAGGAAGAAAAGAGCATAGCTTGTCAGGATAAGATTATTGTGCCAAATTGATCGCGGTTGCACAGTCGATCCCCGATGTCTGGGAAATCTTTGGCAGGTTCCAATGCAGACATCTCCGGAGTGGGCGGCGCGATTTCTTGCCGTATTTCTCGCTTTACAAAACACCCCCATCATCAGGCTATTATTCTGGTACGTACCATATTTCGGTACATGTTGAAAATAGATAACCCTCAATAACTTCCATGAAACATAAATTTGTATCTATAACAAAAATCATTATCATTCCAAACACAGATGTCAGAACGTTTCCACAATCTTCGAGAAACACTGGCGCCCAAGGTAACGTTGATTTATACGCTTCATGTAGGCTACTTCACATGATTTATGTATATTTATTATAACCCTCAATAACTTCCCTGAAACATAAATTTGTATCTATAACAAAAATCATTATCATTCCAAACACAGACGTTAGAACGTTTCCACAATCCTCGAGAAACACTGGCGCCCAAGGTAACGTTGACATATACGCTTCATGTAGGCTACTTCACGTGATTTATGTATATTTATTATAACCCTCAATAACTTCCATGAAACATAAATTTGTATCTATAACAAAAATCATTATCATTCCGAACACAGACGTTAGAACGTTTCCACAATCCTCGAGAAACACTGGCGCCCAAGGTAACGTTGACTTATACGCTTCATGTTGGCTACTTCACATGATTTATGTATATTTACTCAAAACTGTTTGGAAGATTGAACAAGCAGTCAAACAATATATAAATTAATACTATATGCTTTGATCTAGGATATGCCGGTTGCCATAGTGGTTTATTATCAGGCTGCAGCTCTGAATTTCATATCGTAACGGTACTTTACATAATGACCATACCTCTATTTTTTCTCTATGATGATGAAAATTTCTAAAACAAATGCAAAATCGCTGAACGTCTATGAATCATGTGCTCAATCCAGTCAGAAATATTTTATAATGATATGTTTTTTTCACTGATGGATTGTGCCGCCGAAAACTCATAACTAGATTTATTCGATCGGTATTCTTTTCCATTTTTATTGAAATCCACTCTGATCGAAGCCGGAAGCAGTGCCGAAAGGGAAACAATTACCGGGCACTTAATAGCGCAGAGCTACTACAATTTGATGTAGTACCAGAACCTGCGCCCTAATCGGGGAACATTCCCGACGGAACTGAATTGCTAGGGTAAGGTGTAGTGAGTGGTATGCCCTGGGTTTGAAACGATAAATCATGAGTGAATATGGGCGCTAATGGGAGGCTAATGTTTTCTTGGTTTCACGAAATCTTTGAACTGACGCACAATGCAGTATTGATAGAGATGTATTTTGTCAAGAATTTCAAAAGAAATGTAATTTTAAATCCTATGTTTGTCATAGATATTCTATACAATAATTGGTGGCTTCGAAGGAGTTGTAAAGAAACACAGCGCTAAATTTTATGTGTCGTCTTTCCTGCGTGTTTTCCGATCATGCCACGTTCAGTGCGACTCACTCCCGTTGAGCGAGAACTTCTGTGAGAGCTTTTAATCTGAAAGTATTGCACCTTTACCTAACCCACTGAATCACTGAACTGAATTCAATAGTCAGGTTTAACAAAGTGAATTATATGTAAATGAATGTTTGTAAATGAATGTTATCCTATTGAGTTCTTAACTTGTTTGCGAAACATGCAGTGCACAATGCAGGTCTTTTCTGCAATATCGTGCCCTGCGATTTTGAGCATTTGGAATATGATCTTGATTTATCATCGTTCTGGGCAGATACCGCTCACCAAACTCTATTTTGATGGTCCAGTTTTTTCAAAAATTCCGAGCAAGGTTTCTCGCAAATTATATGGCTGACTGAGAGTAAAAAAAATATTGCGAGTGAATTTGCTCTTGTTCAAATTTTAATCAAATTTGATCGAAAATATATCATAAACATAACAACACGAGTAAATAATAAATAATGAAGGGTGTTGCGAAGGACGAAAACGTCATTGAGTCTGCAATACCCATATGGACCAATGTGAAAAGAAAAATAATTTCGATCAACATCATAAGGAAAGCAGTACGGTGCCATTTACTGATGCGTCTTTGATCATTGTTTCTGCGTAAAAAACATGATATCGTTCCAGGAACCGATTTTTATTTTCACGTCTTTTCTAGTCTTGGTGTTCAAACGCTTTAAACTCTATCGACAGAACAGAAAGGACAAACAGGAGAGCGTGACCCCGTCGGAGTTCCTGGTAACAAAGGAGAGTCCGGAGTTAATGGCAGCGATGGGACCTCAAGGTAGTGTTTGCCCGCAAGTACCTCCTGAATCACCCGGTATCAATGGGACTAAAGGTGAGAAGGCTGAAATTGGAGATAGCACAGTCAATGTTACAGCTCTACGAGTAAGTAAGTAATTGAATGTACGTCTACGATACGTAGATGCAACTCTTAGAGGAGATTTAAGTTCCAAGGTTATTGCGTTATTAGAGAGCCTGTATGTCCACTAAGCCTGCTGGATAAAAATTGACTGCATCTTGTCGTTAGAAAAGAAAATTCTACTTCATTTAGCAAATTTTTGTTCCTGTGAACGATTTACGAATAATTTGTGCTTCTGATCGATTCGAATCACCAAGTCCAATTGCCCAGCTCTGATTCGAAACACAATTCTTCTTCCAATCGGTCGTGATTGACGACATGTACAATACCTTTTAGATCTGTAAGTAGGGATTTTAGGATACTTCAAACGTATTTCCTACGTGTTACAAGAGGCGTCCAAAAAGTGTTAGATTGTATTATCATCGTCCAGGGCAGGTATCACTCACTTCAATTTACCATAGTGGTTTAGTTCTGTAAGGGATATTTTATACTTAGTCTTCCAAAATGAAGTGTGAATTAAAATACAAATACGAAATATTACAAAAGAGCTATTACAAGATATGATAGCAGAAGCTGGACTGTAGGCGGAAAACTTCTCAAACAGAATTATGGTGAAGTGCACAGAGTGATATCTGTTCTGGGCGATTGTAGAACGATTTACCATTTCTTGTTTCCTCTTGATCGCCTTTTACGAAGAAATGCATTGGGTATATTCTAATGAATCTATTTATAGCGAAAATATCCGAACTTCAACAAAAATACGATAAATTCACCGTCATCATCTGGCAGTGCTCAGTAATATGACATAAAATAAAACTGTGAAATTCACATTTCTGGCCAACGCACCGTTCTGGGACGACTTAACCTAGAACTAAAACATCAAAAATAACCGCGCGTATACGAGAACTGCAAATTAACGGCCGCGATTGTCCATTTACCATAAAGACATCGCAGATCATAAATCCACACCATTCACGCAAATAAGAATGTGATGACGCAGGTAAGTTCACCAGAACCTCTCAAATAATATCTTTCCAGCAATTCCAACCTCTGTTTGTTAATAAGCGGCGACT
The DNA here is from genome assembly GCA_963675895.2 of Styela plicata. Classification (NCBI taxonomy): domain Eukaryota; kingdom Metazoa; phylum Chordata; class Ascidiacea; order Stolidobranchia; family Styelidae; genus Styela; species Styela plicata. The sequence continues at coordinate 3,421,269 of OZ023145.1, read as the reverse complement.
AGTACAGAGTCTTTCTCCCCAGTAAAAAATAACTCGACACAGGTTTGTCAATTATGAGTCACTGATGGATCGCGTCGATTTGGCGCGGTCCATCTGTGGCTTAATGCCAGACAAACGAAATTTTTCGATTGGGTAAGAGCGATCTATTTAAATAAGCGGATGTATAAAAAGATTTAATTTCACGATGCAAATTATGTTCTTCGGAGTGTGTTCTGACTTCCAACTTCTTTCACAACAGGAAGGAAAACTTTATTCATGCAAAGGTTCGGAACTCCTGGAAAGAAGTTCTTCACTTGGTATAGCAATAAGCAGAAGCAGAACTTCCACTACACAATCGTGTATTTGATCGTTGGGTGTGATCCGATTAGAGTTCAGTTACTGGTACTACATCTGTCGGTAGCTCTTTGCTATTGAGTGGCTGTTGGTTGGTTTCCTTTGTGGACTGCTTCCGGCCTTGCTCAGAGCGAATTTTCAAAAAAAAAAAAAAAATGCTCAACTCCTCTGGCCAGACTGGGTACTTTATTTGTGAGATCTATACCGATTTTAACTCAATCAACGCTTTGAAAACAAAAAAGGCGTTTAAATCGAATAATTGTGTGGTTATTAAGATCGATGAAAATAGCATAAACCTTTTATATTAGGTAGATTATAAAGCACGCAATTTCAGACGCAGAATGATATTAAAACAGTAAAAGTTAGGTAAAGACGTAGACAGACGTCTGGAGAAAAAAATCCCTTTTTTAAATCAGATTGGCTGTTCAGTAACAGTTTTGTGTTATTTTCTGTTGATTATCACTCTAAGCGAACCATTTCCCTCTGATTACACCATTAGTAAATAGGTTTTCCCGTCGGAAATCTTGTATATAGAAAATTTCTGTTTACAGCATAAAAATTGTTTTATTGAATTTTTAAACTGATTTTTAAATTAATATCATTTTTAAAAAGATTTGATCCGACGTTCAATTTAAATATAAATTATCTAAAAGCTTCACCACCACTATTACATATTTAATTTCGGACTCTTCACTGCACCGATCTCGACTAGCTTTTAATCAGGGTTGAATACAGTGAAAAAATTTTTTGACGACCCATCATCTGCTCTTAGAGCTTGAACAGGTCTTTTTCTTTAAGACTAACTAAATTTCGTTTTTAAGCTAACAAAACCAGGACCTTTCGAAATTGTGCGTCATTCGACCTCTGACAACTTATATCTAAATAGTATTCTATTAACTAAGTGATTCATATATCACACGCGCATTCAAAAATAACTTCCAAATGTCAGAGCATTTTATTCACAAACAGCGAAAACGTTTTATATTGAAAAAAATTAACGTTATTAAAGAATTTCCTTACGACTTAATCATTTTTATATTCAAAAACATTTGTATTATAAATTGCACCTGCACAATTATTTCTTCTGATATGGATAACATTACAACTAGAGGTGGGCATAACCGAATCATTTGGAATTCGAATCTGATTCCGATATTTTTTTCGAATCCGATCGAATCACTAATTCCGTGTAAACAAAAAATATTTTTTTTTAGTGTTACAACTTGTCTCCCTTCATTGTGAAAATCAAGACATTTATAGTTCATAGGGTATATTTTCAATTCACACTCCGTGTCTTCGATCAACAATTTTCATATTTTGACGACAAAATTGACCAAAAATGATTGCATTTTATCGTTAAAAATTGGGATATCACTTCATTTGGCAAGTTTTTGTTCCTCTGAACGAATCGCGATTGATTCAAATAATGTGTGCTTCGAATCGATTCGAATCATCGAATCATATTACCCAGCCCCAATTACAACAAAATAAAGGGAATGAAATGAATTGCGATGTATAAAATAGTAAAATAAATATTTAGGAAATTAAGATCACGAGCTCATGCCTGTCCACGGCAATTTTACACATTTCCTATGTTTGGTTGATATTGATTGTTATTTTGCCTGTTATTTTAAACTATTTCGGTGTAGAAAAATGAAAATTGGGAAGAAATATAAAAAAAACGAAAACATGGTAATTCCGCTAATAGCAAATCTAAACCGTATCGATGCTTTAAAAATTGTCTTTACCGATGCATTAGCACTATTTTATAGCACCAACTCAACGTTACGCATGAATTACTTATCTCAGTCGGAAATGTTGGATTGAAGAATTTCGAATAGAATCAGTACTAATTATGATTCGATTACAAGGCTTGATCCTTGGATTCAATAAGTGGCCAATTTATTCCTTGCCGACAAGGGCTGGACAAAACCGAATCATTTCAAATTCGAATCTGATTCGAATTGTTTTTTAGGTGTAAATAAAAGATATTCCATTTTTATTATTACAACTTGTCTCCATTGTGAAAATTAAGAAATGTATATAATATTAACTCACACTGCATGTCTAAAAGCAACAAAATGTTCATATATTAAAGGCAAAATCTTGATTTGGAAAATTTATTTTGGTCAAATTTGACCGAGATGTCTTTGCTTAGATTGTAGTTATACTAGTACTATCTTTTGCTATACTTCATTGATAGGTGCGAGGAACTAAAGTTGATTTATTTTAAATAGTACTTCAGACTTTTGAAAAATATGTAAATCAAAAAATACCTCAAGATTCCAAATGCGGGGCACCCGTTTGATCCGAAGATTCGGTTTTGAGCAATTTTTGTTAAATTTGTAGCTATTTTAAGTTTAGGTTTGTGTCTTTTGATTTCATCAACAAAAAAAAAACATAATTTTCACTAAATCTTATAACTTGGGTGGGCAAAGCCGACCAGTAAAATATCATATATTTCAAACAACTCTAATCCTGTCCGTTTATAAGTGGCCGTTGGTACAGGGCCTTGGTTAGGGCGATCCATTTCCATAAAATATATATATATATATATATATATATGTATATGTATATATATATATATATATATATAATACGATGATTGAAAAAAGAAACAAATGGTCATGTTGAATGCTGGAGTAAAGAAATGTGAAACGTAATAAAAATCAAAGCCACATTTATTCTTTTTCTTTTTAAAAATGTTCATTCGATTTTGCAAACAAGCATCATTTTGCGAAAATAGGAATAAAAACGTAAAGAAAATAGATGAAAGGTGGACGAAAATAGATGAATAAAATAAGCTGCTACATCGCAACCATAATAAGTATTATTCACAGAACTGCACCACAATGGATGATATTCGTCATGGGCGTCCATTAAAATATTCACTCAGAGTGGTTAGAAAAAATTCGTGCGACTTTAATTGATTGTTTAAACGGGATTTCGCAATCAGAAATTTTGTCAAGCATGATCATCATCAGTCATCAGAAATTTTATTTTGTCAAGCGTGAGCCACAGATGAACCATGTCTCATCAAATCTCATCGAATTGATCATTTAAACGTGATTTCGCAAACACTGGCCCGTGCAAAATGGTGTTTTGAGCAATATTTTCTGTTTAGGTTCATTGATTCATCTGACTGAAAATGACCTTTCGAAACCTCAAATCACCGCGATAAAAGTACAGTTTACCACCCATTTCCAGTAATTATGCATTTTTAAATTTCTTAATGCCTCTTAATGAAATTTATGCCAAATACGTAGGGCTGGGCAAAACCGAATCATTTGGAATTCGAATAAGTGTTTTGAATCGGATCGAATCACTAATTCTTTGCAAATACCAAATATGCAATTTTCATATGATTACTTGTCCCCATTGTGAAAATAAACTTCAATATTTTAACGACAACATGTAATCGATTTTGATCAAATTTGACCAAAGTCAATTGCATTTCGTCGCTAAAAATAGATTTCACTGAACAAGCTTTTTTCTCCACGAATGATTAACGATTGATTCGAATTATTCGTGCTCTGAAGAGATTCGAATCACGGCATTCAATTGCCCAGTCTTACAAATACTGCTCTGATGACCTGCGCCTTGGGCTGGACAAAACCGAATCGTTTGGAATCGTTTCAAATCGGATCTAATTACATACAAATAATCAATATTCCGTTTTTACTGTTTCAATTTGTGATTTTGGTCAAGTTTGACCAAAATTGATTACATTTGGTCATTCAAAATAAAAAATTCATTTTGTTTAGCAAGTTTTTGTTCCTACGAACGATTCAGGATTAACTAGAAAAATTTGTCTTTAGCACCGAGTTGAAACATCGAATCTTGCCCAGACCTAACTGCGCCTCAGCAGTGCGTGCGATGGCGAAAAGTCATCTTTGTAGTTTGTGTCAAAGAATGTCGATTTAATGCAATTTTTATAGCGCCGAACTTTTTAGATTCGATGATTCGTAGCAAAATTTATTCGAATTAATCGTGAGTCGTTCATAGGAACAAAAACTATTTTTTAAGATAAAATGCCATCGCTTTTGGTCAAATTTGGCCAAAAGCGATTGTAAATATAATGTTAAAATATGAAACGTTTTGCTCTTCGACAGAGAGGGGGAAATTGAAACGAAGTTTCCTTACTACTAATATTAGTATTTCGTTACTATGAATTTTCTGATTTTCATAACGCAGATAATTAATTTGTAATAGTAAAAATAGGATATTTGTTTTTAAATGGAATTAATGATTCGATCCGATTCGGAAACATTATCCGAATCAAATTCACATTCCAAATAATTCGGTTTTCCCTCTTCCATGTTCTTACTCGTTAATACTAAACATAAGATAGCGGTAATACTAGAGCATCACACAATGTTCCGCTATATCATCGAGTTAAAGTCAGTTTAGATTTCGCAGATAAAGTTCGAAGGCTTATCAGGTGCGTTTATGAAGAATTGAAGTTGACTCGTTGGATCGGCGGCCACAACTAAATATACAATAGTGGGCTGCCCCGCGCCAATGCTTGGCCGATTGAGATACCATTTGAATTCTGAGTCATCAGTTTCCGAACCATCTCTTGAATATATTTTTCTCTTCTGCTTTGAAAATTAAAAGAATTTGGAATAACAGTATATCCTGGTAGATATTTTATCCAAATTATAATCCACTCCAGGTACTTTCTAAGTTGGAGGGAGAAGGGCATAAAAATATATCTTGGGTTTATCAAGCAATGTCTGCGCGCGCCAAAATTCCATTCCTTCTCAAAACTCCATTCCCGTATTCAAGTAGCTTTTTTACTTTAGTGTTTCAACGTGACTTTTATCGATAAGCCTCGTGCAACTTTTGAAATTACAATAAAATGACTCACAACTGGATCGTAGGTCATTCCAAGATGGAACCATCTCTCTTGAACTATTCCTCCCATTTTATTGTTCCTTATGTACGCCATCAGCTTGTCCATGTGAGTTTGATTGTAAATATTCGCCAACTTACCACCGATATTTTGACATTTTTGTGCGGCGTTTGTTTTATTGACTTCCAAAAGCATAACAATAAATGATCTATCCTTGTACTGCTGAGGGAATAGTTCTGAAAATAAATGCGAAATATATTTAACAGGTGAGAAGATCTGTTTGATAGGTAATATATTTGCATTAGATTAAAAATCACAAAAAAGTTATGTCAAAATTAGGGCTGGGCAATTCGATCCGGTGATTCGAATCAATTCAAAGAAAAAATTATTCGAAGCAATTGTGAATCGGTGGTAGGAACAAAAACTTGCTAAAAAAAGTTGATTTTTTATTTTTAACGACAAAATGCAATCGATTTTGGTCAAATTTGACGTTTCAGACTTCTCTGGGTTTTAAAGGATGTCTTTGTCATACATGCCTCCGGCTTTCTCAGACGGAATTTCAATAAAAAGGTACATTACCTTCAACAATTCTTCGAGCATCTGCAATATTGATTGTACTATCTCCCATCTCACCCTTTTCTCCTTTAGTTCCATTGATACCGAGTAATCCCGGGGGTCCCTGCGGGCCAACACTACCTTGTGGTCCCGGAACTCCAACGGTGCCATTAACTCCTGGTTCGCCCTTACGCCCAGCGACTCCGTCAGGCCCACGCTCCCCTTTTTGCCCATTCTGTCCAACGGGCCCTCCCTGCCCCGGATCACCTTTGACTCTAATAGGAGAGTTTGAACATTGGGACTGTAAACAGAATTACAATGTGGCAATAAAAAGAAATGTCTGTTTTTTCGTTTCATCGAAAAGCACTTTATAAGCAAGGCCGAAGAAGCGCGAAAAAAATCCAATTAACGGCCACTTAGTCGCAGAGAGCTACTACAGGACATGGTACAAGCAACTGCGCTCCAAGCGGAAAACATCACGAACGGAACTGGATTACTATGTTAAAGTGCAGTGAGTGGTATCTGCTCTGGGCGAAGGTGAAATCATCTACCACTTCTTTGCATCCCTTTAGATTTACGACACGCAGAAAATATCAATCATTTATACATGGATATTTGCATATACATTTTTTTATTGTTGCCTTTTGATACAGTGTTTCTTATGGACTTGATGTAAAAATATCAGTATCAGTAAATTCCAGTAAGTTTTCAGTTTGAAATCGAATGGTAAGAGAAGCTTGATAGCTCACATAGCTTGTATGTTAGCTCCGAAAAAAGGTTGAGCGTGTTCTTAGCATTGTCCATGTCAGATACCATGGAATATACATTAATATAAAGTGCTACAGTATCCAGTGGGATTTTTCCTACTTGGAGAGCAGTTGCTATGTGGTTCTTTGTGGTTCATCGGTTTTCTTTAGTCGCTGCGTCCGGCCTTGCTCATTTATTCGCGATGAATATTCAACACTTGGTAAATGCTATTTCCAAGCCGAATTCCTTTTTCTAATGAATTTCGCTCTACGAAAGCTGAACGAAGTGCTTAAAAAAAACTTGCTAACTCATTTATGGTCATTTATAATAACAAAATGCATTACCGAGCTCTATGCGTTTTAGGGAATTGGTAGATGGTTTTACTAACACCCTGAGCAGATACTTCTCACTGCACTTCTCCATAGCAGTTCAGTTCCGTTTGGATGATTTGCCGCTTGGAGTGCAGTTGCTGGTGCTGCATCTTGTAGTAGTTTTTTGTTATTATTAAGTGGCCCTTAACTTGATCCATTCGACACTGCTTCCGACCTCGGTCAGAGCGATTTTCAATGAACAAGAAAAAAAGAAAAGAAGAAGAGTCAGGCACGATGTAAATCATCCAAACGGAACCCATATAGGATTGTGCAATGGTTGGTATTTGATCTGGGAAATGCTAAAACTATATACCTCTACACTAGAACTAACAAATCATTTTTGAATATCTGATAACATTTTCCCAAAATAAGCCTGAATCGATCAAATAGTATTCAAACTCACGTGGCCAATCGGAGGCCAATTTTGTTTCCAGGTTGTAAAACCATTTCCCTCGCTATTCACACAATAAACGGGAGCGAAGCATTTGCTTGCTTGTAGAACTGCAATAAAAAACGTGCATTTGTAAAGTTGGGTTTGAAATCGGTTGACAAAGTGGCAAATTCGTCGGTTCACATCTAGTGTTGGAATTTCACGAGAGAGTTGAACTTCATTTAGTGAGTTACTATGTAATAGGTTTTGTGACAATTCGTCCGTAGTACTAATGACGAGGGCTGAGTAAAATCAAATTATTTGGAATTGGAATAGAATTCGGACAATTTTTTGAATTACACCGACTCATTAATTCCATATAGAAACAAATATCCCTTTTTCACTATTCAAAATCGTCTCCATTATGAATATCAGGAAATTTATAGCTACGAAATACTAATATTAGTGTTGAAGGAAATGTGTTTTTAGTTTACACTCTCTGCCTAAGAGCAAAGCGTTTCATATTTTAACGACATATTACATTCGCTTTTGGCCAAATTTGACCATATTCGATGGAATTTTGTCGTCAAAAATAAATAGTTCTTGTTCCTATGAACGATTCACGATTAATTCGAATAAATTGTGCTTTAAATCGGTTCGAATCACCGAATCAAATTGCCTAGGCCTACCAAAGACCAAGCATCATATGTATTCATATCTAAAAAAAGCTTTCAATATAAATAATTTAATGTTTCAATTTTCACATATGAAAGACTGTCTGATTTAGCCAGTTTTAATTAAATCGTTTGGAAATCTTGTTCATTGCACCAATAACAAGGTATCAAATGTAATCCCTTTTGAAAAGCTTTTACCGATCAGACCATATTAATTTTGTCAATCATGGGCCACAGATGGACTGCGTCTCATCGACGCGATCCATCAGCGACCCATACTCAACAAAGGATGCTTTAACAAAAACTTTCCTGTTGACTTAATATAAACAATAGGATAAAAGCAATTCGAAAATATGATAAACTATCATGAATGGCGTCAAATAGGTTAGTGAGGAAAAGATGAGAAATTCTGTTCAAGAAAAATTCGTCAAGCGTGAGTCACTGCCGAACTGAACAAAACCTTTCATTTTACAGTCGACAACTCTAACCTACGATAAAAAATTTTGCAGGTAATATTGTTTATATTTTATGTAATACACGTTTAATTTGACGAATGAAGTTTGTACATACATGTTATAGCTTTTTGTTTCTAACTAAAAAATAAAATAAAATTATTTTTGTTTTTGTTAAGAGTTTCCCAAAAACTGGAAAAAGCACACTGTAACAAGACAATAGTAAATGTACAGTACATTTGCAGTAATTCCATATTTCCAAAGTTAAAAAACGCCATGTTGATGAGATTCATGCCAATTATGGACTGTCGGTGGACTGCACCTTCGCATTGCGTTCCATCAACCCCCCATACTCGGCCAAAAAAGTCAATTTGAATTTTTTTCATAATAGAGCCAGACAAAATTACTGTCAAAGACCAGTGCTTTTGTTACAGTGTAGTTTGATACTAACCTGAGGCAAACGACAAGTCTTCTTGAATCAGTATTGTCAGAACAGGTATAAGAAGACGAAGATTGGAAAACATTGTAAATAATACCATTATTCACTAGCTCTCTTGCTATCCCTCGATGAAAACCTTTTAATACTACAACGGTCTGAGCACAGCATTAAAATAATATATAGCACTTTCGAAAATTGATATTTGTGACCATATGGTGTGACGTCAGTATTTTTTCGTTTATCTCACTTTTTATATTCTGTGATTTTCTGACGCATCGAAGTCGAAAAGAGCAACTTAGTTAGAATGACATTATGTGATACCATTTTTTGAACCGGTTTACCATTTCAACGGTGGACTGAAATACACTTATATTAGAAAGATTTACTGCGTGAAATAAGTATGTTTTAATAATTTCCGCCAGGCGATAAGTATAGAAGAACTAACATGCACCTGGTTTATGCAATACCTAGTATAAATAACCATCCATCCCGAAAGTGTGTTTGAAGTTTGCCGAGTTACTCGGCGAATATTGAGAGATACCTTTAAATGGCGCGAGTGACGCGTATTTGTTCCGAATCAGAACTTTGCATATCCAAGGTCTCAGTTGGTGATGGGCCGATACCGATACCACCTTCACAATTTATATTCCGATACCGATATCATCGATACAGAGTAGTACTTTATTAAATATGTTAAAGAGGATTATCTTAATTGTAAGGGCCCATTCTAACCGAACTCATTACGCATAGCCTGTATTATACCAGTCTCCATGCCATGTTTATAGCTGCAAACGTGACATGGTACAAAATTGCAATATATTTTTGTTTCTATAGTCATTAATTCCGTCAAATGTTCATAAAAATCAATGCCTATCGGTACCGCTATTCGTGCACGAAAAAATATCGTTCAATGATGGACGTGGATTAACGAGCCATGTTTAACCACCAGGCCATCGCGCTGGCGGTTACAGTTATGCCCAGCCCTACTTGAATGTAATTGATCACACCAGGTTCTGTTTTTTTTATCCTAGAACTATAAACACCAATTCATGGGATCAGTTACATGTTTCAACGCGAATGAGAAAAGTTAGTTTCTTGTAGAGAGATCAAAATAATAAAAATTCTTCACAATGAATCAACAAGCCTGGTGGAATCGATGAAGCTTCAGATATGAACATTGAAAGAAGTAAAGGAATGTGAAAATCGGAGAACATGATCAGTACAGAGTTGTAAATAAATACAATTATCACTTTCTCTAGCTAATTAGTCCTTTACTCAATTAAAACTTTCCATTATTTCCACCTTTGCCCAGTTTCAAAACGTTGTGATATTTCCGACCATCGAGGTCAAAATAATATATCAAACTAAATGTTGATATTTGTAGAGCAGATTTCGTGACGTCAATATTTTCCATTTTCTGCATAATATATGTTCTTTGATTTTCTGATGCATCTTAATCACCACAATTATCTTTATTATCTGTAGTAAGTGATACCCTTCGTTCAACCGGTTTACCTAATTTAACTTTTGCTGAGACCTCTATGAGCCGAAATAAACTGATATTGATGTACGTATTACGAAAAATAGGCTAATCATATAACAGAGCAATACCTACAGAACGATAGTTATTGCTGATTTAAGCTTCGTAAAACTAGTAAAATAAACTGAGTGAAAATATGATCCATAAACTGTGGATTCATTTTTTTCCTTTCCGAATATTCCCTCTAAGAATATAACATACTTAAGGCAATGCAGAAATACATGGCTTATACGACTTATTCACTGTTCACACATGCAATTAGAATTTATTCGGCGTTTAACTTCTTGTTCAACCTTAAATAGTTTCCAATAAATTTGCATTGATCCTGAGGTAGCCTGCGATGAATTACATCATGTACATTGTTGTAGATACGTGCATTGTGGACGACCTGTATGTTATCAATTCTCCAACTCACAGAAGAAAGAAGCGTAAATCCTACGATGCACGTTTGCGAAAGTTGTGTTTTGTAGATTTGTTTTGTGGTTCGCTATGCTGAAAACGGAGATTGCTTATTTCGTAGCATATGTTTGCGCTTTGCAAGTATGAGGCAATAATAAACATAAGGCAATGCAGACGGCCATTGTCGTTTTTGTTTTGTTGCGTGAAACGAGACGCAATGCATCCGCGTGGAAATTTACGGGTAATGTGGACAAAGTCGAAAACCGCGTACGCCTGTAACAGGACAAATTAAAGGCCGGCTTGATGCAAGCAGGCTGCTGCGCACTACTAATTACTCGACAGTCTAAGAATCCATGTCTCTTGACAAAAAAAAAATGTAACAACTCGTTCCCTATAAGACAAATGGTCATCCGGGAGCTACTCGTAGCTCCAGTAATTTAGGAGTAACTATCCGCCTCCTGCCCACCAGATTGAGAAGTTGCATAGTAGGCTAGAACGCAGAAATAGTGCCCATGGCGATCTCATAATTAATTTTTATGATACCTGTTCGGTACTAGATGATACAGTTTTCAACGGTGTGTATGTGCTCTGAACAATACAGCAAGGCGGACGAAGTTGAACTCTATATATTAAAAGCAATAGCCGCCTTGCCTTATATCGCCACAAAGCGCAAGCCGCCTTCATTTTATTTGAGTTTGCATTGTCATGAACAAATGCAAACTCCTGTGGCGCATTAAAAACTTGAAAAGGGGAAGGCGAAATTTGAGAAAATATCTTAGGTTAAATCATGTCTTCTTAATAATAATCTTGAAAATATCGTTTTTTAAACATTGCTTATTGCATATCACGGTAAATCAGCGAAAGGCTTCCCAAAAATAAAATCAAGAGGCTGAAATGGGTAAATAAATATAGAAACCAAATTTTCGGAATTTCCATGTTTTAAAGGACTTAAAAGGTCATTCTGCGATTATGCAATACGATTACTGCAAATATATTTGCCAGTAAATAGATGTATGGTGGTTCGGAGGTCTGTGGAGTCGGGAAGACCTCTATAGTGGAAGCACAATAAGTTTTTTTCGGAATGAGGGAGTGAGCAAGGCATGATTCCCAGATCAAGGAGTAGTAGATGGTTTTATCATTGGGCCTGATGTTCTAAGACAGCTACGCATAAAACAGTTCCGTGAGATGTTTACCGCATTGTGTTTAGTTGCTGGTTTTGCATTTTATAATAGCTCTTTGCAGAATACGCCTACGCTAAATGGTCCATTCCGTTAGGTGGGTGGAATAATGTTATTTAAGCGTGATTGTGCTAGTTGGGTGGTTGGCAGGGTAATCCCCAGAAGCACTGCCACGAGTGTTAGCCTCGTTAGCATTTTCAGAATAAGCTCTAAAGCAGGCGTTTTCAACCTTTTTTGCTCATGGCCCACTAAATTAGTAAAAAATGGCGTTGGCCCGTTAACTTTTCATGGAAAACGCCAAATGAAAAACTTCATCAACGAAAAACATCAAGTTTCAACAACACAATGAACGCTGCGTTGGGTCCAGCTTGTTTGCTATTTATCTGTCGGACTTTTATGTGTTCAATGTTCAAAATGACATGATTTCTGTTTCTTGGCTGTATGCCAAGCTCTGTGGCCCACTGAAAACAACGTCAAGGCCCACTACTGGGCCATGGGCCATAGGTTGAGAGGGACCGCGCTTCGGCAACGCGATTCATCATTAAATCATAACTAGCACGAACGTTTTGAGTAATAATTTTTAGGCCGGAGCCCCCTGCTGTCAGTGAGACATTTTCAGTCACCAACGAATGTGTGACCAACTCATTTTAGCTATAAAACTTTAAATCTAATTGGAGAACAATCCCTGCAATCTCTGCGCCGATGACTTTTTATTATTTTTGTAGTCAGATCCTTCCTTATTACGTCATTTGTTAAGTTGACCTTTATACACTTCCCTGTGTACGACACACATGCACTATGCACGTGCGTCAGTGTCCTTGTCGGGCAAAGTCGCTCTTGCCGAGTCGCGAGTTTTTAGGTGTGACCAGTGTCGGCATATGCCGGAGTTTGCGATAGTTCGGGATCTTGTTGCTACTACTTCAATGAGAAGCGGTCTAGGCGTTTGCTTAGACTACACAGAAGGTTAAGGTGAGTTGTTATTGGCCTCCATATATGTTTTCGGTACCATGTTTCTGTAAATGTGACGGATATTGGATTGTTTAAATTGATTCATTTAATCCGTTCTCTACAACTCTTGTTTTCTACCTCGTTCGAACAGATCTTGCGATTAGGCCTTTTGTTGTTGGTGAGTACTGAACTGTGCTGCTTCGACCGATCCTACCTCAGTTATTGGAGCCAGGTTGAAGAGCCGTACTCAGAACAGTTATTCAATCTGCGGACGATTTAATGCAGTTTCTATTCCACTAAATTATATTAATGATAATGATACGGTATAATATGCAGGCTCTGACTCATCAAGTGAACATTTGGATCGAGAAAATTCCTGAATTTGAGAGAGAGGACTAACAGCATAAGGTAAGTCAATGAACAACTAACGACTTCATGCTAGTTATGAGAATATATTGACTAGTTATTTAGGACCTTAAAACTACAAACATTAAATGTCTTGTTCATCTCACCTAGTAGAGTACAATCACGAGCACATCGCTGCTGTTGGCTTAATTATTGGTCAGGGTTTCTGCAGAACCGGGAACACTTTGGGCTATGTTGATCCACCTGATTTTTCAGTCTAAAGTTTTGCGACCCAGGCTGTTGTTGCGCGACCGGTGTTATGGTGATGGAGGGCCCCAGCGATCGTGGCCTAAAACTAACTCCTTCTGGTAGCCAAAACACATAGTTGTTTGAATTTTAAGGTTTAGGACATGCGTCAAAGATATATTCTAATGAATTTTTCAATGTCGGGGTTTTTTACAATATTCTGTGTCGTATGGTTTGTAGTACCGTTCAACTGGAATTAACCTGTAATTAACTTAAACATTTCACATATTCCCAAGATTTATAATGCAATTTTCTTCTTTTTTTCAGTTCCACAAGGCGTTCATTTGAATAAATGTGTAAAAGTCTGTTTGAAGTCTAGAACACCGATATAGTAAGTTTTTCCTCCTATTTTGTGATTTGCTGCTTTTGAATTTCCTTGCTGTAAGGAGGGTAAGGTAACATGCATTATAATTCATCATGTCCAACCCGATATCGTAAATGTTTCTCCTGTTGTTTGCGTTATTTGCATTTTAAAGTGTCGAATTCTGAGTGCGTAAAAGCCTAATTTCCCAAACAGTTGATTATTGTTGACGATTCTTTTGATGTTTTTGCTCTAATGGTATTTTCACTACATCAAAATCAAATCTTGTTGAGAATTTTGTCACTGTTGGGCACGTTTCAACCATACAAGGCGCACGAGTCGCAGGAAGGTAGGATTTTGTGCTATGTCGCAAAAAAATCATCTTTATTGGTATATTACATATATCTGATGTTAGCCAGTAGCACAACTACTGACATTCGCAATAGAATTCGCAGGAACAATACGAATCAAAAATAATTCATAAGGAGCACGAACACGATCGTTCAGTTTGGTAGTTTATTGTTATTTTCGTTTTTTTAATATCTACCTACATTATGCAGCAGAATCGTGGTATGTCACCTTCATTACAGTCACGGTTTTTCTGTAAAGGAATGAATGTGCTCTGTAATTCTGAGCGCAAAAGAGCTGAAAACTATATTAAACAAAGTGTAAAATTCAGTTGAAACGTTTTACTAGGTGTTGCTCCAGTCAGGTGCAGATTATTTGAACGTATCATTGTAGAATGTGATTACAAGAAATATCTGCGCTCAAATGCAACCCTTTGTATAGGTTCGTTTAGTTCAGAAACCGATATTGTTTCAGCACGTTTCATTCAAATGCAACCTTTGTATAGGTTTATTTACTCAGAAACCGATATTGTTTCAGCACGTTTCATTCAAATGCAACCTTTGTATAGGTTTATTTACTCAGAAACCGATATTGTTTCAGCACGTTTCATTCAAATGCAACCCTTTGTATAGGTTCATTTAGTTCAGAAACCGATATTGTTTCAGCACGTTTCATTCGTTTTGTGGACGAAAAATTTGTGTTACGCATTGGGAATTGATTTGAATTTTAAGCAGTTACGTTCATCGCTAAACTCTTCGCGGTTCATTGTGTGAATTTTGACAAATTATTTTATGAATGTTCCGATTGAATTATCTTCACGTATTTTTCCATCTTGTAAGAAGCCTTGGTATTATGCATTTTGTACTAAACTAGTTGCATTGGCTGACTCCGCATGTTGCCCTTAACGTACTTTGTTCCGCCTTCTAGCACGCGTGGTAACAGTGAAAAATCCACATTCCCTTATAAAAGGTCAGAGTATGCACACACAAGGCCGCATGGGTCTAGAACACAATGTGCAGTATAAACTCTATAATCGTATCAGCAAACAAACAAACAAAAAAGGACAACCAACGAAAGAACGAACGGGCCTATACAGTGATAGCGAATGAATAGTATATGGGCTGACAACATATATTTATACTGAGGTTACAGAAATATGTATAAGCACTTCACTGACGATATCTATACCGCCCTTTCCAGTGTTGATCTAACCACTGAGATAAGCTGCATAGATATCACCAGTTAGCATGAATTCAAAACAAATACGAATTGAAAGAAACGATCGGAACAGTGCTTATGATACACTATTAAATGATCATTATGCATACCGTACTATGACATTTAGGTTGGACGAAAATTACCTCTTCAGTTTATCCTGCTCCAAGCTCTTTTCATCTCTGCAAGGCTTGAAATTTTCAACTCGTACTTAACGAGTTCTTAATATAATTTTACATCATGATTGTGCGGCATAATGAGCCAACAACATAAGACGAGATGGTTGTCACCTACACAAGAGGATTCTTTCATTTGTAAAAGATCACAACGCGGGTAATTTCAAGTTACTATCTAAAAATCAAGCAGTTTGTTAACTTCATAGAAATTTCAGTTTTTTTCGAGAGCCAACCTGTCCTTTTTGTCTTTGTGCAGTGTTATGCCTCAAATAATTGCTGACGTTGATTTATTTTTCTACCAGACTTTGTTGCTGTGGGTTGGGTTAGGCGTCACTAATTTTAATGTAGGATTCCCATTATTTTGCCTTTCGCGTTGATAAATTGGACCGGGAATAATCGTAATAAAACAACTATATTTCATTATTGTAGAGATATATGCTGGTTGATTTTAGTGACAGCAAATACATTATTAAATTGTTGATTTTAGCAAACAAGTTTACAAGTGTTTTTCTACACTCGTTGTTCTTGACATCTTGTGGTAAAACTTCACTTTGCTTCTCCTATGTATACCTCTTCGCAGTCTTTACATGGGATACAATAAACTACTTTCTTTTCTTTGGGTCAATTTTGTCCTTCATTTTGTATAGCGTATCTCCTGACTTGTTAGTGGGTCTGTATGACACCCTTATGTCCGTTTCCTCTAGTATCCTTCAGAATTTTTCACTGAATCCTTGGACATAGGGAATGGTAGCAAAAACGTTACTTGTTGATTTACATGTTTGTGTAGAAAGTGCTTATTGTAACAATGGCCATCGAGGTCTTTTTTACTACATTGATCTCTCTTCTTTGGTCCCTTTCATCCGAAACTATTATTTTGGCGCGATTGATGGAGCTGTTGACAACTGGTCTCTTGTGGCTCTTGGGATGGTTAGATTCGAAATTAAGGTACCGATTAGTGCAAGTAAGTTTTCTGATAAATTGGAATTTTTAATGATCCGTCTTCCCTCCTAGTGATAGTGATATCTAAAAATGCAATGGAACTATTCTCTTTTTCCATGGTGAATTTAATGCTCTCTTCTGTGATGTGCTGGGAAATTTCTTGTAAAATGGCCGAATTCATTATGCAGAAGGTATCGTCGACGGAGCATTTCCAGTAGCGAGGTGGGTTGGTGAATGTAGTAAGGGCTCTTTCTACCACATCTTCCATGTCTAAATTTGCTACTACTACTGATGTCGGTGATCCCATGACGGTTCCGTAAATTGCTGATAATGTTCCCCCCTGAAGCTAATATTTGTTGCGGTCCAACATATCGATAACCCTTCACATGTCTGCTCAACAGTGAGGGAGGTCCTTTTCTCTAAAGTGGTGTCAATTTCGAACCTTCCCCTGGCAACAGCAATGGCTAGATTAAATGGGCCTATTCTAAATATCAAATGATGAGAACATTTCATCGTCTTGAATGGACATTTCCAGAAGATCTTGTGCAAATTTTTTTGAATTGCGAACATGCCTCTCCGTGTTGCCGAATAATGAAGATAGTATGCGCGATATAAATTTTCCTAGTTAATATGTAGGAGATCCACAAAATGAGACAATAGGCCTAAATAGGGTTCCCTCTTTGTGGATACCCATTCATTCATTAATTACTCGTTCGAAACATTGCCGTACGGTTGTTGACGCATTAACATCCCCTGATGTCATAATGCAGTGCCTTAAAGTTTTATTTTTATAAGTAGGACAATCTGGCGGTAGATAATTAAATAAAGTACTTGTCGAGCACAAGCTGTACACTATTTAAATGTTCCCACTGAAACAATATGTATCCTATATCATAGTAAATCTGAGTTAAAGACGATGGTGAACAAGGTGAAGTTGAGATGTGATAGATCATTTGTAACACCATTTCGACTGTTACGATAGCAGCACGGATGACCAAGATGGTAGGTGGGGAAAAATCCGGTGTGTCACGAGTACACGCTTCCTTGTTCAGTTCGCCTGTAACTAAAATAAGTCGCAAATTTTCGGCTAAAATATAATATCACTGTTCGTAAAATCCACTCACATTGTTAAATTAAATTTTAAGATGAAGGCGGTATAATAATTAAAAATTTAAAACAGTTTACTCGTGTTAGGCAAGCTCTTATTGAGTTAAGCGTAATAATTTGCGCATAAATTTAGACTTCTTGCGTTGCAATCAGCAGAGAAACGAGTGCGTGATTCTATCCTTCTAGCAACTTCTTCGCCGCTATGCCCCCACTTTAATCTGCCATTGACAACCGTCGAATACTTCTAAAAATAGCCCGAGAAAAATGAAATGCACTTTTTTCCTTCCTATCCTCGCTAAGCGGTTTCGAGGTTGTATTCTCCGTCAGATTATTAAAATGGCATATTTCCTTGGGAAGTTTTTCGTAACTTCTTGTTGTCATGTGTTGATCTTTGCGTCATCAGATTAAATGCCGATAGTACTTATTTGTATGGATTTTCTTTTTACACGAATGCATGGACAGAAAACATTTGTTTGAAAATATACCATTTTTATTCAAAAGTTCATCTAAAATGCAAGAATTTCGCCATTTACAGTAATTTCAGCTGGTTACCAGCTCGAAAAAAACAAGCAACTCTGCGTTTACTCATACACCAGTTCTTTGCTGAAGGTTTTTGTGAGCGCCCCCGGCGCTTGCATTGATGTCGAACGTAGGCCAAGCACCGCAATGTTTTCGGTTTATTGTCACTGGGTTCTATGAACGAATGTGTGCTTTTATATTCGAATGTGTAATGTAACACATAAGACAATAATATGACGCATCGAATTTAAACGAAGATAATGTCATTATACCATTCGTCCCTCGCGATTTCTGGGATATTTATTTCCTCGGATTCAAATAAATTAATTATCCACTTCAAACTAAGAATTGGGGTCAACATTGAAGAATAGTGAGAAGTCTGCAATGTTGTGTTCTCATTGACACAGGCTATTACTGATTAGAATATTAGAAAGTCTGTTCAATGCTGTGTGTTCTTATTGACACAGGCTATAACTGATTAGAAGAATAAGAAGTCTGCGCAATGTTGTGGGGTTTTCATTGACTTAGGCTATTACGGATCAGAATGATAAGAAGTCTGTGCAATGTTGTGTGTTCTCATTGACTTAGGCTATTACTGATTAGAATAGTAAGAAGTCTTCGCAATTTTGTGTGTTCTCGTTGACTTAGGCTATTACGATTAGAATAATAAGAAATCTGCGCAATGTTGTGTGTTCTCATTGACTTAGGGACTTAGGCTATTACGAATATAATAATAAGTCTGCGTGATGTTGTGTGTTCTCATTGACTTAGGCTATTACGGATCAGAATGATAAGAAGTCTGTGCAATGTTGTGTGTTCTCATTGACTTAGGCTATTACTGATTAGAATAGTAAGAAGTCTTCGCAATTTTGTGTGTTCTCGTTGACTTAGGCTATTACGATTAGAATAATAATGAAAAATCTGCGCAATGTTGTGTGTTCTCATTGACTTAGGGACTTAGGCTATTACGAATATAATAATAAGTCTGCGTGATGTTGTGTGTTCTCATTGACTTGGGCTATTGCTGATTAGAATAATAGGAAGTGTGCGCAATGTTGTAGGGTTCTCTTTGCCTTAGGCTATTGCTGATCAGAATGATAAGAAGTCTGTGCAATTTTGCGTGCTCTCATTGATTTGGGCTATTACGGATCAGAATAATAAGTCTGCGCAATGTTGTGTGTTCTCATTGACTTAGGTAGGCTATTGCTCATTAGAATAATAGGAAGTCTGCGCAATGTTGTGTGTTCCTATTGACTTAGGCTGTTACGATTAGAATAATAAGAAGTCTGCGCAATGTTGTGTGTTCTCATTGACTTTGGCTATTACTGATTAGAATAATAAGAAGTCTGTGCGATGTTGTGTGTTCTCATTGACTTAGGCTATTACTGATTAGAATAATAGGAAGTCTGTGCAATGTTGTGTGTTCTCATTGACTTAGGCTATTACAGATTAGAATAATAGGAAGTCTGTGCAATGTTGTGTGTTTTCATTGACTTTGGCTATTACTGATTAGAATAATAGGAAGTCTGTGCAATGTTGTGTGTTCTCATTGACTTTGGCTATTACTGATTAGAATAATAGGAAGTCTGTGCAATGTTGTGTGTTTTCATTGACTTTGGCTATTACTGATTAGAATAATAGGAAGTCTTTGCAATGTTGTGTGTTCTCATTGACTTAGGCTATTACTGATTAGAATAATAGGAAGTCTGTGCAATGTTGTGTGTTCTCATTGACTTAGGCTATTACTGATTAGAATAATAGGAAGTCTGTGCAATGTTGTGTGTTCTCATTGACTTTGGCTATTACTGATTAGAATAATAGGAAGTCTGTGCAATATTGTGTGTTTTCATTGACTTTGGCTATTACTGACAAAAAGGGTAGTGAGAAAGCGAGTGTGTGTTAAATTGGTTCGGGGTTATCCTAACCCTTGAGGGACGGACAGGGTAAAATCGAGTATGTTGTAGATGAAGCGGAACGTTCCACGGCGTTGACGTTGTTGAGATGAAATAAAGAATTGACTGCATTGAGGCTTTTATGCTATAGGAATCCTCGCCGTTATTTTCCAGCAAGATGTGGTAAAAATGCTTTTTTTAGAAACCTCGACATTTCAATCTTCTAGAATTTTGATTTGTACGGCTACTGCGTCTTTTATTGGCCTCGATTTCAATGAATTGTAAACAAATTACAGGCCGTTTTTTTGAGTACTTGTATTAGAGCCTTTGTTGAACAGCCCATTCTATCTAAGTTCGATAGTACTATGATTTTGAAAAAAATAAAGTCATCGATATCAAAGAATGTGAATACTTTTTACGGTCCATTTGGCAAAGGCTTATCGCACAATGCCCGCCATGCGGATGTAAGTTCAAAGAAAATTCGGCGTTTTTATCTTTGGTTTGTCGATTCACGTACTTGGAGAATGCCGGAAAAGTTTTTTCTTCGACTTATTTAAAAAAAGTCTGCTTTATCTTCACATTGAAGTACGCTGGTTGATTTTGGTGACAATTGATCTATCTCTATCATATCAATATCATCAAAAATATGATTTACCTGCCTTCCATCACTGCAATAACCAATATTCCCAGTAACGGTAGTGACATTACTAAATCCAAAAACCGATTCGGCTGTTGTGAAAGAAGGTGAGACGACGTTTAGTCAGATTGTTTGGTATTGGAGATCCACTATCAAGGTCTTTTTGCTGTCATACATACACCAAACTGTTTACATATTTTTGAACAAACTTGATGTTGAGCATTGCGTATCCCAATCGCTCTTTCACGATTTCGAAAGTCCGGTAACTTATATCAGACACGTAATTTAATAACGACTGTACTAATCTTTCAGACCTGCCATCTGTAGCGCAAAATGAGGGCTTTCAAAACCGCGAACGTTCGACGCTACCGTAAAACTCAACGGTATCCCATAAAAGATCTTTTGATAATCTTTCTAATGACTTCATCGTCTCTCCTTTTGCGATTGCGAGGCATCGAAAAAAACACAAAATGTCGCTGAACAAAATTCCAGCTTGATGACTTTTGTGCATGGGTTTCAGCCCTGTCCGCTTTTCAATGTATGAGTAAATCAATGCGATTGACAATAGGGAAGTTTCAAAGTTTATCAACATAAAATTTCACTTGAACGATATCCTCCACTTGCCACCAGCGGAACGTCTTCGCAGAATATATCCAGACCTAAACTTAATTTTAAAACGAAATTGCTAGTTTTCAAAATTGTCACGTCTTAATCTGTTTAAAGTGAAATCTTTCATCGCATAGTTGTACATGTCCTGGACGCGTGAAATTTTAATTTCCGTCTTGATATCTTTCTATTTCCAGTTAATTAATAGTTCCACCTCTTTTTTCAATACTAGAAGATTCATTGTCCCCTGGTGAATTTGATATATATATTTGACAAGAATGTGTCAGAAAATATAAAGCTAGTACCGCGGTGCAAATGCGAATATTGCCCGGAATAATACACGAATGACCTTAAATAAATTTAGAAACATAAAAAGTGTGGTGCTAAATTTATATACTAATATTGAGTAATGTTCAAAGCCACATCTGATTCTTGAGATGGCATTGTCGATTGTTCGTTCAGGACGTTTTTGCCTATTTTGTCGACGGTAACCGGGATTTCCTTTCTTGTGGAGAGCCATTTACGGAGGATGTCACATTCTAAAAACTGTATATTATTGTATGAATACGATTTCTTTACTAAGGGTTTTCTAAAAATAAAACACAAACACTCAAAATAAAATGCTGACTTTTGATGAAGTATGTGACGTCTCGCGTAATGGGTTCTCAGGCGATTTTTTTGGCATTAGCAGCATACATTTTCAAGCCAGCAAAAAAATAAAAAAAGCTTTTATTCGATGCTGAAGTAGACTGTGCAACTTGATCCTTTTTCTTGGTTGGGCATATGGGCTCATGGCATTTCAATGTTCGACGAGTAACAAAATGTCTTTTACAATCTATGCGCTGAAACTTAACACTGTTGTGTTTTTCAGAGATATGTCTTGGTTCTCTGGGAATTGCAATACCTTCAATATCTTCCTTATTTGTTCATTCATAGGTTTGGCTATGGTATTCCATTGATTCTATTGGAATTCCTAAAATTTTCAAGCCTTGCCTGAAAATATCTATGTATGGGGCTGCGTTGTTTCGGAGCGATGGGATCATACGCCTTGAATAACATGCGGACCAAACAATGAGCCAAAACATCCCCAAATGAAAAGCTATGCTATTGTTTGTTATATTTTTAATGGTATTCTCATTCACATAAAAATAGTTTTCTTTTGATGCCAGTAAGGCAGTGGATTGCTCATGTCCCAATATTATTTTGTCTTTGACCAAGTTTAAATAATTGATCGAGAATAAAATATTATTGAGATCCTCAAATACAGCATGGTCTGACTGGGGCTTATTGTGTGGAATAATAACGGAGTCTGACGCTCAAGTAAGCAGCCAGGACTTCACGATCAAGGATGACCACTCTCCCGTAGATGGCGGTATAACTCCTTGATCAAGAAGTTTTTTCTATTGAAGTATATTTTGAAGCTAGCAGAAGACCTATTTCTGCCCCAGAATCTAATAAAAATCTATTGTTGGAATCCCGATCAAAAAAAAAAAAAAATTTGACGACGCTTTGGTGTAGTATTAATTAAGCCACATCGACTCGGCGTCGAAAAAATCGAGCGTCGTTAAATGGTTGGACTTAAAATAACCCCTAGTTAGACAGTTAGATTGATATATAGGATATCTTGGGCAAAATGATGCTTTTGACCGTTGAAAAAATAATTCTTTTGCAAATGCCTAGCAAGCTCGTTTACACTCTGTCAGTGTATTACGCTTTGCTTCAAGCACTTTACTCTGGACTTGGCTTTTCATATAATTACCATCGCTTTATTGCCCAGAATTTCGAAAAATTCTGTCAGCAATCACTCCTAGATCGTCTGAAGCTACTGGAATTGTTCTCATAGAAGCTGGTAGCCTTTCCAAGAACAACTTCTTTTAATATTGAACGAGAAAAGGCTCGTCTATATGTTCGGGATTATTCAAAAGCTTTAGCTTCTTCAATAATTCTGAAGGAAGCTGGTAACCTAAATCACCTGAATTTGAAAAACCTGACTTCGTTTGGTCTTCTGTAGGAGAATTTTTTAATTAAAGCCTCTTTCAAATGAGAATATGGGTGTGTATCTTCGATATCCAACAATTCAACACCAATTTTCTCAACAACTGAGTTACCTGGGGCCCCCAAAACTGCATCAAACATACGCGTTTCAGAGGTGTGATATTCGCTCGATGAAAAGCAGATTCAACCAATCGTAAACCATAACGTTGGGAAATGAACCCAAAATTGAGGAATTTTGAATGGTTCATTCGAAGCACGGGAGGAAGGAGCAAGTTGCCTCGGGGATGAAGATGGTTGTTACGGCTATTCGAGTTAATCATATCTGCTACCACCAGCCGGCTTGGGAGTAATTTGCCTAAATTTCTGCATGTTATCGGTTATTCTAGATTGGACAACAACGGGACGGGTTGATAAATCGTCGGGCTTGGGCAAACGTTTTCTGTTTTCCAGTGGGGGCTAAACGAGATTTGGCCTCGAATATATCAAAAGGGAAGATGCTGATTCGCATTAGAAAATTTGGGCATAAAGAAGAATGAAACGGAAAAGAAGCACACATACCGAATAATAAAATGAAGTAAACTTGAACTAAATTGTCTAGTGGATTTTCTTTTTCTGTGAAGTCTCCGCCTGTCTCGGGGAAATGTGTTGTCCTTCCGTCCGCTAGGTTTGTCACTAGCTTCAACCTTTATGCGTGATTGTTGCGTTGTTGTTGATTTCAGTCTTTGATATTTGTTGCTGAAAAAAGGAATATAGGAGAAATATTAGATTAGCATTTGGCCCCCTATCTGCGCATTTGTTAGAAAATATCGTGAAAACATCCACTTATCCGATTTAAACTTCCGCCGGCCGGCTTCTCCGTGTAATCTGTTCTTCTTTCTTGGTCATGCACAGGTATTTTTAGAATAATTTGAATTTCGATTAATTGACCCTCATAGAAAGCGCAGTTCTTTCGTTCGGGGACTCCTATATACTAGAGCAAAACTCTACAACTCGAAAATTAAGAGCCAAAACCACCAATCTTATCACCAATGTATTAATGTTCTTTATAACTTTTTCACACAAAAGAATGAAATTCAGAATCCAAATACAGTCTGATCAATTGTTAAAATGCACTCGCTTTTATACACTTCCTGTGACCTTAGACCTAGACGGGATATTCTAACTGCTTTTCGTCGGACGTTATTACAACATAATAGTCGCACACGTCGACAAGGCAATTAACCGGACAATCCGAAATATAACTTTGTCTCAAGTTTTTTTAAAGGGTTCTCCGAGTGCTTATCATAAATGTTTATGATTTTCACTACGTTGCTGGCCGATTTGTCTTAAAAGGAGGTCGAAGGTTCCGAATTGAGTCACGATTTTGGATGTAGAAACATTAAAACTTAATTGTTTTCAAACTATCATAGCCAATTTTAATTGCTTGTGGGAAAAATTTTCTGATTTTGTTGATCATGCGTTGGACGCATGATGCTCGAACTTAATTAACCTGATATTTTGAATGCCAATCTCTCCTAGTGGTCATGGATTTTTGACTATGATTCCTACATGTCGGCACTCTAGACGCGGAGTGGCTTTGATTAGGGAACGTGGGTGTTCAGTTTCCTGAAATATGTAACGTAACGTATGTAAGATAATTATAATAATGTAACATAATCATAAACAAATGAAAGAAGATAGACTTAAAACGATATTGATGGAAATAAACATTTTTTAACTTCTGACAAATATTACTATGATTATAAGTAATATTCTAAAACTAGTGTTTATATCTTTTCAATATTGTTTTGGATTCATAATGTATATATATAGCACAAAAATGCCACGAAGAGGGTGAAAATTAAGAAAAGGCTGGAGCTTTGGTCGGCGATTAACAGGGGACAGGTTCTCTGGGAATTTCAATACCTTTAGTATCTTCACTATTTGTTTCATTCATAGGTTTGGCTAGTCCATATTGGGATTCCTAAAATTTTCAAGCTTTGCCTGAAAATATCTATGCATGGGGCTGTGTTGTTTTGGAGCAATGGGAGCATACGCCAACGATGCCCAGAAACATTCCTAATTGAAAAGCTAACATATATATTGCTGCTAGAATAGGATGCTAGAAAGGGAAAAATCATTCTCAACAATATTGTCATTTACATTAGTGTTTTCTTTTGATGTCATTTCAGCAGTGGATTGCTCATGCCCCAATAATATTTTGTCTTTGACCAAGTTTAAATAATTGATCGAGAATAAAATATTATTGAGATCCTCAAATCCAGCATGATCCGACTGGGGCTTATTGTGTGGAATATCTTCTGATATTCCAAAGATTTATTGGCCTCATTAATTGCTTTAAGCGTTGGCCGAATTGCTTGATAATGGCATTAGTATGCCTCGAAAGTATAGTTTACGTAGTGGTAATACCGGCCGTTTAGAAGTGTGACTGGGAGAATAATTTTCAAGAAAATGTACACCGGCGTCGCATCTCTAAATATCTGCGCTATAACTGTTTCATTATCTTTGTTAATAAATGAAACTAGTGGCCGTGTTGCATATCTGTTCTGATACATAAGATTTCGTAAAATAGTTACGTTAATTTTTTCAACAATGTATTTCAGTAATTAAATCTCCTATAGTTGAGGGAGCATGCCTACCTCCTAATATTTCTTTTAAATTTGACCCGGATACTGTTTACTCAACATCTTATAGGACCTTTCCAATTGACAATTGGGAATTGATGCCAGATGTTAGGTCTGCAATTACCTCGAGCCACTAAGAATAGAACTATATGTAAGCTTTGGATATTTGGAAGTTAGGAACTGCTGTCCACTCATGGTTTAAAAAAGTAAATCATTATTGGTACAAAATGTTTTGCTACCGAAACATCCTTGTACATACACTGTAAAAAATTTTTACTGGTATTTGATCTGGCACCAAAAAAAACGGTGAAATACCAGTAGTAATCACTGGTCAAAGCACAGTAAAATTACTCTTCAAAAGTCGGTAATTCTACAAAATCTAACAGTAAAATTACAAACGATAATAGTAATTTTACTCCACGACAACCATGAAATTTACTCAATCGATCAGTATTTTTACTGGTACATAAAAGTAAATTTACTAGTCTTGTCAAGTGATTTCACTGGTTACTGGAGAGTATTTTTAACAATTTTTCACCAGCGTTTTTACTAGTATAAGACTGTAATTTTCCTATGAATCCTAGTGATTTTACTGCTAGTAATGGTAAAAATACTGTTTGGAAGCAAGTGATTTTGCCGGTAAGATACAGTAAATTTAACCACGGAATACCTGCAAAATTACTGAAAAACCACAGGCACCAAAAAAACGGCACAACCCCAGTAAAAATACTGCAACAGTAAATTCATCTGCTTTAAAATGTAAAACCGCTGAACAAAGCACAGTAATATTTTTAAAACAAAGGTTTATTAAATGAAAAAAACAGCTTTAATGAAAGAATGAAATCTGTATATACCATCACAGTATAAGTACAGTGTAAATGGCGTAAAAGGCACTCAAATTTCATAAACAATCCACAGTAAATTGCGCTATATTTGAACCACATGCGACATCTTAAAAATGAATGCAAATTAAAAATAGACGAATTTTTCCAATGCAATAAAACTGGAAATTATATCATTATGTGAACATGCAAAAAACAGTGTAGAAATAGTAAAATCACAGTCAAAAGGAAAGTTATATATAACTTTCCTATAGGAAGGTTTGGAAAAAGAACGGTATAATGGGTCTAATCACAAAATTTTAGAATCGGATTACTTTACCTAATTACATACTTTAATCCATTGTAATAAGAACAAAAAAAAATTACAGGGATACGAGTAAAAAAATCTAATAGGTACAAATTTGATTGGACCAATTTATTATATTGATAACCAAAAACACACATGTTAAGTGAGATTTTTTCCTTTTAACTGGTGCGTGATAAAAGATAGATAGGAGAAAAAAATAAGAAAAAGATGGCCTACACTTGTCATAACACAGAATATCATTATTTACATTAGAGAACTGTACAATATAAAGAAGGCTAACAATATGGTATCAATGGAACATTAATCTATTCCAAAGTAACACCAACACAATTGCTATTACTAATATGAGGATTTCAAGAGGTATAATGCAGAATAATATCACAAAGTTACAAACAATTCATTTAAATTCATAGCTCAGTAAAGAAAATATCAGAAAAGTAAGTACAATTTGGTGAAGATAAAGCTAAAAGCACGACTGTCTTGAGGCACTGCGTTTAACAGTAAAGAGCTACTAAAAAATGTGGTACCGGCAACTGCCTTCTAAATGGAAAACATCCCAAACTGAACTGAACAACTATGTTGAAGTGCAGTGAGTGGTTTCTGCCCTGGGCAATTGTAAACCATCTACCACTTCTTTGCTTCCTTTTAGTCGCCTCTTACGACACGTAGGAAATACGTTAGGACTATTCTAAAGCCCGTACATACAGTGCTAAAAATTACCTCAATTTCAAATACTGATCAATCACACAATTTCAATACTGGTCCAAATTGTAGCAGAAGTTCGTTTTAATATAGTAGTCTCAATAGTTTTTAAACTGATTCAACAAGTTGACTGAGGTTCATTACTTTTGGATGCAAACCATACTTCAGTTTTTTTGAACTTCTAACACCAGGGGTATTTATTCCAGCAAAGTATCTAAAAACCAATAAAATCATGTGTAAAGACTTAATTTCCTAATGCATTAAGTGGAAAACACTCAAACAGAACAAAACTATTACACTAAATTGCAGTGTGTTGTATCTGGCCTGGCCGATGATTGAACCAACTTTCTTTTAAAACATTTTTTTTGTCGCCTCTTACACTACTCGAATAATACTTTTATATGGGATGACTCGAGCTTGGGATGATTAAATGAACTTAGCATTTACTTCTATTCACCTCTTTCACTAAATGGGAAATATTTTGGCACAATTTCAAAAATCGCATG
Source organism: Styela plicata (assembly GCA_963675895.2). Lineage (NCBI taxonomy): Eukaryota > Metazoa > Chordata > Ascidiacea > Stolidobranchia > Styelidae > Styela > Styela plicata. Next base: position 3,393,041 of record OZ023145.1, on the reverse strand, counting down.
TAACATCTTATAACTAATAATTTAATATGGGATCATTGCTGGGAAGAAGTCAATTCTCTTAGAGGTGCGAGTCTTACTAAAGTTTAAATTTATAGTCTTGAGTCACATCTGTTGCAGACCCTGGCCAAATTCCTATTGGGTCCAGAGTCAAGTATTGTTTTGTCAAGTCACATGAGAGTCGAGTTATTTTGTCAAGACGACTCAATTAATAACATACTTTAGTACCCACCTCTGTATAAATTCATAGGTCAAGGGACACCCATCAGGGTACTTCATGTCAAAAACATAAAATGAGCAGAAAACATAAACCAGCGCAGTGGAAAATTCTGGGCATCTCATTGCTATACCTCCTTCAATCGCAACAGAAAAGTGTGTTGCTGAAATAAGACTACCACCTGAAAACAGACATAAGACTGTCACTTACAAAAAAGAGCAATATACGGGTCTTGACCATCTAATATATAATCATGGTAAATGGCTGGTCATCTTAAAATTGATTCCTTGACAACCACATGCTTCACAAGTATTGCTCCACCGCAAAGTTTCATAAAAAGATGTAGCCTTTTATACCACTTGCCATTATGCATTTTATAAAACAGTTTTTTAAAATGAGAGATGAGCCTATGACTTTCCTATTTTCAAAAATTGAATAACATCCCATATCTTTGTCACTCCTTTTAACAAAGACTAAATATAATTTATCAAAACAGTGAAAACTCACCAACAACAAGAATAATCGGGGCTGTTTGGATTGAAGACATTTTTTCTTGTATATCAACACTGTCCGGAAAAATAAAAATTTTGATAAATATAAATTTTAAATTTAAGGTTGAATCAAATCTAGAGCTGGGCGACATATCGATAGGACGGTAAGTAATACCGGTATTAAGTTTTCTAAAATCGTATCGCGTTATTTTTCGCAATATTGGTTTGCTGTGATACCGGCATTTCGTGATATACCGCCTAAAATTGTTCACGATGTCGATGCATTATCGCCCAGGTAACGACAAAAAAAGGGTCTTTAGACCACTTATAACCACATTATAACATTAATCAAATTTTGATGGCTTGCATTACACAAGTAGAACTAGAATCAACGAGTTTGACATTAGATAGCAAGTCTCCTTAAGCACTTTGCATAATCTCATAATTGGATAATTATCAACTTATTAAAATTTAATTAACACATACATCCATCCAATCCATTGTTTCAATTGTTATCCAAAGGAAAAATGCGGCACAAAAAATAACTTGGTTCGTACCTTTTTCTTCTGGCGTCTTCCAAGCGTTTACAAGTTTTATGGCCTGTATGCGATTTAAAATTTCTTTGCTCATACTAGAGCAAAACTCTACACAACACACAGATTCAGAGCCCAAATCACCAATGTATTAATGGTCTTTATTACTATTCCACACAACGAATCTTACAACATTCACACCCGCTCCAATCTGACCAATTTCATTTGTCGCCATTGCTGTTTCACCCTAAAAACAAACTATGCTATGTATTGTAAGATTTGTTTTATTTGCAAAGTCTCGTCGATGATATAAACTTTCGAAACACCTGTCGATTGCGTTGTCAATAGGAAAGTCCTCCAGGTGTTTAAGAACCTGTATTTCGTTTTCAATCCCTGAGAAGGCGTTTAATCAAAATCATCGGTCTGCCTTCTCTCCAAAACTTTCTGTGGACGGCGATTCTGCAAATAACGCAATATATCTGGTATTAGCGAAAATATCAAATAAAAATTCATATTTTAAATCCCATAAGTTACTTATGCTCAATACATTTCTAATTAAAATAGGAAATCAGTAAAAATTTTTTTAACTGTGACATTCACTCACCGTCTCTAGGCATTTCGTTTTACCTATGTATTTTTTATTGACTGTCCTGTTCAATGTTCCTGGTACAGCTTTCTTGAGTTATAATTTAGTATCTAAATGTTGAAGCTCATTTGATTCGACGTTTTGATTACAAAATCTCACTCATTTCGTGAGAACAAAAAATAATTTTACATCTAACAAAAAAGAAAATGATGGTTATAACATATCCATACGTTATTGACTATATATTAGTTCTTAATATACGAGACCAATGGCCTCCTTGTATAAAAGGTTGCATTAAATTACAGGTTAAGTAGACCTGCAGCTTTTATATCGACACAAATTAACTTAGTTATGACATCGCCAACGGTAATTCCGGCTCTATATCCGCCTATAATACCTTGTAATATTTGACCTGGGAGTTATTATACTATAGATATTTCCCAACACATCCTCTAATTTAGGTATTCTAATGAGTGAATATCACTAGTTAGGTTAGCAACAGTCTCGCTCATATTGACTGTATTTTCTTAAAAAAAAACGATAATTGTTGATGAACCCCCATTTCAAATTTGGATGTCATTGTTTAACATAATCAGTTTTACTCAAATATGTACAGTTCTCTTATTATTTGTATTACAAGTTTCTTCACAACGTTTATGAGAGACAGACTTATACTTGTCCCAATTATGAATGATTGAATATGAATGATTTTAGTGTGATTATAAAGAATTTTGTTTCTAGTATAAAACCATTGAAAACGTTACCTTCCACTGGAATGGGCCATTTAAATACCAGTTTTGGATGATTATCAATAGCTCAAACATGATCATCAGTTTAAGTGAAATCCCCAACTTCATCAGCTGTTTAAATTTGAAACATTTTCTTGACAAAATAAAGGGGATGAAGGATTTGCGATTTCTGTTTCTGTCTTTTGTGTTTCGGCCCCAAAAACCATTTAGTTAGTAGTTTGCCAGTTTATAAAGGTCTTTCTACAAATGTACACTTTAACTGGCGTAATAGATGCGTGACTTCGTGAATTTTGCTTTGCACGTAAGGACTTCATCTAGATTTTTCCTTCGTCGTATTTTTTTGTCTTTTGGCACACCGTATTCAGTTTTTGGGGCATTTGAATCACACAATTATAAAGGTATTTCAGTTGCATTTACGTATATTCATATTAATCTTACGTACATTTTGATAGGGTTTAATGATAATAACAAATCTGTTATCTAGTTTTATTTTTCGGCCAATTCGTGTCTTGAACGCTTTTTGAATTCTTTTGCGTTGGTTGTGAACCAGGTAAAATTTTAGTCACGGTTCAGTGTTTAATTGAGAACAGCCCTTAAAAATCTCGTTCGATATTTATTGATCTAGCTTGGTCCGTTTAATCTTCCAACACGTAAAATCGTCAACTTAGAAATCTTGCAAATTGTATAAAAAAAAAAAAATAACTACAAAATATCAATCTTCCTAACGGCATTCCATATACAAAACTTCATATCATACAATCACAGGGCCGAATGTTGGACATCTCGCAGTCAATAATCAGGTCCCAGGACATGTACCAAATTCTATCATATTCAACTTGATTCGTAAGTTTGTCTAAAGCAGATATTGGAGCTATTCAAGCAACACTTTCATATGATACATACAGTATTTGGTGTATATTTTAATATTACTTTGTACGATTATTCCGACACAATTTTCTTGTGCTGCATTTAAAAATTCTCTTATTGCGAGAACCGAATTCCGCTAAAAATATAAAATTGTCACTCCGAATGGAGTTCGTCCGTCCGTCCAGTAACGTGTTCTTCTCACTGTCGGCATCGTCATCAGTATAAAAGTCGGAGTCGGTCTCTACCCCATTGTTCAACGATTATTTTTTTATCCTGACCCTGAACCAGAAATGAAGCAACACAACGTATTTGAACCTAATCACTGGGTAGTATATATGTGTACTTATTCATTCACCAAATCAACTCTTATTTATACATAAGTACAGGCGTGGTTATTCGCCTAAAGCAAGATCAGTATATAAGATTAAAAAATACATGTGCATTAACAGTCGGAAAACTTATTCTGCCATGTATTAATCACCCATGAATCTCGCCTTAATGGCTCGATCATACGTGAGCACGCGTGACTCAATGGAAATTGACCCACTGGTAGATAATAAAGAGAACAATTCTTATCATATATTTCAAATATGAGCATTAGATAATCCATTCACATGTCGTTTTTAATGTTTACGTAATAGTTTGTCACACGTTTTCCAACATGATACTTAATAACAAAACTTGACCCTCACATGCTTGCCCCGGTTTGAACATACTGATTATAGCGCAATGGTACCGCTTTCTTAAAGTATAATTTAGTAGCTAAATATTACACAGAGATCTTTTGATTTGGCCTTTTAATTACAGAATTCTGTCCATTTCGTGAAAACAAAAAGTAGTTGTATATCTAAAAGAAACAAGAAAATGATGTTTTTAACATTCATGATTGATTCACTATATACTACCCCATTTTTGTTGCTAAGGAAAGGCTCTGGTATCGATTAATTCGGGTAATATCTTCTAGTCTCTGTGGTATTCTATTTCTTTATTATTTCCTATTTTGACAAATAAATATTCTAACTGCTCAAATCTCTCGTAAATTCAGCAAACTAAACAACGGCTACAATGCCACCGTCACGAGGAATGTTCGTGTACAATGAGACCGCATCCATGGATACCAGAAGGAAACCGGGTGGCAATGGTCCAATTGTTCCAAGATGATTTAAGAAGTCCATGCTGTCTCTTACATGTGATGGTATGACGTGTTTAGACATCATAAGAGTCTTATTTGAAGTCTACGAATCCTGAAAGTTTTTGTCGATGAACCAGTTGCTATATGTTTGGTCGACTGGGATGACTTTCTTTGTGGACTTTTGGCCGTAATCTGAAACGGTCGGTTTTGCGGTTATTCGTTATGATTGCTCTGTGCAATTTCTCAATGATTCAATTTTTCATTTTGAGAGCAGAGTTTTCGTTATTTGTAATCCAATTTGTTTGTGTACAGAATGGTAATACATAATCATCAGCACGAGGAAATATTCATATTCCCCACCCTCTTCGTCTGCAGAGAGAGAGAAAGAGTGAGTTTATCGAATTCATCAACCAGAAAACATGGAAATAAATGAAATACAGTAATGCATGAAATTATACGTTTTCGGTGCGATACGACCGCTCGGTCATCAGAGTCTGCTACCACCCAATTTGCGAAAATAAGATTGCAGATTAAGAGACATTAATCTGGTGTGAGTGCACAAAATTATGTGACTACTCTTTACATATACATGTAATATATATTTAGTGTAAATTAAATACAATATAAATAAAAACAAAGACAAGAAGTAATAAGATACTACCGTTGCAGGGGCTATAAACTATGTCTCTCGCTGCACTTACCTCTTAATTCATTCGATATCTGATCTCTGGTTAGATTAGAATATGCTAGCCTGTTCGAAATATTTCAAATTAACTACTTTTTTATGGTATTGAAAAAGTGGTCCTTTGTTGCCTTTTTATATATCACGTTTGCTGAACGGCAATTGCGACTTTGGACCCACAGATTAAATAAACAATACAATCATCCCCTGGCCTTACTCCAATTATTGCAGCAGAAATTCCAAGTAAACCTGGAAAGAGTAGGGATAATAATAATAATTAAAAAGAAACGAGGATACATCTTGGAAATAACATGAATTTCGTGAAAATTGAGGAACGTTTTTGTAACGTCACAATCTTTCAGCTTACTCCTTAACTACGGTTGAGCAGCTGATGATTCAGATTCCAACACGGTTGCTGTTCATTCGTAGAAATGGGTTTCAACTTTGCCCAAATCTGGGATTGAAATACCATTTGTGCGTGAAATCGAAAACATTTGGTATTTTCATGATAGCCTTTGGGTGGATCGTTGTAGCCTGTTCATCGGAGATCTATTGCGCACCGCTAAACACCGAAAAGACGGAATTGTCAGTGTAAAAAACAATGGATTTTTAGTTGTCGGAATCAATAATAAATTTCAGATGGGTTTTTAAATGAGGTAAAGATACTAGATATTCTACCATATTAAGTCTTGAGTGCTCAAAGTTACCGAAAGTCTTTATTCATCAACTTCGTGATTCTCGGAATATGCATGGCCTTTGTTTGGCTCACGAAGCAGGTGTGAGTTGATAATAAGCTTCTTGTTTGCTGTCATATGCGGAGTAATATTAAAATTAAATTCTAACATACAATTAATTGATCACAGAAATTATGCAAAAACAAAATATCAGTTTAAGCAATTACTTTTAGGAAGTTGATAAGCCGAATTTCAACGCTATAAGAGAAAAGAAAGAAAATATTTGAAATAGTTTTCAGGTAAGAAGGAAATTCTAAAATTCTTTCACTGTAAAATAAACAAATAAAAATAAAATAAACACACAGCACAGTTCACAATAAATCTGACATCTGAGAAATATAATTTCTTTGTTTAATAGTTGTTTTTGTCAGAGATGTGCCTTTTTTTATAAATATGATCTTCCACTTTTCTGAACAATGTTTTTTATCAGCTTTTAGTGTTGTACATTCTTTTTGTAAGACAGTTTTTCACCTTGAATTTTTAAAGCTCATATTGTCATAGTCCGATAGGCAAGTACGTGTTTGCATGGTTCTTCCGATCCATGTACGCTTCCGTTGTTAATTTTTCGATCTTCTGTTCAAAGTAACATCATCGTCTTGTCTCTGTCGTAGAACATCGTTCCAATAATTGAAGTTGGACATGTCTTATTTGAAACTTTGTCCTGACTTCCGTGCTTCACACGATACGGCAATCTTCAACTCCTTCACAGCGAAGCACAAAGTGAATTGAATAGTAAATACTAGATACAAGGCAACAAGTGAGCCAGACGTAAACAAAGTAATCGACCAATTTAGGATCAAGTAATCACGGCGGTAACTCAGCAGTTACCAACTAACAGATAAGGTTTACGTAAACAGTATTGGAAATTAGATACATCACAATTGTATACTGAATTAATTTTTACCACATTCTCACCGGTCAATTTTTAATTTAAAAAATTAAAAAAAAATGCACAAAATAACAGTGATAACTATTAATGAATTTAACAGTCGTGCGATCAGTTCCCCTTCGCCGTATCTTTCTGACACGCTCCGATCGTCTCAATTCTTGAGTCAGTGGTTGTCGATAAAGGACCTAGATCTTTTGTGGAAACAGTAGTTTCGTTGCCGCCGGGAAGTTTTATGTGTGCGAAACTCTGGTTGGCTTCCAATACTTCAACAGGATCACAAAGCGGTTCGCTTTTTGTGCAAACTAAACGACTGAGAAGGACATCGCCAGGTTGGACAAGCCAGTAGGGTAGAGATTTACCCATCATTGATTTTCTATAAATCGCTGCCGCAACATAACAGCAATTTAATTTAACTCGATGGAATAAAAGTGCATGGTTTGTCTGGAACACAGCTAAGTTTTTATCCGACGAGAGTCTTGCCAACATCTCAGCTGACATATTCACATATTACAAAAATAGAATAGTATCAATATTTGGACTTCAATTGTGAAGTTCAGAAAATATTAATGTGACAAATCTTAACTCAACTCATGTTAGGACGTTAACAGTATTTCACGTTGGAGTTTCTTTCACAGTTGAAAGGTCGACGCCGTGTCATGTGAAACGGGAATACACGCACAATTTAATCCTTAATCTACTCTTTCGGTTTCCGAAACTTTGGACGACACTGGTTTTCATGGTGATCGTGTCGCTTCCGTTTCTGAGGCATGGTTGACGGTGCCGCTGGTGGGGCTATATCCTAAAAGACTTTTCTATTTGTTACAATACATTGTTCTAATTCCACCCGAAACCCGCAAGCTGTGACCAGTTCGATAAAATGCTCATGTTTTTATTGGGAAAATAAAATGCGGTATTGAGTATGATTGCACAGAATGAATTGTATGAAGCTAATAAATCGTGAACAAGAAAAAACAAAACAGAATTCATAGAAAATATGTACACAATGCGAATGCAAAAATCAAACGATAGCTATGAATAAAAACTGTTTTTAGACTCTGCATTCAACTTCCAAGTGACGAGTTTTTAATTTTTTCAAGAGTTGTATTAGTCCCCTTCCCTATGTATTCTAAAAAGAAATACAGTAATGTTCAAGAGCAAATAAAGTCGCGGGCTTTGTTCAACACAAAACTATGTATATTTTTTATCTTTCAAAGTTGACAAACGAGCAAATAATTATTGAAAAAGATGATAATAGTCTGTATGAATGCCCCGGACCCCGCAATAGGGGGTGGGGGCAATTTACATAAGATGCATTGAAAATTTTATCACCTCTAGGTAGGCCTTTCATACACGATTGCATGTTTCTCTTATGACGCATTGTTGTTGTGTACAGGTTTGATGAATATTCGATTTTTTATTAGATCACATAGCGGCGACTTTCCCATTTTGAGTGAATGATGTAATCACTACTGCAATGTTTAAACTTATTGAATTTTCAACATTGGAGAGACGCCGTTTTGGTTTTCTTTGTGCGCATTCGACCCCCATCCGGTTAAAGAACTTTGACCCAAAATTTCGTTTGTATAAATGATTCTCATTAACGTAGGCGTAAAATCAGCCTCATTTGTAATTTTTTCTTTGGAACTCCAGGAGCCAGGTTTTGAATTCGTGTTATTCTTTCGGTGAGTCCGTGTTATTACATGTTATGGGACAATGTGGCTTCAGCTGCATTATTCCATGTCGCAAAATTAAATGTTAAATTCAAATTATTCTACGAAGGTTGGATATTTTGGTCCTGAAGCGGTTTGGGTGTATTGCCTAATTTCGTCTTCCGAACTGTAGTACGAAAGAACATAGAGAGTCGTAACTTCAATATAAGCGTACACGTTCTTCAGCACCATTTGTGGAACGAACGACACCCGTATATAATTCTTAGTCATCCCTCACGGAATTGCCCAATTTCTTCTTTAGCCACTTCTTGGAGTGGGTCACCCTGACCAAGGCCCTGTACCAGTGGTCACTTATAAACTGACAGGGTTAGAATCGTTGGGAAGATATATTTTCCTGTTCGAATGAAATAACTTTGGCCGATGACGTCCGTAGTAGCAGTCCCAACAATATAACAACCTTTGAGCTAATATATATTGCTGTATATCCAATCGCATCGTTGCAACAATAAGGCAGTAGCAGTGAGTAGGTTGACAAAATATAAAAACAATAGCAAATTAACCTGCATTAGACGACGCTTGTTGAATTGGTTGGAGTAATTGAGCTCGCGATGCGTGCAGAGTGTTGACAAAGTCGGAGGCTACCGTTTTAACGATGTCTGAAAGACATGCTCTCACAGATTTGGATTTCTATATTAAATCGCGTAATCTTTTTATCATTTTTAATTGAACACCAAAGAATTCAGAATGTGGTTCTGTTTTTTCTGGGAAGAAGACAATCTCTAATAGCTTATTGTTGTGCGTTCGCTTCCACAAAGGTTTTATATTCAAATGCCGATTTGGCAGTTTTGCAGAGCTTGAGACTATGTCGTATCAAGCTCGGTGATCGATCGCCCACTCTTCCCATCAAGTCCAGTCCCTTGCAGATTCTTACACCAATTCCCAACAACTTTTGAGAAAGAGGGAGCAGTGGCCGGGGGCTTCGGATATTATTTCAAAATTTTATCATCAAGGGTAAAATTTCCATTCGCCTTCTGTGCAACAAATTTCTTACGTATAATTGAGACTAATTAAGTCATGATCGTAGTAGGTTTTGTGAAATGATTCGGATGAATGATAATATAGTCATAAGGCGGTAGAAGAGGCTCTGTGTTTGAGAATTTCCTGGCTATACTAAAACTATGGCTATGCGAAAGCACAGCGAACGTTACTCGCTTGCATGCGGATAGATACATGTCATACACGAACTTTGTTTTATTTAGTCTATCTAGTTTTCTTTGGATCGACTCGAGGTGAACGAGAATTTTTTTAAGCAGTTTTGCAATTTTCGATCGGGAATCGTACAGAATTTTGATTAGAATCTTACCACTCCAGGCTTTTTTTGCGAAGAGAGTTTAGTTGTTTGGGCCGAAAAATTATGGCATATGATACAGAGTCGAGAAAGTAAGCTTAGGAACATCACCAGAAATTTCATGAATATATAATGACAAAAAACTGGTCCTATAATTCATTGTGCATCCTCCCGATAAATTCGTCAAAAATAAAACGACATCCATAGAATTAAACAAGTCCACGGGCATTCATTTCAAACCTCTTGTCACTGAAACTCCCTCGGCGCCTCGTTTGTTAGGATGATATATTTATTCATTTAAAAAAGATTTATTGGATGTTCTTGTATCCCGCAAGGGGCATGTTTTTGCCCTGCTTATTCATTAGATAATGCTGCATTGAACACTTGAGATTGTATCTGAAATGATACAATTCGTTACTTTATTTTAGATAATTGACATAAAACAACTATCCGACCAAAGGAAGGTTTAACTGCCTTCTACTTGAATAAAAAGTGACAATTGTCTGCAGTTTTTGACATTTATGCTGTGAATTCAGAATTTTTTGCATCTAAGTTTGATGAATGATCTGAGAGTGATATGCTGATGGACACGTGTGGCGTCGCTTCCCGTTCACAAAAGCCCACCATAATTGATAAAAAACTAAACTATTGTCAAAATTACTCGGGAGTTTGTTGTTTGCATTTCTGAAGCCTGAGCGGGCAAAATATCAGCTATATCAGAAAAAATCGTTTTCGAATATTATATGCTTTTTACCAACCTCTGAAAGTAAAACTGTTGTTTTACGAAAGTAATCTTATTAATATGCACCAAACTCCAGTTCACGCTCAACCTTAGCTCCTAAAGTCGTGCTGTGTGCGAGGACAACTAATTTAGCCAAGCGTGCATCGTCCGACGAACCAACAAGCGTGATAAACAACATGCAATCATAATTTTCTTCAATTTAAAAAAAAGGTAGTTTTCTTGCTTTTTCTGGCCCTTGGTCAGTTAAAAGACTAAATGTTTGTTAGAAAAAAATCGCTCGTATTAAAAAATGCTATACCAATTACTGTATGCTGAGTTACATATCATTATCTTTTTTACATATTTTTTAGTCGGTTTTTGTTGCCCAATGAACTTACACATACATATTAAAAATAGTCACGTTTCACCACGAAGCCCACAAGATTTACTGTTGGTAAAATCTGCCAGACATATTGTCGGGTTCTATTTGCTAATCCTTTAACACCTCTGTTGGTAAACATGAATTTAACACATTAGTTGGCTTTGGTGATCGTGCTGCCCTATATATGAACTTTATATGGATGATCTAAAAAAACTCTTCTCAATTCCGCGAGGTAGTTCATTTTCAATTATATTGTCGTTTAATATATGTACGCGTGCTGAAACGTTCCAACATATCAAAGCACGCAATTCTAAAATATTGTCATGCCTTATGAAGTAAGTTTTACTGATATATTGCGTCGATTAGACGTGGTTCGTCAGTGACTTACCCATGCTTGACAAATAATATTTGTGAATGGCCAATTGGAAATCTAAAAAATGCTGATTATGAACGCGGCGGGGCCTAATTTGATGCAAATAGTTTTTTTCTTTTAATATATATATATATATATATTGAAACGTTCCAACATGTCCAACATATGTTCCAACATATATATATATATATATATGTTGGACATCTTGATCTATTTGCTGTTTTAAATATGAATTCAAACGATCTATCTGGGACTCATTCTTGACCAAATAAAGTTTCTGATTGGGATTCCCAGTATAAAAAATATCTATTCTAAGCTTTATTTTTCAGTGATCATCCATGCTAGGAACAAAATTGGTAATAATTGTAGTCTGTACATCTATCTATTTGTACAGAAACCTGGCGAACGAATTTAGTTTTTTAATCCGTTAAAGGCGTTATCGGCAAACAAAGTTTAGCGCATCTTGTCACAAAGGACACTTGTTAATTATTCTTACAATTTGGATTGAATGATTTGTTTATATTTTTACCGATCAATGGTTTAAGTAATTGTTTCTTATTTATTGTTCTCAACCAATGCCAGTAATGTGAAAATAATTTGTTAAAATGAAAGCTCGAAATGTGTCAAGTATTCCAAAATCGAAAGAAATAATACTCTAAGTAAAATTTTATTCTTAAACGGATATTGAGTTTATGATACTGCGTTTATTTATTTCTGATAACTGTTTTTACCTGCGCTTGCTTGCACCGTGAAACCAAGGAAGAAAGGCAAACATTGCAGAAAGGATGACGTCATAATGGTCGCTGCGGGCAATATTTTGCTGAAAACGAACATTGTTATCGAAAATCGGTAAAAAAGTCCGGAATTCGCGACGGGGGCGCGTAAAATTCTTGGGAATAAATTTGTTTTTGCCATCATACTTTGCTTATCCATAGCATCATACGTGAGAAATTTTGTGAAACTATTTTTATAAAATTAAAAAAAAAAATATACACGAGCAATCGGATGCGCCTGATTTATTTATTTCCCCTGGAGAAATTGAACTTGAAAAATCTGTAATAAATGAATAGAAATATTTTGCAAATGAACTCTAACTTACGCCTTCACACTTGATTTGATTATTGAATGAATTCTTCTAGTGCAAAATTCAAAATACGTTTTTTCGAGCCACAAGCGTTTGCGGTCGCGATAACATCATTTAATACTTTTAAAATACCTGTGTTTATGATTTATACAATTTCATAAATTTATTACGGAAGTTTATCTGTGGTTTCGATTAAGCCAAACTGTTTGCCAGTGCCCATTTATAGTCTGCTTAGTGGGAGTTTTCATTATGAACTCGCGAAATTGGGTCATGAGATATTTCCAAGTAAGTCTGCATATGTATTAGAACGCTTTTATCTCGGTGCAATGCAAATGAAGCAAAAATTATGACTTTATTTATTTTATAAATTCAGACCACTGAGTGTCATGCACTTACATAGGTACATACATAAATATTTATTTCTAAAACTCGTATAAAAAACAACACTACAAAATCCACACGCAAACGTATAAATAGGAGAGTTCTGGAAAGGGCGAAACCTCTGAACAAAGATTAATGTTGTGAAGAGTTTCATAAACCTTTTAACCATTACAGATGCCAAGAAAAGTAGAAACACAATTTACAAACCTTCAACGAGGTTTTCAAAGGCATTTAAATAGATTTCATGAATGACGGACATTCTGGCCGTTCTTACTTCTTTCATAATGATTGACCAAAGTCTTGATGGTTTGTCCTGCGTTTTTTGGTGTGAGGTTTCCAAACGAGGATTTTGTAAACCTATCATGGAGGATATGGAATCGTAGCGATCACTTAGTCAACAGATTAGGTGTTTCTAAAAGGCAAACTATATCCTCCAGCTTCGGCCAAGCTCGCTTGCGTAAAATCAACTATTTTTTATTCGGATATTTTAATCAAATGAACATCGCACGTACGCTGCTGAATATCGGCGTATACAAGAATCCAGCCTTTTTATTTGTTGGGATATATGTTTTTCTTAATTGCAATATTTTAATCTGGGAGCGTAGTGATCTATTGTGTTGATGGAAAGAAAATAAATCGGAAATACTATCCTATGTCAATGTTTATATTTTCAAGGTAAAGGTTGCAAACGGAGTGACGGGGTAATATATATTTTAATATACTAAGACGTGACGCACAAAGAAAAATCTGCGGTTGAGGCGATCACAGTTTTTGGATATGTTGCGATTTGAACTGTGCTTTTGAATCTGTGTTTGATTTTTTTTTTGAACCAGGTCTTAATACTCTGTTAGACCCGCCAAATTTGAACAACTATGTTTCTGTAATCACGAATGAGCCGCACAAACAATGCTGCTTCACATAATAGATCTTAAAACACGTTAGATATCTATAATACAAAACAACTCTCGTGCTGATTAGTTGATTAAACAAAGAAACATCGGTTGAAAATAATTTCAAACAAAAGCGTTCTGTTTCGGTACATGAACACCAAAGCTTGGTAACATGGATTTACTTACTTCAATTCGAGTAATTTTATCTATCAACCAACCCAAGCAGAAAATAAATTTTGTCAAGCCTAACCCACATTAGAACCGCGTCTCGGCGGCGCAATCCATCAGTTGCTTATACTCCAACACATATTTATATTTGGACATGCATGGCTTATAGTCATTTCTCAATTATAGGATTTTTGTGCGAACGTGTTTCTTCAACTGGAAGGAACAGATAATTTACTACTGCCTCCCTTAATTCTCTCCAAATTTTGTCACTTGTGTATTTATTGGGCTATCGGAGGAGGCTTTATAAAATATGAATTAGAAATTACATTTTTTTGTATCGATTGGTAGTTAATTTGATGGTTGCGGTGACCAAATGATGTCATAATGAGCGCTGCAAGCAATTGTTTTAATGAAAACGAACATAATTATCGAAAATCGATGCAACAGTCAAGAATTCGCGACGGAAGCGCGCTAAATTTCCTGGGAAGGATTTTTTTTACCGCTATCTCACTTTGATTGTTCATAGCATTATAAATGGGACATTTCGCCAGACCTTTTTTCTTAAATTAAAAATAGTTTTTATGGGCGATCAATCAGGCGCCCCTGATTTATTTATTTTCCTTGTCGAAACTGTACTAGAAAAATCTGTATGAAATGGATGGAAATATTTTGGAAATGAAATCTAGCTTACGCCTTCATACTTGCTTTGGATTATTAAACGAATTCTTTGTTTAAAGTAGTATTTTGCTGAATTAATAGCTAATAAAGCATCGTGACAATATTCTTATCTTGGCACTTTTTGTAGATTCAATATCCTCTTTTTCCCAAGTAAAAAAGAGTTCATCAAGACTTCATCAAAATTCAAAATACGATTTTTTGAGCCGCAAACATTTACGGTCGCGATAACATCGCTTAATACTTATAAATACCCCTGTTTATTATTTATACAGTTTCATAAATTTCTTACTGTTGTTTATCGGTGGTTACTGTTGTCAGTGCCTACTTGAAGTCTGCTTTTAGGCAGTTTTCATTATGAACTCGCGAAATGGAGTCACGAGATGATTTCCCAGTAACTCCGAATATGTGTTACACTGTTTATCTCAGCACAATGCAAATGAAGCGAAAATTATGGCTGCATTTATTTTTCAAATTCAGACCACCGAGTGTCATGCACTTACATACATGCATACATATTTATTTCGAAAACCTATATAAAACGACACTGCAAAAAGCACACACAAATGTATAAATATGGGAATTCTGTAAAGAAGGGCGAAACCTCTAATAAAGTTTATGTCATAAACAATTTTATGAGCCCCTTACCAACAAAGATGCAAAAAAAGTAGAAACACAATTCACAAACCTTCAACGAGGCAAAGGCATTTAATTACATTCCACGAATGACAGGCCATTCTTCTTCCATAATGATTGACCAAAAAAGCCTTGGTGGTTTGTATGTTTTTTTTAGGCTGAGATTTTAAAGCAAAGAATTTGTAAACCGATCATGAAGAAGATGGAGTCATAAAAGGATATGGATACTAATTCCTGCGAGAAATGGAAAATCGGAACGTATGCATACTTTTGCATTGTTCACTCCTTTCAAATGAATTGCCCTGAACACGGAAGCCCTGTACCCGCGGCCACTTAAGATGAATAGACTAGGTGTTACTGGAACAGACGATATCCCTTCGCTTCGGCCAAGCTTGCTTGCGTACAATCAACTTGAATTGACCTTCATCAGTGTATCGTATTTTTATTGGCATTTTTTTAATCACATGAACATACATACGCGCTGCTGTTAATCGGCTTATACCAGAATCTGTTTTTTTTTTTTTTTTTATCTGTTTGGTTATATATTTGTCTTAATTGCAATAATGTGTTAATCTAGAAGCGTGCGCACACAAACAATAGTGGGATCTATTGTGCTGATTGGAAAAATTTGAACATGTGCCATGATTTTGTTTATACAGAGCCGAGTTGAATTGGCCACCCTCAGTTTCATCAAATGCTATCGGAGACATTATAAGTTTGATTAAAAACGAAACAATATCATAATTTGATTACCCGGATTTTACTCGCTTGTTTTGCTTTTTGCAACTTTTAATATACTGACTGTGTGCGTTTATTAAAAATACATTTAACCATTTTATAGCAATGTATAAAGTGTAGACAAAATGACACCGGGAGAGAAAACTTAAAAAAGCAATATATTGTCACTGGTTACTAACACCGCAAATGGATGTAGCAATGTATGGTGGGAACGTTTCCTTCTCCATTGTATGTTGTCATCGACGCGATCCATCAGTGACACATACTTGACAAATAGGTTTTTTTCTGATTGGAATGGACTGCGCAATGCGGGTCTGTCTAGCTTGGTGGGTGGCTGGCTTAGGCTTCCACTCGCGCGCTGAGAATTATATTTCTGTAATCACGGATGAGCTGCACAACAAAAACTGCTTCACATAATTGATCTTAAAACCCGTTAGATACCTATAATACAAAACAATTACCTCTCGTGCTGATTAGTTGATTAAACAAAGAAACATCGGTTGTAAATAATTTCAAACAAAAGTATTTTGTTTCGGTACATGAACACCAAAGCTTGTTAACATGGATTCACTTCAATTTGAGTAACTTTATCTATCAACCAACCCAATCAGAAATATATTTTGTCAAGCCTAACCCACAGATGGACCGCGCCTCGGCGACGTATCCGCCAGAGATCCATGCTCCACGCGTTTTTATTTGGATATGCATGCCTCAGTTATTTCTCAATAATAGAATTTTTGAGCGAACGTCTTTTTCAAGTGAAAGAAAAAGATAATATGCCGCCCCTCTAAATTCTTTCCTAAGTTGAAGGGTTTATAAAATCTGAATTCAAAATTACATTTTTTGTATTGATTGGTAATTAATTAATTTGCTGAGGATTTGTCGCAATAAAAACATGAATAGAAATCAGTGTTATTTATCCCTAAGCGATAACTAAAATGGACGAAGCCAGATGTCTGTGTAGTGTCTAGAGTGGTGATTGGAGTTGTGATGAAACTGTAGAAAAAGGTTTAAAACCATCAATATTGCTAGGAAATAGCAATGTTAAGGGATTTGAGTTTTTTGTCGAAAGAAATTTCCATAAATAGAATCTGTTCAATATTTTGTCGGAACGCTGTTCTACCTATGCATTAAAGACTTCTTTCACGTGCATTAAAGATTCCTTCCCCGTTACCACCTACTTGAAAGGATCTCTGTTGTAGCTACTTACTTAAGTGGATGTCCCTGAATGGGGAACATATACGGCAGCAAGTTATAGACGAAAAAATTAATGGAATGATATTTTTTCCTGCGTTCACTTGTGCGCCATGCAACGAGACGTTTTGCACAATAAATCTCAAACACGTTGGATATCCATCAGGCACCTCGTATGTAGATTATTTGATGAAACAACAAAACATCGGTTGTATATAATTTCAAGCAAAAGTACTTTGTTTCGGTATATGAACATGAGAGCATGTTAAAAGTCGATTTATTTCTCTTCGCAAAAACTTTATGTGTTCTAAGCATGTTCATAATATGATGTAAAATTTTTGCAAATAAGCCATGCTTTAACTTCAAATGTTCAGTCTCTCAGTCGTACATGTACCGCGCTTTAGCCGCATATGTTCCGTCTTTTGGGAAAATGTGCGTTGTCTACAGGTGTTATCCACACCTTGGCGGTGCTATCCATCCATAAACAGTCCATGAATTACGTTAAAAGTCGTTCATAAAGTTTTAATTCAATATTACTAATGAAAAAACAGTAAAAAAAACGTTAATTTTACAGCATTTTTATCACCGTGTATATAATTCATCCGAAATCTTACTTACTAGTCGTGTGAATTTTAATCACTTAAAACGAACCTTTGCAAAATGCATTGGCAAAATTGTATCAAAAACCAAATCCCATTTCTGTTACCAAGCGCTTTTGAAAAATATAATGAAATAGCTTTATAACTAGCGTGGAAGGATGCAGAAATTCACAACGGACGGGATCTATTCAAACAACACAATAATATATTGTCTCCAATAACACGATTTTCATGTAATTGGTTATCTGATATCTCAAATAGGAGGGGCAATGTATCGGATAGTAACTAATGGCGCATTTGTTGGAGTTTAGGGTGGCGGTTGGGAACTTTCATTCTACCAAGCACGGGTGGACCGCTATCATTGACGCGATATATCAGCCGCACATACTTAACGAAAGACTTAACAGAGTTTTTCCGATTGGGATGGCCTGTACATGGTGAGCTGTTTACGTTTCCTTCCACTCTGGTTCCACATTTAAACACATTAGATATAAGGCAACTCTCTTGTTGATCAGTTGATGAAACAATAAATAATCGGTTAAAAATAATTTTAAACAAAAGTATTTTGTTTCGGTACATGAACACCAAAGCTTGTTAACATGGATTCACATCGTTTCGAGTAATTTTATCTTGAAGAATTTCTGTTGTTTCTTGCCAAGTCTTGCCATATTTTCATTTAATAAAATAATTACTCTTATTCTACATGCATGCAAAATTTTATTTCTGTAACGTTTTCTGGCCAAGAGGAGACTACTCTTTCAGACTGGCATTTTTAACAATCACAATAAATACATAATTATGTTAAAAATTAGCACAGAGAGACCGTTCGCATAGAAGGATAAGTAGTTGGCAAAAAGTCACAAAAAATACTTCTAATACGTCAGACATCTCAAAATAAGGCAAGTAAGTGATTAGTTGACGAAACAAAGAAACATCGGTTGAAAATACCTCCAAACAAAAGTATATTGTTTCGGTACATGAACACCAAAGTATGTTAACATGAATTCGCTTCTCTTCATGTAATTCTATATCTGTCATATAGTGTGAGAAGATTCCCTCTCCCAACCCTTTGACAAAATTAGCCAAGGATAACCTAGAGGTAGCCCACGTGTGCGTGGCGCAATTTGTCGGTCGACATACTTAAATAAAAAAAATTGGAACAACATCTGTCATTAAAATCAAATACTAAATTAATATATGTTATCGTCCCAGTCGTGTGGCAAATATTCCTGTTTTCTTTCTCATTCATAAATACGTCTTGTTTTGTTTGTGACCGCCGCGGGATTGCGAATGGCGGAAACGCACGTTTAATAAAACCTTCGTTACTTTTAATTTATTTCATTGCCAGTTAAAATAATATTCAAACGGCCATTGAACTGTCTTTTCCTAGTCATCGGAATAGCTTTATTTTCGAAAACATTGTCGATAAAACTTTACTATGACATTTGAATATTTTCAGTGTACAATTATGGATGCGTCCCCAATTAACTAACCCCCTTCTCGACTAATTCATATACAATGCTCGGTGCGAAATGTTGTAGGTTCGCACATTTGAAATTGATAAACTACTTCTAACCGCTAACAAATGTATAAAACAAAAGTGAACTTTCACGGAGACAGATTACATAAACCATTATATATTTTGGAAATAGTTATCTAGTGTGAAAAAATTCTTTGTGCAAACTTGATTCATAGAAATACGTGAAGTTGATACGGATCTAAACAAGTGGGAAATATTCGATATATATCATGGCTCAACCTTTGCTTCACAAACGAAAGCAGTCAAACCACGTGCGCATAGATATCATTTTAAATACAAATCGTTATCGGTCGGCAGGACAAATTGATTCGGTGATTTGGATCGATTCGAAGCAAAATTTATTCGAATCAATTGTGAATCCTTTGATCAAAAGCGATTATATTTTTTCGTTAAATATGGAAATTGTCGATCTTAAACATATAGATCGTGAATTGAAAATACAATATAAACAATAAATTTCCTGGTTTTCACGATAGAGACAAGATGTAATAGCTAAAACAGGATATTTGGTATTTACGCGGAATTAATGATTCGGTTCTATTCTATATCAAAAAAAAAATTATTCGAATCCACTTCGAATTTTAAACGATTCGGTTTTGCCCATCCTTACACACAACCCAGAATCTAATAACTTGGGTAGGCCCGACCGAACGAAATAGGGTGTGACATTTTAACAATAATTAACTTGGTCACTCGTACTGTATATGTATACTGTATATATTTTATACACAAGAGATTTATACATATTGCCCCATAACTAAAGTAAAACAACTAGTGGCCGTGATCTGCAAAGGACTGCGAGACATTGTATGCACCCAAAAGAGAAGTTTCGTTAAAAAATCTACTTTGTGTCTAAGAATGTGAATCGCCCTTATTTTAACATGTAATATTGAATTCGACTTGCAACTCTTCCTTTAGAGAGGTGTCGTTTATCTGAGTATGATTCCTTTCACATCTGGGCGGTTCCCAGTGTGTCGCGAGTCATCAGTGAACATACAGATCGAAATATATTTCGACAGAATGTTTTGACCAAGTCAAGCAGAGTTATCCCAATCGGTAAAATTTTTTGTCAAGCGCGAGCCAATGATTTTCAGCGGTCAATCTATCAGTAGCTCACGCTTAACAAATATGTTACTAACAACTTTCACACAATGGCACCATTACGCCAAAAAAGCAGGTAACTTTTTATTAAACGACTACACCATGTATGAAAACATTACGTATTGTATATATTCACATTAATTATAATCATTCATGTCACGTTTAACATAAAAACTGACACATTCGTGTTTATTTTTAAAATAAAAAGTTTCCACAAAAATATTTTTCTGTTGAACATAACTTCAAAATATATTCAAGAGCAGAGTTCATACTTGTTGATGTTTGTATAATTAACGTCGCTCGAGGCAGAAACTAATAAATCAGGCAATATCCTATGTCATAGTTAGGGCCATAGTTTTATTGCCTACCCAGTCTAAAATATTATGTGGCAACTATTTTGTTAAGCTTGGAGACGGACGGATCACGGCGCCTCATGCTTAACAAAATAAACTTTTTTAATTCCTTCCTATACACTCTCCAGTGTTCGAAAATACAGAACACTCACTGGTGATGTAGAGTGATGCGGAGTTTTTAATCTCTTTGCCCGCGAGTTCAGATAAAAGATAA
Organism: Styela plicata; assembly: GCA_963675895.2. Taxonomy (NCBI): domain Eukaryota; kingdom Metazoa; phylum Chordata; class Ascidiacea; order Stolidobranchia; family Styelidae; genus Styela; species Styela plicata. The sequence continues at coordinate 3,372,097 of OZ023145.1, read as the reverse complement.
GATAAGATCATGAGATAATCGGTTTGTTCATTATTCATTTGTATTTAGTTTTGATGCCATTCAATCCATTGTAGAAAAATTATTCTTAAGCATTTGTCGCTAACTTCGCCCGTGCAAAAATCTGTTTGGGCAACACCCAAGGGTGATTTCAGATCCCCGTAGCGTTTTTTTAGCAGAATTCGCTCAGGAGAAGGTTTTAAGAGCTACACGAGGACAGAAACGAAAACTAAGGAACTTTATTACTAAAAGGCACTCTAGTTTTGAAAGCTTGCAGATCCACATGACTAGGAAAGCAGTGTGAAGGCAATGAAATTCCAAATTACAGAAGTTCGTGGAGGAAACCTTCTTGCATAAGATTATCTGTGACACTGTGGAACTTCCACATTGAATGGGTAGCTAGCTAATCGAGTTGACCGTGACCCGAAAAAGATTTTCTGAATAGAATTTCGAAACGTCGGCAAATTACTTTGTTTTGCTTTCACCGGCTGTACTAATCAGAACTATGAAGCTACCTGGTGGCAACCATGCGCTAGTTACCACATCACCTTGATTACACAAAATAAATTAGGTTCTTCCCCTCCCCTTCTACAATTTTTTTTCGCCTATTAATTCTTACACGAGACGGGAACACTTCTTGTAGAATAACTAATTTTGGCAAAACAATAACACACATGTGGCATTTCTAATACATTCAAGTACATTCCCCAGACCATATTGTATACACACAATCAAATATTGATGTCTCAATGACAGTAGCTCATTCCACGGGTGTCAAAAAGCTTGTTAGTGGTTATAGGGAGACTCAATTAAATTAAGGGAATACGAAGCGGTTGATTACATAGCCCACTCGGAAGTTTTGTTGCGACACAGCGCCTCCGCGCCTCAGACGCGCAATTCACCAACTTAACAAATGAGTGCTTCGCTGATTTTTCACGATTCAGAAAGAAACAAAAATAGAACATTCTTAAGGTTGCTTGAAAGACAACTTTTTTCAATATTATTTAAATTCAAACACCGAAACAAAGTATCCATGAAAAATTGATAATGACGGCAACTTATTTAGCAATGAGAGAATATTTCTGCATTTTTATTCTTCGTATTCTTTGGCAATGTCTGATTCTCAGTGAGTCTGAATTATTAAGGGTCTTAGCATGTGAATAATTTGCAAAACTTCTGACAACTTTGACAGACTTGGAAGCATAGTTTAGTAGTTTAGTGTATTTTAATGACAACTTTTTAAAATTGTCACGTAATGAAAATGCGGCTACTGTCTGTGTTTATTCTTTTACCGCTACTGTTTGGAAGACAATATTCACATACCCTTTGATTATATGAGGTAAACTGGAGAACTTTTTTTTCGATATAGTGGCAAAAGGCAGCTTATGGCGAAGTTATATTTATGTAGATATTTCGGCAATGAGGAAAATTTCAGCCTATTTCGATACATGCCATTGCACTTGAAGTTTTCTAGTTGTATTTATAATCAATTGCTTCTGAACAATATAGAAAGCTATTCATTGTCGTAAAAATGTCGCTTTTTTCTCAGTGAATATTTGTTTGAAATATATTAATAATATGTTTCGTCACAATGTAATTATTTGTTTAGAAATCCAAACTATTGTCTTATGTGGTGTGACCTTTGTTACCTCATAAATCAACTATAATTACTTGCTGTTGTCAACAATGTCGCCTAATGCGACGTAAACAAAGACGTGCTAATTATGACAGTCGTAAAAAAATGGACGTGCATGTTCACTTCCGGCCTAAGAATATTGCTACGGAAAAGATGAGAACATTTGAATTTATTGACAGGAAAATTATGTCAGAACTTCTTTTGTTAAGTGAGAGTCACTGATAGATTGCGCCGTCGAGGCGCAATCTATTTGTGATTCATACTTGGCAAAATTAAATTTGGTGTTCATTAGATAGCGTTACTATATCTACGAGAAGTATATATCAACCGGGAGTTTATTTATTTTCCACATTTTAAGCTTTCAAATAACGTGTTTACTCAACCGACCAAATGAAAAAAAAAAAATTAAGTTCAGCATTTATTAAAATTCGATACATACACGTCATGATCAAAATTGTTCTTGCAAAAATGCAATATTGAAAGAAAAAACTATTCAGCCACAAAACAGCGGACAATCCTTAACGACCTTGCAAATATTTGGATAAAAAATCGATCGCGCGGCCACTGGCAGATGAATTCAAGTGGATCCTGTCACATTTAATAAAATCAGAAGAGTGACCATCGAACGATGTTTGCTTTTAATGTGCATATCTTAACGTGTATTTATGCGGTTTAAATTTACAAGCTTGTTTGCTTTTATACTCATTTTTTTGAAGGGAACGTCACCAATGAGCTTCAACCAATTCGGGGCAATTTCTTGCGTGCCAAATGTGGCTTGGTTCACATATTACAATCATAGATTTCAAAATTTATTAATATTAATAGTGTTCAAACATGACTGCTTCAGCGCAGTAGTTTACAAAGCCTTGCAGTTTAAAGATCTCTGGTTCGAGTGCCGGAAAGCTTCATTTTTATCAGAAGCGCAAAGTTCTCATGTCTTTTCTCAACATTTTTTATTGTTAAAATTAAGAACTTCGCACAAAAGCATTTCGTGCTCATCAGAATAAAAAAATAATTTTGCATATTAACAAATTCATTATATAGGTAAAAACTTTTATTTATACAAGATTGTATGAGTGTGATAAGGTTTACATATAAGTTGAATGGGATATTTTTTTTCGCTCTAATCATTTCACGTTGTCATGAGGATTCAAACATGTCAATCGCCCATATCGCCTAGATGATTAGCAAAAGCAATAATAAATGGAAAAGGGTAACTCGGAAAATGCAGGAAGGGACGAACAGAGTTGACGTATAATGATCATTAAAAATAAGCATAGCAATATGATCTTTTTAAAATGACTTTTCTTGTTAAGAAAACTTGAAAGGTCCAATCTGACTGTATCATAGTATCGATGCGGACTTCCGAAAACGGGATTCAGAAATCCAGGCGCCGATCAGTAGCTTTTGTTTATAGATAACTAAGTTACATATGGTGTTGTGTGATGCTATCTATATTGACCCGTGCCGCAAACTTAAACATTTGGTTTATCTTCAAATTATCTTCTGGGGCTAAAAATATCGTGATATTTTGTTTGATATACAGAAAACTTTGCGAGTATAAAGATGGATGCATCGTCTGTAAGAGTTTTTGTTTAATTTTAGAGCATATTTTAAACTGGAGTAGTATCTCTACTACAGAATTGTATAAATAGATTTTGTTAGATAAGGATAGAGATGCAAGCTTGAATGATTTTTTTCTCGATTCGAAACTCTAATAAAATATTTTCGAATCAGGTTTTTTTTTATGGTTCTACGTATCCATACAATATATGAAAAAAAAACCGTTAGCAAAATTTATTGGAGGTTTGAACGTTTTTGAAAGACTAGGAGTCACTGTGAAAATTTTTTGTAGAAAATTAACTAGTGGCCTATGTTGTGCTGTGAATGCAGGCAGAGTCGTCCAATTGATGATTTGAAAGAGCATAGTTGTCCTATTTCAGGGTAGTTTCAGCAACGTCCATTTACAAAACGATACATTAAGGGTTTGTGAACTTTTTTTCTCAGAAAGTTACTCAACCTTTTTAGTCTTAATAGGCCAAGCCACAGATAAACATTATACCATCAACAGTCACAAATACCAAATCAGGAATTTAATTTCGTCAATGGATTGCGCTGTTGAGGTTCGTGACTCGTGTTTTATTCTGATTAGGGCTGGGCAATTAGATTCGGTGATTCGAATCGATCGAAGTTCAATTTTTTATATTTAACGACAAAATGTTGACGTCGAAAAAGTGAAAATACAGGTCTGTTTAAGCTTATATTTGTAAATCGTAAATATAAATTCCTTAATTATCGTAGTGGAGACAATAATAGTAGTAATAATCGGAATAGAATATTTGTTATTTTTATGAAATAAGTGATTCGATCCGATTCGAAAGAAATATACGAATCGGATTCGAATTCAAAATGATTCGGTTTTGATCAGCCCTAATCCCGATCAAACATTTTTGACCGCGTTCTTGACCAAACGACAATCCACCAATTTTCTCTTACCGTGACGTCTTGTCAAAATTGCTTGGGGAAGCAACCACGTAACATATGTTTCAGTTCCATATCGTGTCAGATTATCACGTTCTTTTCATCCCCAAGGGATCTTATAATTATTGAACAATATTGTTCTAAAAATCAACATTCTAATCAATTGTGTCATATATTTCAGATATATTTTAGAAATTTAAAATGATTTAACAAATGTTTTCAACATTTTTTTTGAGGGGGGGGGGGGGGGGGATTTAGGGTTTTTTTTGCTGATAGTTTCCACCGATGTTATAAAGAATGATGCCAATTCGTTCTTATTTCAATCATCAACTATATTCGGAAATATTCCAATTTGAAATTTGAAAAAAAAAAATTAAATTCGTGACTTTAACAGAGGCCACCTCTAGACGGACACGGGGTTGTTGAAAAGATATAGTATTTCCTGTTCGGCTTATCCTAACCAAGTTATTACACTCTGGGTTGAGCGGTGGGGGTGGATTAACGAGCCGGGACGACCCGAACCTGTACGTAATGTACTTTTGCGGCGCGATCCATCTGTGGTCGATGTAATTTATTAAAGATTTTTATTCGAGTTTGATAACGCGGTTTTTAAAGTTACTCAGAGTTGCCAATAAAAGATTTTCAAATATGCTGGATAAATCTTTTTATCGACATTAAGTTACTGGTCAGTATTAAATACCGTCACTCACTTGATATTTGTAATTTTACTTCAAGTGTGTCGAGTCCGAATTCGTAGTACTTCATATATTATGAAGAGAAATATATAATTCAAATAGACATTTTATAATTGCTCCAAAGAGTATTGTTTTTGTCCGTTAGTTTGAATTCGTCAATCTGTGACAGATTGAAAATGTTAAAGTTAGTGTCCAATTCACATTCCAGTATATTTATGGATAATGTCATTATATAGATTTACACAATAACGACCTGTTGTTTTTAAGCTTTGATTTTTCATACTTTGTATTATGAGGGAAAACGTGTTATACAGCGTAAGACTTAACATAGAAGGTTGAAGATCTCTGGTTCGAGTCCAGCCGATTCTGTCTCGTTAATCCAAGCCTACAACTCAACTAGGGCTGCGCAATTCGATTCGGTGACTGGAATCGATTCGAAGCACAGTTTATTCGATTCAATGGTGAATTGTTCATAGGAACAAAGACTTGCTTAATAAGTTAGAATTCTTCATTTTTAAAGGCAAAATACAATCGATTTGGTCAAATTTTAACAAAATCGATTTTTATATTTTAGTTGTTAAAATGTGAAAATTGTTGCTCCCAAACATGTAGTGTGAATTGAAAATAAACATTAAACTATAAATTTTTTGATTTTAACAATGGAGACAAGTTGTAATGGTAATAATGGTTATTTGTTATTTACATGAAATTACTGATTCGATCCGATTCGTAAAAATTATTCGAATTAGATTCGAATTCCAAATGATTCAAATTTTCCCAGCCCTACACTCAACCCAAGATGTAATAACTAGGGTAGGCTAAGCCGAACTGGAAAGATCATATCTTTTCTAACAGCTCTAATCCTGTTCGCCCATAAGTGGTCGATGCTACAGCGCCTCGGACAGGCGGATGATCCACTCCGAGGAGTGGGTAAAAATGACTTATCTTGCATTGGTTTGTATATTAAGTAGACATAGGATCTTGTTCGGGAAGGTTGTCGATGGTGTCAGTTGATAACGTTTTCAGCACATCAGAAATCTTTGAGTCCGAATATGTTTGATTAAGTATGAGTCACTGATGGATCGCGCTGCCAAGGTGGCAGCAGTGGGTCAGGCTTGATAAAATTAAATTTCTGGTTGGGAATGTCTATATATATATATATATATATGCCTGAAGCGTATTTATTTGTCTAAGCAGCAAACTTTAAGCTCTCCAATAATCTCTGAGATTACCAATATATATATATATATATGTGTGTGTGTGTGTCTAAAGGTTATTTATTTCTATTTTTAGAAATTCTTTTTGATTCCTCCCAGTCGTATAAAAATGCAGTCAAATATGAGTTTGTTTTGACGTTGCATCTTGCTCAATGAGAAAATTGTGATTCAGCTAAATAATTGCCTGAAAACAATCCATTCTTGTCCCATGCATAATTGGTAGTAATAGAACCTGCTTTATTTTCAAATAATGTTCGTCGAGTTGTGTATTTTCAAAATTGTTTCAAAATTAATATAATTCCAGACATCATTTCCTTTTATATTTAATCAAATTTCAATCAACGCTTATTTAACCAAGGCGAACTCCAACTAAGTTTTAATAGAAAAATTTATTTTGTCAAGCATGCGTCACTGATGGACCGCGCTCTGGTAGCGCGATCCATCAGTGACTCATGCTTGACAAAACTTGAAAAAGATTTCATACTGGGACAGCATTCCTCGCAAAGGAAGCTAAATTTGGTCGGAGATACGCTCAACTGAACGTGATTTTTAGCCGAGGAATTCTTGTAAAAGTGAGAGAAGTGTGAATCTTCGATAGAGCGTTAAAAAGAAACTTTTTTTGACGAACCAAACTAAAATTCTATTTGCGTTATATGTGTGAGAAATTTTTGACAAAATTCAAGTTCTTTAACGGTTTTGAAAATTTTTGTAGTGGTTATACAGCAAATTTAAATGTTAAACAATTGAATAAAATTTCAAATAATTTTCCATGTTGAGCATTGTATGTTTTCTCGTGTTCGGATTTACGTGGGACTAACTTAATTACTTATCTCCAACTACTTATCCCCCTTTTATTTACCTATTTACCTGCCTTTACGTAAGCGGATCCGTATGCTAATAACAAGGCCAATGGTGCATATGCTTGGACAAGTATGTGTCATTTCCACTCAGTTAAATATCCTTGTGCACGTAAACCCGATATTAGATTTAAAATGGTGAGATCTATATATAGTATTCCATACCGCGGTTCTTTAGGACAATTTTCTGTTCGAGATGCATCTGATTAAACCTATACTGGACCTAGCTTTTCTATATTGATTGGTAATTTCAATGACGACGAGAAGCCTAAAAAAATTCATATTTTCACATTACATTAAGATATTCTTCTTAAGTCGAAAATACTCGTGCGCGCGAAAAAGTCGTCATTTTAGTTTTAAAAAAAAATAAGAACGTCCACACAATGCAGTTTAGCGTCGCAGACGCGTAAAAATTTAACCTGAAGTGATGAAATATTAAAATAATTCACAAATACTTGAAGAATATTCTCTCCTCCTCAAAACTTTCAAGGGGCATGTCCTCGCTTCGCCCACGCCACCAGTGATTTCAATATGTCAAGCTTTGATCATTGGTTTTTTCAATGCGTTGCATCCGTATCTATTCTTAATTTTTTTTTTTAAATTTCCTATTTGGGATATGCCTGATGAAAACCCATATTAAAAGAAGAACTCAATCATTCCTGAGATGCTTATAAAACGTAAAAATTTTTGTAAAAATTCCGGTTTCTCATAGAAAATATTATTTTTTCAAACTTGGGCAGCCTTTGATTCACACTCTTGGCTGTACATTTCACATACGATCCAAACCAAACTTAAGATATTTCAAGACTATAAATATTTAAGAATGCGTCAGGTGTAACCAAAACCCTTCACACTTAGTCACAAGAATTGTGGTCAAAAATGTTTTGTCAAGTATGGGTCCCTGATGGACCTCGTGCTTGAGAAAATATTTTTTTGATTGCAAAAAGAGTAGAAGGAACTTGTCTATCTCTATTTTGCTCCAAGCTATTGGTGCGTGACATTTTCTTATTCTCTCCTTATTAACTCAAGTAATCATGCGTGACCTCTCTCGTTTGTTTGTTATCGGCTCTTGAGGGTCACTGGCCCAAAATACACGAGCACGAGCGCAAAAGGACCTGAAAAAAATAAAAACTAATAATACCGTTTTTGAGCGAGGATGTCGAGTTTTGTGAAACAGGAATTTTTTGAACCGACAGGAAACATTTTAAGTTGTAAATGGGGCTGTTGTTTGCTTAAGACTGCGACGTATTTGAAGAACATTTTAACTTTATTAGTACAGTGTTAAGATCGGAAATATTTATTTTATTGGCAATAATATTATTTTATTCAATTTTTCTACTAGAATTTTCCCATCAGAAAAGATTTTTCAAGTTATGTTTTTGTTAATCTCGAGTCACTGAGGGATTGCACCGACCAGGTGTCCTGTCTGTGGCTCGTACTTAACAAAAGTTAATTTGTAATTTGGCGATCAGCGAAAAGTACATTGAAGTTTTTTTTTTTTTGTAAGAGTTGCCAGATCAAGGGTATTATTTTTCGGAAAGTAGTTTTAGCTTTTGTTAATTGTTAGTGAGTATTGGCAGAATGGAATCGCGTTTTCTATTTTAAATATTATTCGCCTCATAGACTGCTGTATGCTCCTTTCATTTATTTATTTAATAATTTTGTTTCATTTCACTCCACTTTCACTTACTCCAAGTAAGACCGGAAGCAACGGCTGAGCAAACGGTCACTTCTTTGATAAAAATCTACTCCAATATGCTATACCAGCGGCTGTGCGGAAAGCGGAATACACTCGAGCGGACCGTTATATTAAAGTGCAGAGAGTAGTATCTGCTCCGGGTAGTAGTTAACCAAGTACCGCTTGTTTGTTTCGTTATGGCTGATTTTTACGACACACGGGAAATTGGTTTAGGCAATATATGGATATGTTAGTTGTTTTGATTTTTATCTATGTACTGTGAATGTGTGTAACCAATCAATGCCAATTCGTAATACTGTTGTAAATAAAAATTGCCGTGTTATATAATGTGCGAAGTGATCTGTTATGCTTGTAAATTACGCCGCTGAATTTATTGGTTCATTTTATGCTGAATTAGATAATTTATCAGGATTAATTGTGAGTGAATCTTATCTTGATCGGCAATAAAAAGCGGTCGGGATTCATTATATTTTTTGACCGCGCAAAGACGTTATCTATCCCGCAGAAACTGCTGACTAGCACCGGAGGCAACGCACCGCGTTCTGAGGACTTACGTCGTTTCACGACCCGAACTTTTATTACGTGAGCCACAGATGGATCGCGCCTCAGCGTAGCGATCCATCATTGGCTCATGCCTAACAAAAACTTTTCAGGTAAACTCTCTCTGGTTGGGTTTGAAATGAAATAAACTCAAATTACCTTGATGTAGAATGTGAATAAGGGATGTGTGTGTGTGTGTGGAAAATAGGTACCATATCAGACAATAGGAAATAAAATAGCGGGACTATTGGGATCACTGTTATCATCGCGCGAGGAGACAACAAGATTTCTGATTGGAGATAAGTTGCTGACATTGTATTTTGTTTGAACCGTTGGTCTGTTCATTCAATGTGCCATTTCCGGCTTTAATTGAAGAGAATTTCGATAAAATAAATGAAATATTTCTTTCCATAGTGTAAAAAAGTAGATTCATGCTACATCTTTTGAACAATTTGTCCCTAAAGAATATCACTGACATCAATTTCATTGAAGTTGTTTACTTAGGAACTCAATGTATTGAGAGTCTTTAGACCCTGGATAAGTGTTTGTGTTGGTAACCTTATATTTTATTCAGTATATATCATTGATGATACGCGACAAAGAGGTAATTTTCATCTATGGCCCATGCGAAACTTATGCACATTCAATAACTTCTGCCTTATATGAGTGTTTGTTAGTTATCACTACACGCTACAGAAAGCACGCATCGGGAATACATTGAATGTTTAGTTCGATTAAGTAAGCATACAACTTTACATCGTAAAAACGAGTGAGTTGTGTTAAAAGTTTGAACCAAGTGGAATCCTTTTAAAATGCCATATTTCAAATTTTGTGCGCGTAGTTTCTGCACATTTAGGTTATCTTGCGACGTTCATTGAAACGTCAAAATTCTTTCTACAATCCGAAATTTTACGAAGACCTTACTGCGCTTATTTATTTTCTTTTTTAACTATGTTTTAGAACAACTAGTTTGAAATCTGTACACTGAAAATCAAAATTGTATCATTCTACACTATATATTCAACGTTATTATTTTTTTAACAGTATAAGCTATCCGAATATGTTCTCTGATTTTATTGACTCAGTAACTTGAGATATAGGGCGGCTTGATTGGAGTGTTTTCGTAGATTACAAAATTTGTCGTGTGCGTCGAAAGCTAATGTAGTATACCCTCATTTGGAATTTCAAACTGGGTTGCTCTGGAATTTGAGCTCGTAAATGCTCAATAGCAAAGAGCATGCCTCATTTCTTCATGCAAACGAAGGGGGGTTTATTTGCAGAAAATTGAATTGTGTTTGAAGCATGTACCGCCGCAACTACCTTGGGCTTGTAATACTTTGAAAACATATAACTGTTTAGGCAGCAAGTCGGAAAATTTTTGATCAATCCCCTTTTTTGTTAAGTATGAGTCACTGATAGATCGCGCCGCCGAGGCGCGGTCTATCAATGGCTCGTGCTTGATAAAATAAAATTTCTTTTTAAGCTACTATCTAACTTATGATAAGGGGTTAAATAACACATTTGAAGCAAATAAATCAATTAATAATATTTTTTTACCCGGTTTATGTAGATGCATATTTAATTAAGTAATACAACTTGAAAACCTATACGAAGTTTTAAACCGTACAGTTTTTGCTGTACAGTAGGATACAAAAATATATTTTAGGAATATTAATAAATGATGGATTATTTATGCTGGAACATTCTACTGCTTGTCAGCGTTTTCTTCACCTTTGATGTTCAGAAAGTGCAAGGAAATGAAGGTATGTATTCTTGTATTTTAGTACGATAGTTTGATGCAATTGATTTTAAATTTGAAAAAGTAGTTTCATAAGCAAATGTTTTAGATTACCAGGCTGTATTCGTTTTTTTACGTTTGAGCAAGATATTCTATCAGAATTTTTTTGTCAATGGATTTTTTGTTTTTAAGTATGAGTGACTGATGGACCGCGCACCGAGGCGCTGTCCGTCTTTGACTTCTGCTTGACGAAACGAAATTTTTGGTTTGGGTACTTACGTTTCTCGACGATAATAAATTAAGTATTTGGCGATTTGCACTGCAAAATTGTAGGTGTAAATTTAATGAGTCTGAAATTACTGAAATTTCTTATCAACAAAGGTGAATTGTGAAATTCGTTTCACGTTAAAGCGTGCTTGAATTAAACGTGTGTAATATAAAAGTCTGGGCTCATGATGCCCATCTCGTCATTGCAGTCCCCGCCTGATTACAACTATATTGTTTTGCATAACGCAAATTTAGTATTTTTTACGCTAATTTACGATCTATGCTGCAAGCCAGCAAATTAAATCATGTTAATTTTATACAAAATGGAAAATTCATAGACGCCAAAAAGTTTGTGCATTGCTGGGAATTTGCCAAATTAGGTTGTCTCGTTGCATCACAGCATTCAAATAATATATATTTATTATCTATGTACCAAGCTAGGACATCTGATTAGGCGCCAAGGCGCTTATTTAATCTATTTTATTGATAATTTACCCTCGGCTAAGTCGGCACCAAAAAGTGAACTTAAATTAATCGAAACATATAAAATGCAAAAATCACACCAACCCAGGGTGAAAAACTTTCATGAGCTTGAGCCGAACAGGAAAGTGCATTGAGTGGTATCAATTGTCACCCTGCCCGTCTATAAGGCGCTGTTGTTACACAGCCATGCAGCACGTTCGGATAATTCACTCTAAGAAGTGGCGTGTTTGAAAAAAAATAATGCATTTTGTGAAGCGCGAGCCACAAATCTAGCGAGATACACCAGTGAGCCAAGCTTCGAAAAAATGCATAATTTAACAAATGTCTCTGACCAGAGTGGTGCTAATTTTGCTTTCGGACTGAGTTCGTCTGTTTTAAAATATTTCGATCCATCTGACCAATCCCCGTGAAAAAGTTCGACCAATTTAATAGTTGTTTTAACTAATTAAACTCGCCCGTTTGCCTCGTGGCTACCGGGCTTTGTGCCAGACAGGATGTTGTGTTTAAATATAATCGTGAACGAATACGCCGTAAAATTACCTATTTTAGACTTTAATTTTACTTGTGATATTGAAATTCAGCGGTGAAATCGAATTTTTTGTTTAAGTATGTGCTGTTTATTGAACACGCCGCTGGCGTGGTCCATCAAACAGCTCCTACTTGTCACTAAGCTCAGCAAAAAAACTTTACAAATTTTTTAAAAGTAAATTTAACGCAAAAACGGTGAATTCACAGCACTATTGATACTGTACACGCCTACATTTTATCATCTAAATTTTAGATAAAATGAAAATGATAGTTCTGTAGTTGTCAATATATGTCTCGTCTATCCGTGCTTGATAAAACATAATTGATATGTATATATGTACATGTAAAGTTTTCATTCTAAATATAAAACATGTTTCGTTATTTAAGCCTCGTGCAATAATCTTAAAGTTTGATCGGCGTTATTAAATTCTATCTGATATTGTGAAAAAAATTGTAATTAATTTTTTTCATTAATTTTATAAATCAGGATTAAAATACTTGGCTGCATATGGATAAAGCGTTGTATACACCACACTTTAATATGAACGACAGTGTCTTTCGGAGATAATAATCATTAATTTTTACCTGGTGTCCAATGCTAGGGACGGGTATAGTGTGTTTATTTATTTGTTTGAAATCTCGTACACGGAATACTAGTTGACGAGATTTGAGAAATCTAGGGATAAAGTACAAAAGGAGCTATAAGGCTATGCCTTACAAATATCAAATAATTCACCACCTTGAATAAGGCCGTAAGACAAATTGTACTATAACTGACAAGGGTAAAGTGGGGGGCATGCATTTTTAGATTTGGTTGAGGTGAACAAAAGATAGATTTCTGCTTGTATGCTCATTCCCACATTGTAATTCCTTAAAAAAGGAATTGTTTGATAATAAATCTCCGAACAATATGAAATGCAAAAACGTTTCAGTAGCTGGTGATTTAAAATGTCAAAAACCGTCTATTTTTTGAAAGCGCACCTGAGAAAGTTGACATTACCACGCAAACAGACATTTGTGGAAGCAATTTACCAACTATTTACGGCCTCAGGGAGTTTGAAATGAGAACGTTTGTCAACGAAACATAGCAATTATGATGTTATCGTGATGTCGCAAAATTACTCTTGATGATCGACTGAAATTGTATAAGTTTACACTTTCGCTTCTCAAAAAGGAACGACAAGATACGAAAATGTTCTCTGCCTTACTCGAAATAGAAACACATAGTCAATTTATTAGAAAACAAATACAAAAAGGTGCATTATAAACACGATAATTTATTTTATTAAAAAATATTGGTTCGGTATCTACGCTGAGTCAAACACAGGTATATAGATCGGTAAAAGACAACCTCCTCGTAAGCATTTTTTGTCTACCTTTCTCATTTCCAACTCATTTGGCTGTAAGTACTGTGATTCATCGCTCACGCTGGCAAATTAATAGCGATATAAAAGCCTATGAAAATATGTCTGTCTCCGGTTTTTTGGTTTTAGTCTAAGGAACAAATTTTCATATAAAACCCTTTTTGGAAGATAAAACATATATTTTTATGCGATATGTGACTGGTTGCGTTGACAGGCTATTATATGAATATTATATGAGATACTCCTGGGTTTCTATTATTCATATTAACCAGCAACCTTTTGTTGAATCAAAAAGGCTCTCTGATTTCTAACGCTTTCATTATTTTTTAGACTTATTTTTATCTGAGTATTTTAGGCGATATTTTAGACACCTTGTAAACTTGTGATTAATTTTTGCAGTTTTTCTTTGAAAAAAATGAAAATAACGATGTATAAAAATCTGTATCACAATATACCTTTCTCAAACATACTTCTTGATGAAAAATGTTCTGTAGAATATGAAGGGAAGTCAGAAAATGGACCATCACACACTTCCTGCTATTTTGTTAAATTTAGTCAAAAATTGTTCACACTTGACACTATAAAGACCTAGTCAGAGGCGTGACAAATTGAAATATAAACTTGTAGATAACAATTTTGATAAGGAAATATTTAATTCCAAGGGTATCATAATTACAATACTTTGATCAAGCAAAGACCGTTAATAAATCGTGCATAACATGCAATATTGCAATATTATAAAAAATATTAAAATGAATGGCGAAAGATACAAAATAATATGACGCTTTTTCGAAGTCCGCGTATATTGCGGAACCCGTTCCTTCTGAATTAGGCTGACGGGTCAGGTGAGTCTGTTTTGAAGTGGACAGCGTCCTTAGGTGTTTTCGAATGATTTTTTTTCTTTTTGGTTGTTGTTTTTATAAGGGTGACCAGACATAAGTTATCATCTACCACCATGTTGAACTGGACTTATTTTAAAGTAACAAGCTATTTTACGAATACATCTAATCATTCTCGTCAACTACACATCTATAACATTTTGTTTAGTGACGTCGCAGACAATTTAGCGAATGCGTGACGCAATGACCTGGTGGTTTTCATTTCAAAATCGTAGGTTGGGGATCTCTTCGAATCGCGGCTAGTCAAGCAAAATCCATTACAACCACTCAGCCCAGAGGGTGATAATAACTTATGTAGGCTTGGTCGCACCAGAAGGATCACATCTTCCCAGCAACACTATTTTTTCCGTTGTTTATAAATGTTTGTTCGTCCATGGTCAGCGTGATCAAATCCAAAAATGGCAAATAAAATGTTATCCAATTTGAAGGAACCAACAAAGAAACGTTTTTAAATAAAAATGTCTGTGCCTAAAATCATATCGTTTGTCAACACCATACAATATAAAACCACGCACTTGAGATGCAGTCCACTTTTCTATACCTACTTAAGGAAATTGGAAAATCTGGAACGCAACCAGCGATGCACAGATGTAGTGTTGTAAACCACAGGTTTTATTGCCAATTTTTGTTTAGCCAACTATGGGGTATAGTTGTACAACATCTTATCGACGTTATCTAATATTATCTCATACACGCCAAATCGTGAACAAACTCCATTTTTGACATTTTGTCAACTTTTTGAGACGCAAGTATCGTTATTTACCAATTTTATCATTTTGAGCATGGGTAACAGATGGACAGCGCCTTGGAGGCGCGATCCATTAGTGGCCCATGCTCAATCAAACCCAAATTGGTCAAATTTAGATTTTGGGTCTAAAATCAGAGCGGAACCCACTCCGTCAGTAATACAAAGCGGGGTCGTCTTCGCGAATGGGACAGGAGGCTTACAGTAAACCCTACCTATGTTTAATATGTAAGCAAATATATTGAAATCCCCACAGTAGCGTTGAGACTCTGTGTAAACATGGAAATTGATTTGTAGGACTTTGCTATATTAGAAATTTGATTTGAACTCTTGATAACTCTATTAGCCCATATTATTTTGCTGATTTCAATAGCCTATCTGTAAAAAGTAATGGAATGACAAGACTGTATGGTCATTTTAATAAAAAAGTTCTTTCTTTAATTTTTATAATGCAATTCACTATATTTAAAACCGGAAGCAGTGCTTAAAGAGAACCACCAACTAGCGATCACAAAGATATAATGAAAAATGTGAACCAACAAATGCACTTTGAATGGAGAGCATTCCACAAAAGACTTAATACTACAGTAGATTGCTGACATTCACTCTAAGTAAAGCAATCATGAGAGACGAAATAAATAAAAATCAAACACTAAAAATATAAAAAACTTCGTTATATGAAAAAAATAACATACGAAGCGAAACATAGTCTATACAGAACTGATCTGCTAAGATAGAGTGCGGTGAATCTTACTTGCCTTGGGTCATGGTAAAAGTTTTGTCAAAAATGATCGGAAAATGCGATTTGAATCTTATTATCAGAGATGTTTGAACTTTAAAAACTACAATTAACGACATTTCTTTCAATAACAGATAGATTCAGTATACTGACAAAGTCCAAAATATTCGAAACCAAAATTTGATTTTGGTGACGAATTTGTTTTCGTGAGGTGTAACTGACCCATTGAGCCCGTCATCCCACGCGCGCCCAATTCAGAGGGTGAATAACAACCACACCGGATCAAGTTACCCCACATTGTGACAAAAATGCAGTGAATTAACCGTTCGTTTGCAGTAATTGTACATTTCCAAAATTCAAAACCATTTTGTTGATGATATGTATGGTCTGTTGATGTTGATCAACGTTCATCGTCGGTGCATATTCAGAAAAAATGTAAATATCGGTGCATTTAAAAATCCTTTTAAAATATCTTTGTCTTACAGTTCATTTTCAAATATTCTAATCGAAGCGAAAAAATCGTACATCGAGTTTGCGACCAAAATTATTCTATTTTGCAAATGCTTGATTACAATTTGATACGAGCATGTATATATTAGGAAAAAAGATGGTTTGAAATAACTTTTCTGTTAAGTACGAGTAACTAATGAATTTAGCGGCCTCTTATACATACGACATATGTGCCAATTCATGGAACATATCGATATTGGTCATTGTTAAATTAGTGGAACTAAGCCTTGAAGAATGTGCGTGCTTATTCAACCATTTTTCCGCTTTTTTAATAAATAATACGGTCATTAAGTAGGCGGTGAGTAAGTCTTTATTTCTCCCTGGTCTAGGATTACATCGAAACCAAGACTACTTTACTCAACGTATTCGAATCATACTAACAGAGGGAAAAGAAATTTAGTCGACGGTACTATTTGTTTGTAGAACTACTAAAAGATTTGGTACCAGCACCGGCACTCTAAGCGGAAGTCAACCCCAAGGGAAGTGAACCATCATGATAAAGTGCAGTGAGTGGTATCTGCTCTGAGCAATTGTTAAACCATCTACCATTTATGCTTCCTTTTATTTGTCTTTTGCGACACGCGGGGAATAGAAGTATAGGACTGTTTTAAAGCCTGTACTTCCGAATGAATCTTCTTCTCCTTCCATTAAAGCAAAAAAATATTTTCCCGGTTGTTTCATTTCTTTGTACACCAAAACATCACTGCTTTAGTTGGTTTAGTTTAGTTAGTTTAGCTTTTCTTGACAAAGCTTAATTGCAAGAAACCTAACGCCACCGACTTCCTGAATTTCAAAATTTGTCTCATTTATTTGGTTGGGATTTATTTATTTTTCTAACGTTTTGTCACAACTCCAGAAAAGTAATAGAGGTGATTCATACATCAAACGAAGTGTCTAACCTGTGCTAAGTATTTAACGATGAATTCCTAAGTTTTGGCTCGAGGTGACAAAAAAGCGTACCCACTAAAAATATTATGTGTCTAAAGTTTGGGGAATATCCTATATTTGGCCTATTCGACATGAAGTACAACATGGTCTCTGTAAGAATAAACCAGCCACAAAAGATCTTAATGCTCTGTCATTGATGGTTCTTTAGTATTACGAATTGTGATATTATAAAACGGCATTTTTACACTCATTTTTAATTTTGGAGGATATCGTCGCCTAGGCTCAATCTATCAGTGACTCATGCTCTACAAAATAAAATTTAAATATCATATCTGTAACATAAAAGTAAAAAGAGTACAACTAATACCTAAAAAACTCAAATAGTCGCTTCATTTTCAGTCATATCACGACACTTTAAGCCTCGTTTTGAGACATACGTCGCTTCTGAAGATTATGACAAAGAAGGTATATGATTTTATACCTAATACTTCGGCGTTTTCAAGAACGTGTTGTCATAATGGCTGAATAGAGATAATCTTTCATGACTATAACTATATGGTTAATAAAGGGTAGCTTTGATATTTTGTGCTATAAGTGCTCAATAAGAAGGCGGGTTCAATCCATTTCAAACATTTTATTTTGCCAAGCATGAGTCACTGATGGACCGCGCTTTATCAGCGCTTATCTCGGACCTCGGTGTCTGACTGTAAAAAATTAAAAATAAAAGTTCCATTTTTTCATTTGTCAGTCAATGCTGAGTGAAGTTATTCAAACGATGTATCCATAAAATATGGGGAAAAATATATAAAAACCCTCGTTATTTATATATTGACGTGAAGAACACGTTTCAAATTTTCACATCGTCTATGCTGAATTATTTTTCCCTGTAGCAAAACCAGTATGCCAATACCAGTAAGCAGCTATGCTTATTTTCCCAACCAAGAAACATAAGTTGTTAGACAAATCCTTTACATGCGTCACGTAGATCAGAGCCAATCAAAGGATTTGACTGACATGGTTTTATCCCTTGTTTACCACATATGACGGTCTTTGGAAATTTTTGAATGTTTTTGGGGGTCAACGGACCCCGTTTGAGATTACGCGTTCAGTCAAACACGGGAGTATACTATGCGGAATTTTGTTGTTAAGTATGAGCCACAGATGGATAGCGCAAACAAGCCGCGCTCCATCCGTGGTTCTTGTAAACAACACAAAATTTCTTACAGCGCAGATTATTCTCAACGTATTCCGTTTGATATTACACGTTTTATCAAGCATGGTCCCATGAAAAGTCAGAGGTATTATATGAAGTAAAGTTTGTTAAGGGGTAATCACAGATAGATCGCGCCACGGAGGTGCGTTTTATCCGTGGTTATTACACAACACTATGAAAGTCCGAATGCTTGATTTTGTACCAATGTGGTCTGTTTGATCTTGCACCAACTTTCAACCTCTTTTCGGAAAATATTAACGTATCCCATATTGCCTTATATGGTACCAGATGCATAAGTAGGGATTTGAGAGTTTGATGCTTTTCATGCGTAAGTAACGCGGACTTTTACGGGATATTTGATTTAGACAGTAGTCGAATACGGATAATTTGAACAGAGGCTGAGTCGGATTTTAAATGAGTTTTAGAAACACAAACGGAGAATATTATATTGGACTATTATACAAAATGCAGTAAATATATCGTATATCTCAATATAACTTCAAATTCAAAAGCGGTGCGTTTCCATCAGGGATCATAATTGGCCAAAAAAAGCCGATTTTAAAATTCTATTTCAATATCACAAAGTAAAATTACTGTCAGAAAGCAGTGATGTTCCTGCATTTTTGTTACAGCGTAGCTTACATAACAGCTATAGTGGATGTCTTCTCTATTTTACTTTTATATGAGAAACATAATTCGGTCTATCAATGTGTTTACAATCCACTGAGTTTTGAATTCCGGTCATTTTGATCAAATTTCGGTCACTTTTAAGGCAGGTCGTTGCGCACGATTAACTAATGTTCAACAAAGATTCCAAAATCTCGTTCATTTCTGACGATTCTTGGTCATCTATTGTTCAAAAGTCACAAGTAAACTTCGAAATTTGAGATTGTCAAGACCCGGTGATGTGATTATGTAAATAAAATATTTGTGCTAAAATAAAGTTAAAAAGTCGAATAAAAGACTCTTAATAAATTTTTATAATACTTTTATTGTGCCGTAAGAGGCGTTTTAAATGGAACTAAGAATAGTACAATCCATTGCCCAGAGCATATACCACTCGCTTCGCTTTACTATAACGGTTCAATTCCTTTGGGGATATCTTTGCTTATAGAATGCAAATGCTGGTTCTATATTTTTTTAATGACTTTTTACCAGAAGGGGCAGATAAAATTTTTCGGTTTTGCTTAGAGTGAATTTCAATGAAAAAATAGTTTTCAAAACTGTCGTTTGGATATTTAAATGATTAATCTGTTTACAGATCAAGGATTATCAATACGCAGATCTCCAAGCCTCATTTTTTATTACAAAGATAAGAAAGTTTAATTTGTGAATTCGTGCAGCGTTTCGACATTTTGTTTTCATCCAACAGACATTTTGTCAAAAGTTCGAACGAATGACTCAACAGAAACACCAACACAAATCCATACATGCAAATACCAATTGACATCTGTAATCCGGCCTATCCAATCTCGCCCACACGACGTATCCCACCCATGAAAACCGCAAAGCTGGTTTATTACTTAGTCATACTAATCTTGACAAAATTTATTTAATTAGTTCTGCAATATTTCAACCAATTTCACAATAAAATATTTAATTTACTAATCGAACAGGGCCGTGCATGCGCAAATTATCACACCATGAGTTAAGCGGCGGGCATGGTGAGATTACGATGTTTAATTTCAGGACATAAAACCCGAATGATCGTCCGTGATTGAGCTAAAGACTGAAAATTTTTTCTCGTTTCGCATGTTTCTTAGTGACGAAAATGATAAAAAGATGTTGACCTGATGCAACTGCTCTCCCAAATAACTTTTCAACTACAAATGCTTCTGTTGTCTGTGGGAGATGTCCTGTCGCTGACGATTAAGTTTGCTTTTTTATGCTCTTGTTGAGTACGAGACCATGCGGCTGAGATTGAAATACATCTTTGGCATATGCTTCACAAAAGAGGATTTCGGATGTCTTCGGTCATTTCAAGGTTCGCTACAAACGGACATTAGTGATATTTGCTTAACATGTGTCATATTTGTATGTTATGGTCTAGTACGTGATGTATCAGCCCGAGTCAGAGTATACGTCTTCTGATAGTCATCTCGAACTAATCCATGTCTAACTATCAGCGCTAACGCGAAATAATATGTTACACTGTAGCAAAAGTACAGTGAATTTACTGGTCATTTGCAGTCATTGCATATTTTCAAAGTTTGAAAAACGCCATGTTGATGAGATTTATGCCAATTATGGGCTGTTGCTAGAACGCACTGCAAAGGCTTACACACTACGAATACTTTTGTCGCGTCTTTTGTTACAGTGTATATGGCAAAAATTTACTACTAGTGAGTCAGGCCCAGAAGCTAAGCTACTTGGCGTCACGATCCATCAGTGACTCTTGTTTATAGCAAAATTAAATTGCTTCTGATTGGATAAATTAATTCATATAACAGTCATAAAATTCAGTTTAATATAGGATCCAAGGGTGCTTTAAATGCATAGAAATGAGCGATTAAAAATAATAATAATAATGAATTCAATTTTTCCTTTTTTGGGGTTTCACTTTAATAACGTTATTTTTTGTATTCGTCTTTGACTGGAACATGTACTGACATTATTGACTGAAAGTTTTAGCCAACGCGCCTTTATATCAGTACTTTGAAATGTTTCAAAATAATTGTGTTTGCAAAAAATAAGTTGCTGAGCCGACCCCATTTATCCCTAAAAACATGAAAAAATATTTGAGCTTTAAGATTAACGTCCATCAAAAATAGATAAAAGAGATCATGATGCCTGGATCTACGAGTGAGAAATATTTAGACAAATATTTTGGTGCGTGAGGTGCAAAAATAGCGGTTTTATCTCGAGTAGAAACTACTAAACAACCTATATTTTCATTTCGATATTTTCGTTTTTTAAATCAACTAAAATCGATTTTCGGTTATCAATTTGAAGTTTTCCCAATTAAATGATATTACTCGGTACATGTTGCTGTAGCTGATAAGCATTGGTATCGATGGTTGGGTTAGGTGTATTTATAGGCTAAGTAAGTAGGCCAAAGTGACTTGTGTATAGTTTTAGACAGCCAGGAAGTTCCCACGCATGACCAAACTTTTATAGCAAAATTTTTTATATTTTCATGAGCGATTTTCTAACTATTTTTGCCTATTTATCTATTCGTACCAGACCTTAATCCCAACACGACAGAAAAATATTTGTTCAGTGTATCTTAGTTTTCTTTACCTCATGAACCCCTTCACGTGACTACCCTTATCGCTTTCAAAACCCAAGAACCTACTTAACCAAGGCGTAGTCCGGATTAATAAACCAACTACAGACTATAAGAGATATCATTGTTGAAGGTATATCCATATCGGAAATTCTCGATCAAAATAGTTTGTGAACCCATGGTCTTGTCGAGCTTGAGTCGTTGATGGATCGCGCCGACAAGGAGTTCCACACAATGCTTGACTCAAAAATAATTTTAATACTAGTTAATAATAGATAATCATCGCGTCTGCACGTCAAAAACTAAAAGTAAAAATTGGGGGTGGGGGATTAGCAAGGAGGGAGAAACTGTTCGTGATTCAGATATTCCCGAGACTTCATGATGTCTTGCGCGGTAATCACATGATCAATACACTTTGCATGGGCTTAGCCTTTAGGGACAACTAATTGAATATCTAATTGAATATCTATCTTTGAGCCATGTAGGTACGGGATTTAGAATAGTCTTAACGTAAGAAGCGACTGAAAGAAGTGACAGATTGTTTTACCACCCAGAGAGAATACCACTCACTGCATTTACCCATGGCGGTTCAGTTGCATTTGGGATGTTTTACGTTAAGAATGCAGTTGTTTGTACTACATCTTTTAGTAGCACTTTACTACTAAGTGACCGTTCGTTGGTTCCTTTTAGGCACTACTTTCGGGCTTGCTTAGAGTGAATTTCAATATTAAAAAAGAATTAATACAACACAATTAATCAACATCCCAGTTTCAACTCATCTAATATATCTAGACTTCCTTTCCCAAATCTTGTTATCCAATTAAGCTGGGTAAATATATAACTTCCCCCTTATCTACGCCTTGAACTTTGGTGGCTCGACAGTCAGATTGATGTATTGATACTATCATAATCCTAGTCGGAAAAAAGTTTAACCAAACGTACTTTGCCAAGCGTGAGTCACTGGCGGATCGCGCCGAAAAAGCGCGAACCATCAGGGACTCAAGCTTGTCAAAATAAAATTACTGATTCTTAATCAAGCGTGACGACATTTCACCCGATGGTGTCACAATCGGCCTGAAAAATTGATTCCTCATTACCTAGCAGACTGTGTTACAAAATAATCGATGACTTAAACGGTCAAAACCGCGAAATTTAATGACCCAAAGAAACTAAAAACGCGGAAAAATAAAATATACTGTCAGGAGTTACTGCCATAGTCGGGTCATAAAATCAATCATTAGTAATTTGCGATAAACACTTTTATTTGAGTGGACTATTCTGAGTCAAGCAATGTACCAACAGCCACTCATAGGTGAACAGAGTAACTTGAAATGAAATGAACTTTATTCCGCAGTTTGGAATTGACAATGTTTACAATTTTATCTGTTTACGGGATTTATCTTGAGTCTTGTCATTCCATCCAAATTCAACAACCAATTATAACCAGTAAAGTTATCGAGCATCGTTCCAAAGCTGTGGGTTACTGTGCATCACCCAGGGAGTTAAGATTGCTGGGAAGTTATGTATGATCTTTCCGTTGTAGGCGAGCTTACCCAAGTTTTTACACCCTTGGTTTAGTGGCATGGCGCGCCGAAGAACATATCCAGGATAGTATGTATTTCATGGATCAAGGTGGTTGTTTGTGTTAACCATAGGTCATCATGCCCAAAAAGATGTTTTTATCAGATTTTATGGACCATTAATAAATCTGAGTGGTGTAGCAGAATGGCGTGGTACAATACTTTGCACATAATTATTCACTGTTATATGAAAAGGATATTCCAATTCAAAAGTATTTGATGATTTCATTGTCGGATTTATACTCACTTAATCTTGGCACACTTTCCTTTTGAGACCACAGGCGCCAGGAGGCGACTGCCAAAACCACGAACCCCCGTTTCGGCATTTGTGTCAATGTCATCTCGATTATTGTCGTGTGTCTGGGGTATTTGTAAGGAAATGAAAAGATTATTTTGGTTCATTAGAGGGGTTGGAACGTTTTGTGGACGGGTTTCGATGGCGGAAAAAGTTGGCGTCTATGCCTGGCAAAAATATTCCATTCCCATGTAAACTTGTCAGGATGAGCAATTGTCGGACAAAGGGTGAAATTCGGGTCCTGTTCCCGCCAGATTATGTTTGTACGGTTTGTCAAGAGTGAGTCACATATGGATCGCGTCGTCAAGACGCGATCCATCTGTGACTCATGCTTGACAAAATGGCATTTATGATTTAGGTCGGGTATTCGGAAGGTCAAATTCTTACGAAAAGTTTTATGAGATTCATAGGGTGAGCAAATTTGTGGGAGTGTTTACAATTTGAGGTCTATTAATCAATCCAATTAAACGACCGTTTTGAGTAAAAATACACTCAGAAGTTGGGTCGAAACGGGTACACGAGGGTCAAAATTCCACAAAGCATATTTTTGTGAGATTTAAGAGGGTTAATCAAATTTTTGGGCATTCCTATTCTTTAAGGCCTATTAATCCAGTTAAACGTTCTAATTTTTATTTTGGTTCCGTATTGTGAACTTGATGGGGCGCAATTAGAGTTTAATATGTCTCAATTGAAAAAAAATTGTTGATATGTCTAGTCTAATGTGGGCAATGGAGGAAGAAGGGAATTCATGGCTCATGACCGATATTAATGATATATCGCCAATGAAATCGGATCATGGTTTGCTATGCGTGGGTTACTGGTGGATCGCACCCGCTCTGATTAAGTGCAGTAAATGGTATTTTCCCTGGGATATGAGGAAGCCACCTCTTTCCTAGATGATTTAAGACTACCGGATTGTGCTTGAATCTCGATCATTGGGTGCTAGACTACTAGGAATGAGCAAAACCGAATCACTTTGTATTCGAATCTGATTAGAATATTTTTTTTCAAATCCAATCGAATCACGAATTCTTTGTATATAACAAGCATCCCATTTTTTTCTATTACAACTTGTCTCCATTGTGAAAATCAAGAAATTTATAGCTTGTAGTGTATTTTCAATTCACACTAAGAGCTACAATTTTCATATTTTAACGGAAAAATTTAATCGATTATGGTCCAATTTGACCAAAATCGATTGCATTTTGTCGTTGAAAATGAAAATACTGGTTCATTTAACAAGTTTTTGTTCCTATGAACGATTCACGATTGATTAAAAATAAATCGCGCTTCGAATCGATTTGAATCCCCGAATCGGATTGCCCAGTCCTATCGATTACTAAGTCCTATTCAAATAAACCCTACGATAAAAATGAAATTAAATGCACTGTTTAATAACAAGGTGGGTCACGATTTAGATAATTCTGGGCAGTTTCGAGAAGATGGATATGTCTCCAATGGGGTTCATCGTCATGAAATAGTCTATCTGGCTCATGGGATTCTTTATTATGGCTTAATGTGAAGTAGTAAAACTAAATTATGCGTTGCAATAATATTTGAAAGAGAATGAAATAAAAGCAATAAACCATGCTGTTGTTTATGGCATGGGGGATCCTTTATTTTATTTTTTTCGACAGATATACTTCGCCTGGGTACAGTATTCCATCAGTATTCGACTGAGCACATAGGATGCCCTACAATGCTCTTAATCAATTTAGAAACACTTTTTTATGCTTTGATGAACTAAAGTATGATTAACCTTATTTGTTATTTTTTGGGGGGGGGAATATTTTCGCACGTTTGCCCAGAAGATCAATTCATTTATCTAGATCTCCGGAAATTCAGGATTTAATCATTAAAGATAACATGATCCAATATTAAAAATTCCAAGCATGACATAAAATCTTCAAATTGCTCATGTCCGCTCATTTTCTGATCATATGAGCGTGAAAATGGCATTATTATTTAATGGGATCTGAGATAGAAAATAGGAGAATCGTCCTGGCTAGGGTGGGCCAACCGTAAATTGTATTACACGAGGCATTAAACACATACGACTAAGGTGAGGCGATTTTATACATAACATGTTGCTGACTTATGACTACTTTGCAATTACATTCCAGCTTTGTTGAATCTACTTTGATGCCCGCTGTTGTTGACCCATCGCCAATCCCCCACTAAGTCCCACACGAATGGACGTGACTATTTAGAAGCTATTTTCGGATTTGTCAAATTGGTAATAGTTCTGTTTATCACTAGAAATTGTAGGTCATTCGGTCAGATATGCAGAATATTCGTTTGTTTTCTTTCGTCCAGTCTTAGATAGGAGATATCGTCATTAACGGGCTGTATCTCCCTTTCAAATAGGCAATTTAGCTGTGGCTCATATTGAAAAAAAAATGTGTGATGAGATGTCATCAACAACTTTACGACTTTACGGAAACTCCACTAACCTCTTTTATTGAAATTTACCCTAAACGAGGCCGGAAGCAGCTCCCATAGGAAGCCAACCAACGGCCACTCAATAGCAAAGAGCTATTAAAGGATTTAGTACCAGCAATTGCACTCTTAACGGAAAACATCCCAAACGGAACTCAGCCTTTATGGTAAAGTGCAGTGGGTGGTATCTGCCTTGGGCGATGTTAAAATCATCTACCACTTCTTTGCTTCCTTTTATTCGCCTCTTACGACAGCAGGAAATACGTTAGGACTATTCTAAAGCCTATACCTACAAGGTTTCAGTAGTTCTCCAGTAAACTTGCATAGTGTATAATTACTTAACAAAACATGATTTGACAACAGTGGTATACGTGTTTGAAGAATTAATGCTTGGCTTTCAATTGGGTAAACTGAATAAAACAATAGTTCATTCGTTAAGATTTTAAAATTAATATTCGAGCATGAGTGTTTATATGTCAAAAGCATTAAAACTCTTTTGATCGTGAGATTAAACTGTCACTAATCATATAAAATTGATTAATAAAAGAAAATCTCTTAATGAGGGATATGAAAGTCGGTGAATTTTATTTCAATTTAAGAGATTAATATTCGACCCTGTCAAATACGTCGAATTACATATAAAACAATGGTTTGGATGAGATAATAGTTCAAATCGTTTGAGGAAAGAAACGTCCACATTGACAAATTATTTTATAATATCCCGGAAGCATTTGCACTTGTCCCGCAGTTATGCTGGTGTTTTTTAAAAAGTTTGTGTTACAAAGTATTATTTTAATGTAACTAAAACCTTGTATCCTTGTCAATTAAATAGACAATCATAACTTTCCGGACTTAACGCGATTCGTACACGAAGTCGTTGTTTGCGATTACAATGTGTTAACATAAATACACCACAGACTCCACAAGTCTATCAAATGTCAAAATTCACCAAATGAAGCATTTAAAATTAGCACTCAAAAATCCGTCTTAAATCGTACACTCATTCGACCACAAAATCACCGCTAATAACTACCTGGCTCCTGTTTCCTGCCTTTTCACATTCTTAGAAGGTCATGGGAAAGTACGTAAGAGTACGCTGCGTGATAATTAGAGGTTTTACTTTATTGGACAAAAACGGTGTCGGAATTTTCTTGTTTTAATGAGATATTGGTTGTTGTTTTGTGTTAATGGTGTTAGATGTTTTTTGTCAAATCAACTTAATCCATCTTTTTTTTAATCACTTTGTATTGGTTTGGAAACGGTTCAATATAAAAGCAGAATAATAAAATACTTTGTGCTGATGGATATATTGCGAATGTTTGAGTAAATTAAATTCGTTTAATTCGCGCGCTACTATTTTTAATTATTATTTCTCCAACGTGCTTGAATTGTAATTTTTAAAACAATTATTAATAATTAATATTTATTGACACTATTGTATTAGTCGACGATATTTAAATGTGTCTTATCCAGTTCACTGTGTTAACTAAATAATGAAATATAGAAATACATTTTCCCATATATATATAGAAAGTCAAACTGTTGTAACAAATACCCAGGAGGTTCGAGAGTCCTTCTACACATATATACAAATTTATTTCTCTAACAGTTCAACTGACCAAGGATAAGGAGTTAACCCGGCTAAGTCCAACAAAATCACTGCCTTTTCTGCACATCTTAATCAATTATAACGAATTTGGAGAGTATCCATCCAATTAATCTGTCCCATTAGAATTATAATCTTTTGTGCTCAATGAATAGCCAGGGTTGGAAATTAAATTCAAAGGCGTCGTTATAGAACATTTTTCTAATTAACTTGACAAATGACAAAGCGCTGTTTACAAAACCGCCTTCTCACGCTTATACCCTTTGATAATTATACCCCTGTTTCCTATTTAACTTCCCATTTTTGTCTACTGGAAATCTAGTCCAGGATACGGATGTATGGTCAAAGTGAAGTTTTATTTCGTAAATATGGAATAATGTATGCTAAATATTAAAATATAAATGGTTATTTGATTGTGCAATGCAATTTGTTGTGAATAGTCGGGCAATTCATTTATTTTCTTTTAAGTATGATAAAAAAACATTTTTTTTTCCGTTGGATTATTGTATTATATTCCCCAGCTGTTAAAAAAGCTCATCATTGCTGAATATTCAAAAATGTCTTCTTGCGTGCGCCGAAGGCGCGTAGGAACGAATAAAGTTTTAATTTACAATTATATTACCATGCATTTTCTCATAATTTTTCTTTGATTTCTGTCAAACCACTATTAATGGTTGAACATTTTTCAAATTTATTCTAAAATCGAAGAACTTCATATTTATTAACAAAATTTGACAGTTATTCAATAACGAGCTTACAAACAGCGTGTTAAATTTCTTAACAATACAGTCACCTGGAATATATAGGTACAAAGTGAAACATTTCACACTGATGAGTGATGTCCTATTCATATGAACTAGACCGAGTTGTTTAATTTCAAAGACGTGAATAGATAACGTCTGGTAGTCGTATAGATTCCTATTTTGATTCCTATCTTTTACAGGGGCGAAAGAATGCATTTTATAAATTTTAAAAAATATTTGTGAAAATACTCTGTAAACCCTTTTTTATCGACCTGTATATACATGGCAAAGCAGCCATTTATTTGAGTGAATCACTCTAAAGTTGGCGATTTAGAGCCGACTCGAGTCATTACACTCTTTGTTTGAGAAGATGGTATTGGAATTTTTTCGTATTTGCCGGGACTGGAACTCGCGATCTATCACTTGCGATGCGAGCCTTGTAACAACTCCGAGCTTCACAGTAGGGCAACGGTGACCGGACATGTCTTGTTAAGCATGGGATACTGATGAATCCGCCGGTAAAGCGCGCTCCATCAGTGACTCATGCTTGATAAAAGCGGAACTTCTTATTGGAATATCTGTTATGTAATTCACCTCAGGTACATAAGAATATTTATACCCGCTCATAAATATTACGTAGCCACAAAATGTTAATATGCTTATATTTATATCCTATTTATATCCAAACCTCGTGTTTTTGTTAGGGAGCGGTCGAGACAAAATACATGTTACGCAGAACACGTAAATCTGATTAGTTCCTTGTTAATGGTTGTTAAAAGATATTCTCCTTGTTTATTTGCGCGGATAAATAGCTCAATTTTGTAATTATATCTCCGTGTTTCGAAACGTGTGTTGCCAGATATGGAAGACTGATAGATCGCGCCGCCATTCTGCTTCAGAAGTACATTGAACGTACTGTTTATTTTCAGTAATTGTTTATTGATGAATATTGCGACCGTCTTTTCGATGGGATTTATGCTAAGTATGGGCGTGAAAAATTTATATTTCAAAATTACTATTTCAATATCACGCAGTAAAATTACTGGAAATGGCAATTTAACGGTTTTTTTACATTGCACAGACGCGGTCGTGACTTGTAAACAAAAACAAAATGTGCCGATATAAAACGCCTCCTAATATCCTCTTATGATGACATGTTATTATTAAATATCATGTCACTCATCCCTAAAAAAATCCCGCCTATAATTATGAAATTTGCTCAGGTGGCAGTATAATTTATATGGTCTAAAATTGTGATAAGAGATCTGATTGCATCAGTAATCTAAGCCTGTATGGCCGCATTATACCAATCAGGAATTTTATTTTGTTTCATATGCGTCACTTATGGATCGCGTCTCGTCGATGCTTTAAGAAACTTTATCGTATTTGAATAGGACTACTTAAATAAGAGGTGAAGTATACTGATGTGGAAATTCGTTCCCAAGCATATATTACTTTAGGTATGAGAGACTGATGGATCGCGCCGTAGAATCGCGGTTGTTATCGATGCTGTAATGCTCTATCCTGAGATATCGCGTCTCTAGTAAAACACTGTAATAAAGTGGAGTAAAATCTCAGCTCTTTGGCGATAACGTTAACCGAGGTGCGGCCCATCAACAGCCCAAATTGGACATAAATTTCATTTACAAAGCGTTTTTGAAATTTAAAAAGAAGTCATTTTTGCGAATGGCTAGTAAATTCACTGTGCATTTGTGACAGTGTCGGTTTAAACTGATTTCTCAATTAAACATTCGTTTTTCGGCTCAATATTACCGTTTGTTTTATCGTTTGTTTTACCTGCCCAGGTTGGTCTCCCATGAGAATCGGTGGGTTGCCTTTATTAAATTACTGATTATCTGTCTTCTATTTTGCATTTTTAAAATAGGTTCCTAATTAGATTTTGGTTCAATATATTCGTGCACTGGCATTTTGCTTGTGCCAATATAAACTAAATCATTGATTTGCTTAACTTTGCTTTTTGTAACGATCTGAGTGGGTTGATACCCAAACTGGTTTTAAAACTAGCTGGGATTCGCTCATGAAGCCAAGCATGATGCGATTTTTGAATTAGAAACAAAGAAACAAATTTTTAAACGGTGAAGGATTATCTCTTCAGAGCACAACTATCGGTTTTTATTCTTAAATTTGTCTCCTTCAATATATGTTAAGGTAACCATGTGTCGAGCATTGGCCAGGATGATATGCTAAATATGAGTAATGATGTAAAATACAAACCAATATACCATCGGATTTTTTGATGGGTTTTTATATTTTAGTCAACTCAAAATTTGAAAATGCAATTCAAAAAGGCCCAATAATTTAAGAAATAGAATAAATATCTATTTTATTTTCAACCGAATGTTGATTGCCAGTTTTTAAGTCATATGCGTTGAACGCTAAAACATGACTTGTAAATTTTATTTACAAACAAGCTAAGTCTATCAAAACACAGACCACATCTTTGTTCGTTCCAAATTGAATCAGACGTGTATGTCCGGATTATTCCGGTTTAAACCAGAGTAATCTGATTTTGCACGGTTTGTATCTGGGTCAGTTTCTCAGACTATGCCATATGTACCTTACTGACCTATAAATACATTTTTATGAAAATAAATTACTTTAAATAAATGTGAAAACGTCAAAATTGAAAATCCAAATTAAAATACCTTCCCGGTCATATTTAGCGAAAATTGTGGCAGAATTTGCAATTTCTTCTGTGAGCAGTTAGAATTGTTTAAAACACTAAAATACATCTTGTACTAATGCAATATTGCAAACATTTCAATTTCAACTTGATTTTCAGTCTGGTACTAAAATATTAGTGTCCAGGTTTTCAATTACATATGATTAAAATTGGTTTCTTCTGTCATTGAAATTGAAATGTATTTCGCAATATTACATGTCCCATATCTAGTTACAGTAGGCTATTGTTGAAAAGATACTTGTTTGACTTCATAAAAATGAAAAAACAGCGTATTACATAGGATGAAGTTGCAGCACTGGTTGGGACGAGAAAAAGTAGTGGTGCATGCTTTTCCTTCACCCAGGACAGATACCACTCACTGTACTTTCACATAACCATTCAGTTTTCTTTGGGATGTCTTCCGCACAGCACCGATCAGAAATTTTCTTTTGTCAAGCCTAAGCCACAGATGAACCGCGCCTCATGAAAGTGATTCATCAGTGACACATAATTAACAATAGATGTTTTTGCAAAATATTTCTGACAGGGACATGCGATTGATACTACATATTTTGTACTAGCCCTTTGATATTTAGTTTGGTGTTTATTGGCTCTTTTTAGCGTTGCTTCAGGTCTTTCTAGATTGAACTGCAATAAAAAGAACTAAAATATACCGGTCAAGAAATTTTTTCGATGCCCCCGCATTGTAGCGAACCGTAAAAACTGGTCTTGACTATGACCATTCCGTTAATGTTTGATTATACTGATGTCGAATAGCGCTGAAGCAAAAGAAACGCACAATCAATGAGTCTACAAATTGAGAATCGAATGGTTTGGAGAGACAATTTCATTTCATTTTCAGCGATTGGAAATTTTCCATCAACGCCGCTGTAATATTAGAATTGGCGAGTGATGACATCATATTATACGAAACCGCATTAATAATTCACGAACTTTGAATTTAAAATTGGGGTTCGTGGTACCGTGTTACCGGGAATACTGTTCGACTTTGTGTAAGTTTTATTCACCTGCGTCTATGTCTCATTGAGCAGTATCTTTCAAAACCCAGTGCGTTATCTTTTGTCCGAATAAGTTTTAAAGTATGCGTCACCGATGGATTGCGCTGCCGAGGCGCGGTCCATCTGCGACTCGACAAAATAAAAATTTTGACTGCGACATCTTTTGCAAAGTATAGTAATTGATGAATCACGACGCTGAGGCACGGCCTTAATCAATGGCTAAACAAAAAAATGGTAGATTGCTTGGCACAGGGTAGATGTCATTCACTGCACTCGCTTGAAGATGTTCCGTTTTCTTTGGGATGTTTTCCGCCTTCAACGCAGTTACTGGTTTCATGTGTATATATATATACCTCTCCTGGCCTTGTGTGAAGCTATTATAATAAAGGGAATTATAATCCTATTTGGGTGAAAAAACAAGCCATACTTTCTGCGCTTGCCACCAAGAGCATTTTTACCAAAACGTGCTCCATTTCACCACAATGCAGTCGAACATCTGGATAGTGAACTGCTTTAACCTTAATTCCATCTCACTGGGATCTTATGATCTCCTGTGATGTGGTAATCAAATTTGTGTGCATTGTAGAACAAGGGTTCCTATCATGAATCCAGAGTCAGAGATATTTTGTCCAAACAACGTTTTGTCAAGTATGAGTCACTGATGGATCGCGCCGTCAGAGCGTGGTCGATCAGTGTCTCACACTTGACGAAAAAATACTCATTGGATTCTTTCCCTAAAATTAATTTTGTTTTTTTGAAATCAAGTCTAAGTAAGTCTGAAAACTAAAACCGCCACGGCTTCGCTTGTGCATGAGCTGTAGAAGAATTTGATTTGTATTGCGTAAGTGATATAGGGTCCATAGATGGACAGTTCAAAATGCAATTTTTTTATAGGTGAGCTACTATGATTTCGCTTTCCCTTTTCCGCGTGGAATTGAATAATTTATCCGAATCTTTTATTGTCTATTGTTGAACACTATTTTATTCCGTGTAGAAATTAATAATAGATTAGAATTGAAATGAAATGAATCTTAACTGAGTTACCAAATGTTAAAATTGATCGAAAATGGGCCTATGTACGCCAGGGAATACATTTAGTACATCTAATAGCACCTCTAATGGAAATCGGCAATTGAAAATGTAGCGAAATGAGAAATTATTGCTCAGGAAGGATTTTTCTTAAAAGAAAAAAAACACCGTTTGCAGCACTAATAAAGAATAAACGCCTCACTCATGGATCGCTTTGATGAGACGTGGTCCATCTGTGTCGCATGCTTGACAAAATAAAATTTCTTATTAGGCTCGATGGAACCAGCACACTTTACTTTTAAAAATGACTCGTCTATGCATTCTTTTTCACCATAATATCACCATGAATGTTTTTGTTTGGCGTGCATTATACTGTTATTGCATTTTATATAACTCTCTGCGTATGAGTGGTTGTCAGATGGTTCAGACAGTAATTTTTTTCGGCGAGATCCATTAGTGACTCGAGTTTAAAATAAATATAGGCGCACTGAATATTTCTTACGGAGTTCTTTTTAATCTTGATCAAAATAGACTTCAATTAATAAATGTCCCACCTATTGATTTATCATCACGTCAAATAGATGCACCTATGTTCCATGCTTGAATAAATCATTTGTTGGCGAAAAACCCGGGTGTGATCTGATAAATGTTGACCCATTTCCGGCGATGAAAATTGCTTTTTCGGTCTGGTAGATTTGTAAAGTTTTTGGCACAAATTTCCATGAATCACAACTTATTTTCGTTTTAGTGGTTGAATTGAGCAGGTGGGTCTGGCTTTGATTTATCTTCCGTTCTTTATTAATAAAATGGCGATGAAAAATGATGTTTGTTTCAAACTCAAAACACTATATTCAGCAAATTGAACTAGAAAATCGTCTAACGCATTAATTTGGTTTAACTGCACATCAAATTTTCATCTGCTACGAAACAACTTTTTTTATTTTATTGCGTATCTCTGTCCAAATCAGAAATTTGATTCACAGTTAATAATAGACCATGCGTGATCAAATTTTTATGACAGAGCTGGGCAGAATACGTATTTCCTTCGTGTCGTAAGAGGCGACTAAAAGGGAGCAAAGAAATGTTAGATGGTTCTACCATCGCCCTGGGCAAATACCATTCACTGCACTTTACCGTGGTGGTTCAATTCTGTTTGGGATGTTTTCCGCTTAGAGTAAAGTTGCTAGCACTACATCTTTCAGTAGCTCTTTGCTATTAGGTGGCCGTTAGTCGGCC
Source organism: Styela plicata (assembly GCA_963675895.2). Classification (NCBI taxonomy): domain Eukaryota; kingdom Metazoa; phylum Chordata; class Ascidiacea; order Stolidobranchia; family Styelidae; genus Styela; species Styela plicata. Next base: position 3,337,745 of record OZ023145.1, on the reverse strand, counting down.
CCTTTTAGGCTCTGCTTCCGGCCTTGCTCAAAGTAAATCTCAATGAAAAAAAAAACTAAAACTTTGAGGAAACGAAGATCAAGACAATATCTCTTAAAATAAAGCAGGTCCCAAGATATCCCTGTGTATGATCGGCCTTAGTTGTGCCAAACGAAGAACCTGTTTTGCACTTGGATCGACACATCGCAAGTCATAACCGTTTTGTTATAAGCTTATAGATTTAGGGATTGATGGAATATACTCATGTTTCAAACATTTTGAACCAATCTTTGATTAAATTTTCTGCGCCAATATACGTCATAGTCCTATTATAGCTACAATATGGCGGACTGACAAAATAAAAGACACCCAGCTGATTTAATATGAAATTTATGCCGTATATAGCACATCTATCTCACCCCTGCTGTGCGGAAAATCGAATTGGCCTACTGGTAGGATTTTTCCTGAAATATTGTTGTTAAACAACGGCCAAAGATAATTTGCTCGTTAACGGTGTCGTTTACAAGTAGTGCAAGCTTAACAAAATGAATTTTGTAAACCGAAGATCTTAAACATACCAAGGCATTCTGTCTGTCCAAGTATGTCACCAACAAAAACACTTTCTGTCTTAAAACGGTGTTGAATTGAATATTTTATGACTGATGTGGGAAGGTTATGCTCAATGTGACAATAATTGACGTAGACGTGTATATTCAAAAGTATACTCGACTAACTATTTTTAAACTAATCAATATAACGTTTATAAAACAAACCGAACAAATTAATTGTCCAAGCGTAGCAGATGTTAACCTCAAAATAATAATATTCAGTTTTATCATATTTTATTTACTAACGGAGAATTATGGCAAAGCGTTACGCTTAAAAGTGCAAAATTTGAATAATATGGTCACATATTTGAAAGATGAACAGCTGTTCAATTGAGTTACTGGTACGCAGAAGCTTCATTTATATACGAAGATTCTTATAGTGTGCATTTTTATTTCATTTTTGTATACATAGAATATCAGTTTTCCGAGTATTGTTGGCAAAAACAAAAATTGTGTTCATTTCTACTCTTATGTAGGTCGGATTGTACTGGTCGTTTCAGGAGACTCTCTTATGATTAATCTCCTAAAAAATCAGTCCGTTATTCTGTGTAACTTCCTTTTTTAAAAGAAGAAATGATTCATTTTAAAAAATTATATTATTGTTCGGGGGATCCACTCAAATGAGTGGCTACGAAAAATGTATATAAAAGATAACTTCGTTGAGAAAAGCAGTTGAAAAACTAAGCTGTCGTCCGCGTGAAGCAACGTCATCTGTTTGAGTGTACTTGAAAAAATTTTCACATTGCCACTTAGAATTTTTAGCGCAAATATTATGTTTTGTGGCGATATATGTGAATGATACTTAACTACGAAGTAGGTTAACACAACCACTTAAAAGTAATTCATATTGTTGTGAATAGAATCAAGTACAGATGTCTGCTATGTCGGAATCTGAAAAAAAAATCATGTATTTGCTCATTCACAAGGAACTCGAAGACTGTAATTGCTTTGTTCGAAACTTAAATAGAAAAAATATTCCAACACTTTTCCAATACTTTCAATTCCTATGGTAGTGGTGGTGGTGATTCAACCACTCTAAATTTGAATGTTACTAATTCAACAGTTTTGAGGAAGACAAATTTTTGTGTCCTTCGCCGTCGCTGTATCGATTTTAATATGTTCATGCAGTATGTTTGTGTGTAGCAAATTGTATTGACAATGTGTATCATAATCATCTAAGATAATCAAATTTGCTAACTTATATTTTGCTACTTGATCACGATTGATGCTTTTTAGCAAAGCAAAAACTAGGTCATCGTATCAACATTATCTTTATCGTGGCACAGATGATGGACACAGTTTGTGAAAGAGGGAGATTTCAAATATTGGGTCATATTTGTCCCTTACTTTACATATCTCAACGCAACTTTGACCTATACTTGTGAAAAATAGTACAAAAATGACTGATTATGAGTCACATACTATGAGCGACCAAATAGTTTTTAGAAGTATTTTTCGCAAAAGCTTGTGAAAACAATAATACAGACATAGACCAACAAGAATTATAATGAAAATCTCTTGTGTCCGCGGTGCTTTCAACTATAAAAATTGTTTTGTGAAGAAACAATGTAAGTACTTAATTAACAATGACAGCTTCTTTACATATGATCGAATGGTTCCCGCCATGATTACTTTGTTTAAAAATTTTTGTAAGTCGAAATTTTTTGAAAACCCTCTCCTTTATTTGAAAAAAAGGCTAAAAATAAATAAATAGAGACTGAATTCCAGCACAAAATTGAAACTTGGCAACTGCGCCTTTTGAAGCCGCTCTTTGGAGTTGGTCGATAACCCTTAACAAGGCTTTTTATCAACGGCCATATCAACCGAACAGGGCTTGTGTTGTTCCTGTAAAGATATGAACTTTTCAGTTCGGTCAAGCCTACCAAAGTTATTACACCCTGGGTTGAGCGGTGTGGATGGATTAACGAGCCGGACTTCACCGGCACCTGGACCCGAGATGCCATCTGCGATGCCAACTTGATAATTCGCACCCACGAAAATTCTACGTACAAGACAGAACCGCAATAGCAGAGTGCAGTGAGTGGCAACTTTCCCTGGGCGCCATTTCACAAAAAATATTATCATTGTTTAACAAAAAAAACTTTTGCAAGAAATGACGTCGTTTCTCATTCCAGTCATATCATATTCAAGTACCAATTGAACAATCCTTTCCCAGACTTTTCACAATTAGTCACTGAATTTAGTCTGGTATCCAAGTACTTTGAATCTGCACTTCTGATTATTGATCGTTTTGTGAATTTGCCAAGTTATATCGTCACCAACTCTTGATTCAAGTAGTGGGGGGATTTTGGTAGATACCTGACCTGATATCATCCACATGCTATAAATGTAGGGCTGGGCAAAACCGAATCATTTGAAATTTGAATCTAATCGGTTTAATTTTGTCAAATCAGATTGAATGACTCGGTTCCATATAAAGAACAAATATCTCATTTTTACTATGACAACCTGTTTCTATTATGAAATCAAAAAAATATGGTTGCGAATTACTAATATTAGCATACACAGAGTTAAAGCAATATATTTTTAAATCAAACACCATTTTAAGGGCAGAAATTTTCATACTATAACGACAAAATGCAATAGATTTTGGTCAAAATATGGCCAAAATTGCACTTTGTCGTTAAAGGAGATTTTTGTTCTATAGAACGTTTCTCGATTGATTCGAATGATTTGTGCTTCGAATCGCCGAATTAAATTGTCCATCCCTATAAATATGTTGAGTTCATATTTTTTTCAACTTTATGCCATATTAGGTATCGTTAGTGAGCACCTCTCAGACGATGCTTCCAAGCTCGCATGGACCAAAGTACAATTAAAATATATATACATATAATTCTGCAAATTATAATACTCAAGCAGGCTCTGGGAATTGGCGCGAAATATTTAAAATTACGTATCATAGATATGATTAATCTATTCACTTCCCCCCGTTTTCAAGTATCATTGTGTCGCGATATAATATACTGTCATTACGACACAATACTTTATATTTCTATCTATTTGTGTGGTTTTTCAACATCTTTTTGAAAAATATATTGTGAGATGGTAATTAGGCGCCATCTGCTGCTTTGACTACAAAATCCAGAAAACAAGAATCCTGAAGTCAAAACAAATATAGATTTTACTTTTATTAATGACGATTTGTAAAAATAGATAAATGCTTGACAATCCATATACTAAAAACAACGTCTTTATGTTGTTTGATTTATAGGTCAATAACATAATTTATTACATTCTTGTTACAATTTATTGGTTTTTATTGAAATAATTTATGCTTCTGTTTTGACTAGATATTTGATGGGTTACGGATAAAAATTTATTTGTATTTTGCATTATAGTAAATATGCACTTGATTAAAAAAAAGTTTTTGATTCTTATTCAAGTGAATTATAATGAATATGGGTTTCACTAATAAAAAAAAAGATTAGAGGAATTTTTTCTTGAAAGTTCTTGAGGAGGAAAGCGGTAATTCGTGGGGGTTTTTCTTATTCCAATATTATCGCCACTGACCACTTTTTTGGCAGTATCAGTGTACCATTTGACAAAACAATATTAAAAAGCTATTAATAAACGTCTTGTTTTGACCCACCGTATATATATCGTTACCATTGGCCTCCCACGGAGACACGGTCATAAAATTCGAGAGTAATTTATAGGGCGTGGAATGCGCGCCAGATTCCCAGGCGCCATATTGCAGCAGTGACGTAACATGAGAACAAAAATGAATTTTTGTGGCTACTTTTAGTATTTTCTTAAAATAAAATTAATAATAATGAATAACGTAATTTGAAGATTTGAGTATTTTTTCATTTGATAAAATTTAGTTCAGCTCAATTTCGAAGTGTTACTAATAAATGCAAAATTGTTCACATTTTCTATTTTCGTGCTCAATCTTTCCTTGCCCATTTTAGCTCTTAGTTGGAAAATATACTGCGTGCGCATCTTTTGACTGCGTGCGCATGAGTCACTGATAGATCGCGCCGACCAGGGTGACCCGTGGCTCATGCTGGAAAAAATTAAATTTTCTTATTGGGTCGCTATCTAACAGACTTATGATGACAGGTAACATCTTCTGTACTCTGCTGTAGCGTCAGTTCTATACAGAGACACTGCGCTCAGAATTTGGTATTTCTCATTTTACGAATTTTCTTACATATCATAGATTGCGTGTTTGATAATTCTAATCATGCTTCAAATCTCGATTTCCAAAGTGGGTTCAATCAAAATACTGCTCCAGTTTGACCATCAATTTTAACTTAAGTTTTTCCACTATTGACCATGTCAACGGACATTTAAAATATCACTGTTTACAGTTCACACATCATAATATTATTCTCTTTCAAAGATTTACAATTATATATCGCCCCGTAAAGTAGCCAAAAGTAGGTCATTAAGAAACGTTGAAAACTCCTTATTTTTTCTAAAATTTAACAGGCTTGGCCCAAAATTGGAGAGTTTCTTTACTTTGGCCCAGATATAACAATTTGGAACCAGGGTAAAATTCCAAACTCCAAATAAACTTTCAAGTATTCCAAATATTTGATCAAACCTTTATGTAAGCAACCAGATTACACTTTAAACAATATACATTAGTTGTATTGCCCTATCGCCCTGCTAATTTCAACCTCTCACATATTTTAGTCGTAGCAAAACGTGAAATTAGCTCATTGTATTTAGAAATATTTGTTATTCTAATGTGTTAGACTTAATTATTAAATATTATTATAGTTTTTAAGTCAGTACTGCATACTGACATCAAAATTACGATCCATTAGCGACTCATGCTTCCAGGGTGGTGGAATCTTTGGCTTCTTCAGGAGAATGAAATGTTCATATCATTTTCTGGAAAAAAAAAACTTCAAATCCATCGACAATGCTATTTCATAGCAGTATTGATGATTTTGAACCATTTTACAGTTTGGTTACTAACATACTCTCAAAAAGAGACAATAGGTCTATCATGATATATTTGTCATTTGCTACATTTTCTTCTGGTGAGGCCAGTTTTCTTTGGGTGTGTGTAGTATCAGAGTTGCTGGCATTCTGCCAGTTTCCTCGACGCAATATATTTCCCTGAAAGTACGATTTATTTAAATGTTCTGAAGCAATATGCGAACATTGTTAGCTTTAGTTAGCGAGTTTGGTGTCACCTCGGAATTCATAGTAGAAGCTTTGACTTTCTTCACATTAAAGAAAATGTTTGCTCTTCTCCGTATACAACCACTCGACACATTAAAGTATGTACACATTACGTTTGATTAATTGGGATAGTGCATGCCTCATAGCGATTTTCCAAAGTCCTTCAGACTTTGTACCAACATCGACCTGTCGTTTTTTTGGTGACTTAATTAGGTAAACTTTAAAAATACTAAATACCATTGTGAAATGAATCTAGTTGATGGCTATGCTCTGTTTTTTTAGGTAAAAATAAAATACTTGAAAAAAAAAATTTTTAGATCAACTTTACACAACTTCGCAATCTCCAAGAAGAGGTCACGAATAACACAGCAGAAAGTAGACGTTTCAAAATCCGCAATCTAGCCTGAAACGAAGTTTTTTTTTTTGAAATATCATTTTGCAATATTTTATACGAAACGTCATGGAAATTTATTGTAACCATAATTGCCGCTGTCGTTAAGATAACAGACAAACGATCTTTTGTAGTAATATTATCTTGTCATTGTACAAGCACTGGCCACAGATGGGACCGCGCCGAATCGGCGCGATCTTTCTGTGGCGCGTGCTTGATAAAATAAAATATCCGAGTCGATTTATTTTTATCCAGACAATTTCGTTAAATCAGAATATCACCTGACACATTTTCAACGATTATGTTCTATTAACCTGTCTGGCCATACTTTGATAAATGATTTCTCGCGGAACCGAAGCGGTACCCATTCAAATCTAATATTATTTTAAGTTTTGTAAAATTTTCAAAAGACTTGAATTCCGTCATCGCATTTTTATTTATTTTATCATTTAATAAAGTGTTTGCTCTGTTCAAGCTTGAAAGATCTTCCTAAATTTGTTAAAAATAGTCATTTCTACCTATGGTTTCATGCTATGCCTCAGGACCCTATAAAAAAATATTAAAATGACACCAAGACGCATATATTTTCTTATTTTGAACGTGTGGGTGTAAATTTTCTCACACTCCTCTTCAGCTCACCTACTCGTAATAAATATCCAATATCTAGACGCGTTGGCGTTGTATTACTTTACTATACCTTAGGTAGGTATAATGACAATTTCATATACTTATACCTATTAAAGAAAAATTTGAACTTGTTTCCCAACGTCATAATTAGTGTCTAACGTTTTTTTATGATTTCATAAAAATATTGATATTTCAATATGACATTATTAATATATATATATATATAATTATGACATTGAATAATATTATATGAGAAACGCTCAGTACTTATAACGACTTATTTTAATGTGAACTATCTCTAAAAAAGTGTTACAAAGCATTTCAAGTTATCAAGTACGAGGATCTGATGGATCATCTGTGGCACAATTTTAATATTAGAATTTTCAACTGGAATATATATAGATAGTCGCAGAAAAAGTAAAAATTGAAATTTTTAAAAGTAAGGTTACGCGGCACGCATTCTTTGTTCCACACTTCGGCATCTATGCAGTGTGTCCGCGCTTAAGTATAATAATCCAAATACATAAAAAAGGTAACCTTTGCCCTAATTTGCTGAAGGCTATAATTTTTAATACGACCAACATGCAAATACGAATTTTATGAAATTAACAATATCAAATTACAAATTTCCTGTAAAATTAATATCACAAATCTTAACTTCAAAATAACCGCGATTTTGTTTTTGTCCTTGTGACCGTAAGAATATGTAGAATGCGATATAATTTTATATCGATAACTATCTTAAGTTTGTCAATTCTCTTTCTGTTTTTTTTCCAACGGTTGCCTCGTTTAAGTAACATCGCATATTGCAGGCACAGAATATGTGAACGCGAAGCTACATTCCAGCCTAGAAACAAAAATAAGTGAAACCTAATCTGTTGAGAAAGAGACACTGATGCAAGGCGCGGTTCATCGATGTCCCAAGCTGCCATATCTTCTTTGGAAATGGAATCTCACATGTAATACCTAATTTAAATAATGTGCCAAGAATAGGGCTGGGCAATTCGTTCGGTGATTGGCATCAATTCGAAGCACAAATTTTTCGAATCAATCGAGAATAGTTCATAGGAACAAAAACTTCATTGAAAATAAATTGAAAAAATTTTCTTGATTTTTCAGAATGGAGACAAGTTGTAATAGTTAATTGTTATTTACATGGAATTTATGATTCGATCCGTTTTGAAAAAATTATTCGAATCAGATTCGAGTTCGAAATGATTTGATTTTGTCCAGCCATCGTCAAGATTTCATAAAAGTGAATGAGCAAGTTGAATTATCTGAGTGATTTTGATAATTTCTTATTTAAAGGGAAGTGATAATATATGCCTTGGAATGAATGTTTCGTAAAATTTGGAAGTGTATTTCAATTAGATTGTGCGTTATTCAGCACTTTAGAAAGGTTATGATAAAGCTGAGTGGAAATGCTCACTTTTACACCAATACTGTCTAAGTTTACTAAAAAAATGCATCACAAAACGTAAAGTGAACACCGTATTTATGAGGTAATATATGCTCTTCCCAGCGCTTCAAGTGTCTTAATTATAAAGCGAAAAATATTACTCAGTCAAAAGTATTTTGTGTTCGCATGTTCCTTTTGAGCTTGAGTCATTGATGAATCGCGCCGACTGTGTCTCATGCTTGACAAAATAAATTTTCTGATGAGTTAAGTCTATTATGTACAGACATATATGAGATTGAGATAGGAGGCTCATTTTGGGTGGACCTTTTGAAACTGAAATTTTTGTCCCAATAACGACGAATTAGCTGTTTTGTTAGAATTAGGCCTTAGTGCTAAATATCACGATATCCATTTCTTGACAATTTTACGAAAATTAAATTTGGATATTATATCGCATTTAAAATACTCTAGGTAAGTATGGCAAATTATATGCATGGGAATTGAATTAAAATTTTTTATATATATTGCTTGTTTTGCTTTAAAACTGATTTTGATGGATTTGTCTGACTTTTTCAAATTATAAGAAATAAATTAAATTACACAAAAAGTAATATAATGCTGGGAAACCGAATGCTTCCAATTCCACAAATCTAGAAGATTGAGTAGTTTTCAAATTTTACGCATATCCGATTCTGGTACTGCTTAGCGTTGGAAACATTTTTTTTATTTTGTTTCTCCGATAGATAGTATATATGGATCTAGATTTTATTAACATTTTCGGGATTCAACTACTGTTAGAATTACACAAAATTCTCGACAAATAAAAAAGGAAACAAAAAAACAAATGATAAATGAAAGATGACACCTAGGATGCAGCACAATTAACGGTACGAAATTTCGTATAGACAATGTTACAGTCTCTCCTCTTGGATCCACTTACACCTGTGGCATTTTCTTGGCAAAGGATATGCTCTGAATGAGATGCTCCGCCAAGAACTGGGAGAAAAGATACAAACAGTAAAATGCGATTCCAGAACAAAACATGCATTGAAAATATTACATCATTGTATTTCACATTTAAAATTTTTTATACCTTCTTTGCTCGGCATGAACATCGCCTTCTTTAAGTCAAAAACCATAAATAACATGTTAAGTTAAGTATGGACCATACATTGGTCGCGGCTTAGCGGCGCTACTCATATACGGCCCATACTCAACAAATGCCCAAATATTTTTTAACGTAAAACTGCTGATACTCAGGAGTTTCGCTTACTTAACTTCTTGAATAGATCTTTTGTCGCCAGGTATTTGGCGTTTAATATGGCAACACTTATCTGGCCAAAATAGGTGGAATGAGGTTACGTTGACGAGAGTAGAAACAAACTGCTTGTAAAAATGCAAACCGATACTCCCGTTTCCGGTTCGTTTGAATGAGAATAAGGATAGAATTTGAAGTGTTGCCCAGTGCAAATACCATTAACTGCACTCTATTTTCGTGCTTCGGATTTGCTTATAAATTTTCCACTTTTTCCACTTCGAGTGCATGATTTATTTCTGATATATTTTGCAGTAATATTTGTATTTGTCGTCTTAGTGGCCGTTGTTTGATTCCTTTTTGCTGCTGCTTCCACCTCGATTAAGGCGAAATTCGGTGAAAAAAAAATGGAAGAAATTCATATTAAGGCTTAGTTACTGAGTGTTAGTTATCATCATTAACCTTGTATATAGGTATTTTTTTTACTCTTTATCTTCTATAGTTTATTCACCTGGAGTTCATTTCAAATGTTTCATAATACCGAAATATATATCATATCCATCCAACAAGTCCAACTGTTGTAACAGCACTAACAAAACCCTGTTTCTCCCTATTTGGCCGCTGGCACAAGGCCTTGTTCATGGTGATCCAATCAAAATGGGTTGACAATAAAAAAAAAAGTTTAGTTAGTGAACTCAGACTATCTGTCTCGATCAGACATTAAGGTTCTAAATTGAGGTTTGGGTGGCAAATTTACAATATTTTTCCTAAATTTCATTCATTCAATTCATTTCTTTGTTCGAAATCGTTTTTTTACTAATTAAATCAATCGTCATAATTGAGCCGTGAGAATGGGACAAAATTACAATAATTTTCACTTTCTAACTTCGCTTTAAGGCATTGAGAGTCAATTTTTAGTTAATTCATGACAATTTATCGAAAAATACTGTGATTATTCCAATGAGCAATTTCTGCTATTTTGTTTTCTTCACAATGATTCCCCTAACAGAAATTATGATATAATCAAGCGTGGGCCACAGATGGCGCGCGTCTGAGCGAAGTGGCCCATCAGTAGAACCATGCTTGGCATGGTTATAACAAAAGTTTTGATTAGGTTGTTGAATGTATTTTACTAAACATCCCAAATAGGAATGTTACATTTTGGTCTTGTTGTCCACGCCTCAAATCCAAATGTAAGGCATTTGCAAGTTTATTTCAAGAATTTTAATGGAAGTTTTAACAAAATTAAAAAATAGCAAAATTATTTTGTAAATTTGGCACAAAAAGAGTATGCTTAATAGTAATGTTTTTGTGTTTGTCCGGTACTTGAAGTCGATCCACGCTTCAACATAACATAATTTTAAAATCCAGTTGTTATGGATTTGCCAACATCACATTGATATGCAAATACCAGAATAAGTTCTTTTGAACTTAACCTTACGCTATTTGCAAGGCCGCTAATGATTTTGAAAGCGGGAAGAGATTTTGATGCGCTTTTCTCAAGAATATTTAAATTTTTTCAAGCGCGGTGCACATATGGATCGCGCTCCTTTGGCGTGATTCATCATTGGCCCATATTTGATTTATAAGTATATTAAACAATAGGGATGGTTTTTAATTTCATATACTTATGGAGGTTCTGTCCATTATAAATTTCTTCTACATTGTCTTCTAATGCAGTTACAATTTCATAACAGATTTCAGTAACAGTATAAATAGCATTACAGAGTGCAGTGGAAGGGAATCTTCCCTGGTCTCTGTCGTACAACTCGAACATTATCCATACCAGTCATTACCTGAAAACCCCAAAAAATTCATCGAACAAATAGTTTCCAAGAACTTGACGCTGACCCCGTCTCACCCAGTTTTGGTACGTTTCGCATGAATTGGACACAATGCTTACTGAGCATCGTCGTTTACCTCAAACTTTTATAGACAAAACAAAATGTGTGTAAAGTGTAGGAATATCATTCACGCAACATTGCTTAGTAGAAGATATATGTACATACTGTTACTCATTCCGCATACCCAATCGGAAAATTTTGCCAAAACATCATTTTGTTAAGTATGAGTAACAGATGGATCGCGTCGATGAGACGCGGTCCATCTGTGACTCAAGTTTAACAAAAGATATTAACTAGGTAATGCCAAACTATGAGTTTGGGCCGAGTTATGGGATATCTATTAAGATTAGGTGCTATTTACAAATAGTAGGGTCAGTTTTTTTTATTCATTATAATTATGTAGTGTGACCACACAAAAACACAGAAAAAGGCACACACAAAACACTGAACATGTGTGCTGTATTTTTTTGTGTGTGTGATGTATGTGTAAACGATTCACGATTGATTCCAGTATATTGTGCTTCGAATCTATTCGAATCACAGAATCGAATTGCCTACCCCTACCAGTAGCTCCTGGCCAGGTTATAGAGGCATTCTCTAATTATGATATCTTAAAATAATACATTTTTGAAAATGTTATTTGTGTATCATGTGTAGGCATACAAAATATTTCGCGTGAAAATTTATCTTCATAGATTTTTGCTGCTAAAGCCGTTTTAATTAACTACATTCATAACAAAGTTGACCTTACGAAGTTCGATATTTTATCCGCGTGTATATTTATTTATAGTTCTGTCAATCTAATATTACTCATATGCCAAATTTGTATTGATGCGTTGGGAATACATGCCCAAAGCTGTTGGTGATATTGAAGTTGTCAAAAATATCCTATTTTAAATCTCATATTGCGCTATCTACTGCAAACACTAAATAAAAGTTTTTATTAAATGAAATAACATTAATTGTAGTTTGCTTGGAGAAAAACAAAATAATTAATAATGGCTGCCAGCCGTGATATAACTTCATTTCACTCATTTGAATCTAAAATGTTTATAACTTTATCAATTGCCGTTATTCCTCTTGTTTATTGCCGTTCATCCTGTTTAATACTAAGAAGGACATTGAAAAGATTTCGGGGTACTCCATTTAGTCACCAACAACGCTTCTGTGTTTAGATAGCTGCAGTGTTGATATTTCAACATGGAAATGTAAATGTCGATGTCGATGTGTCCATACTTTTCCATATTTCACACGTTAAAAATTCAGTGTAATGCGCGAAAATCATGTTACCACAACAAACTTGCTGGACGTGTACAATAATCTCTTTTTCCGATACAAATTATTTTTGTTCCATCCCAAACCGAAAATTTTTATCGAAACATCTATTGTTAGGTATGAGTCGCTAATGGAACGCGTCGAGGAGACGCAGTCAATCTGTGGCGGATGCTCAAGAAAATAAATTTTTATTGCGATGTGTGACAAACTAAAATTACAACGGACATCTGTGTACAAAATATAATCCGTGTCCACTTTAGCACACGACCTTCCAAAAAGTCAAGGACTTATACTATAGACTGTGTTGTGCTATCACCTATAATTGGTTTGTTAATGGGAGAGGCACAATGTGTTGGTGGTCCGAAAGGTGGACATGGAGTTTTATTTTATTCACAGTATTTTGAAGTAGTCGTTGATAGTCAGCATAAAACAGTAGTTGAATGCTTGTACTGAAAGTGGGTCTGATTTGATGAATATCGCGTTTATCATTCCATTAGTCACAAACGTTGCTTGTTATTGTATTTTGTCAGTGATGGATCGCTGCGTCAGGGCGCAGATCCTTTTTCTGATTCTTGACAAAATGTAAAGTTGGTGTTGACTAATATAATAAAACAAATTAGCTTTTATATATGTGTATTTGGGTATATGTTGATTTGGAAAATTATAATTTTTGAAACAATGTTTAAAATATATTTTTCCTTTTTCCAGCCGTCCGCGTAGATACAAGAACCGCTACATCAGACCTTGGTTGGACAATTGCTCAAGATTCCAATGTAAGTGTTCTCGTTGTTAATAACATTGCTCTAAAATGACTCACATCCTTTGTATAGAAAGATCTAAATTCTGAAGCATCATGCCAGATTGTTGCTTTCAGTCAGTTACACTGATCTGGTATAAAAAGTATAGTTGACAAATACAATGCACTTTATATGGGCGGTTCTGTGAAGTGCCTGGACGATTGACCAAATATTAGTCAAAAAATTGTGGGCACTACAAGAAAAGCTCACTAACAGAAACTTGTGTTCTTTATTCCTTTTCTGTCCCACAAACAATCCAGCGACCGCCGGTCTTTACCAGACATGTTAAATCCCTATAATATCTAAAAAGAATTCCAAAGATTTGTAATTTTGCCGCAAAAAGTCATTATTGCCTTAAAATCGTGTATTCTACACCTCAAACATGCTTTTTAAGCTCATCATTGTTCTGAAATGTTATATCCTGCTAATTTTGGATGCGATTAACAGAAATTTGGGCGAGTATATGTTCCTTTCACAGAAAAATGGCAAATTCGAAGAAAACATAAAAAAAAACGTGATTAATGACAAAAGCATTTAAAAAAAGGTGCAAAACGATTCAACATTCTTAAAATCATAATACACTGATGGGGGATCCCAAAAAATTTTCAGGCGCCTCCTGCACGCAGTAGTAGTGGATTACAATATGTAATTAGTTTCAGTCAATGGAATCTCATTTTTGTAACTTGCGCAGGAAACTTTGTTTAAATACGCCCTTGCGTTAAAGTAACTTGATACCGAATGACTGTGTAGTACCAAACTAAAGTGAAGTATTACTCAATTTCTATACACTTCTGCACATTGTAAAATGCAAAGACAACATATGTGTCGCAACGTTTTGGTCCAGTAAGGGTGTCCGACAGAACGTGTTGTCAAGTCGCGGCCCATCTGTGACACATTACTGACAAAACTACATTTGCGATTGCATAGTCAAGTGCAACGACGAAATATTTTTTGTGTTTGTTTGCACAATAAAAATTGTGCAGTCAAGTATAATTCCAGTTACGTTAAGCTGGGTGTAAAACATGAAGTATGGGAGTCATTTTGGTCAAGAACTTTAAAAATGGCCTTTATAGGACACAAAAGAGTGTTAATTAGAACGTGAGCTTCGCATTTGCTAAATCTTTTCCCCTTTTTATACTCTGAAAACTATGTAAGGAAAAAGAGGGAATTTTATTGCTCGCTTCACTTTATTTGTTCAGTATTTTATACGTGATTTATTTTGACACAAATCATTGAAATATTTAGGTGCTTTTGCAGAAAGTTGTACTATCGTATCTATTTACTTTGTGACAAAAGACTTTTTTTGGAGTTGGGCCTGTAACCTCATTCACAACGTAAAAAAGAATTTCAACTTCGTCTTAATTCCTCTTATTTTAGCCCGTCTACTTTGTCAGTTATCGGTCTCGATTTCACAACTTGACTAATCCAATGTTTGAATCTAAAGTAAACACAGACACCTAAGAAAACACAGACTTTAAACGATCACGTTGATTATAAATAATTTACCTCGTAGAGCCAGAATCAAAGTGGGAACTCCTTCTATATGAAAAAATAACACCTTAGTGTTTTGTCAGGTATGAGGTACTGATGGATCGCGCCGTCGAGGCGCGGTCCATCTGCGACTCATGCTTGACAAAATATGATCTCGAATTAAGATTGTGCGGGCGATCCATCACTGTGTCACACTTTAAAATAATTTTGCAGGTTAATTTTCCCCTTAATTTAGATTTTTTGCTAGATATAAAAAAAATAGGAAACCTACTTTTGAAAATTTGTGAAACAACTTAACAAATTTTTCGGAAGTTTTATAATATATAAAAATAGGCATGCATGTACCAGCCATCGCTGAGGAAAAAAGCACTTTTGCCTTTGTCCCCACAAAAAAAACTTTGTATGTTTTAGTCAAACTTTAATAGGAATGATCAAAACCACAATGTGGAAATGCCAAACTTTAAATGTATTCGAAAACCGCAATACACATTTTTGTAATTCTGAAAGTTGATATGAACTATCGCATTTCACCCACTTTTCCATTTGCTGAAAAGTTGAAATGTCTGTTAAATGTTCACTAAAAGCAGTTAAAATAAACATAACAAATGTCAGCATGTGGTTCTAAACGTCTCATTCCCATTTTCAAAAACCATAAGCACAAGGGTTTCGAAAACCTTGAGGAAATATTTTAAACTAGTGATGTAATAACATTTCCATTGTGATCAAACAAGGTACAATTTACTCACCGCGAGTTATGCATTTTATTTGTTATAGTGAACTTATAGCGAACAAAATAATGCGAAGGCATACCAATTCTACAATATTTATTAAAACGAACACGAGTCAAACATAGATCGCGCTATTCGGTTTTTAATCTTCGTGGTCCATCCAAGGAGAATAAGGATTTTGCCACCTTGCGAAAAGCTTGGATCTTCCCCGCATTCACTATTTCTGCACCTCCAAGAAATCGTTGCTAAACGTAGTCCGGCTGCTATAAACGAAATCTTAATAAGCTATCGCTCATCGCATGTTTACTCTTTATTACGTCACGCAAACCCCTTTATCAACTTCCAGATTCAATTTTAATGCAACGGAGTTAAGATTGAACATGGGTAGCTTTGTTAAGGTAAATGTCAAAATACCTGATATTAATTACCCAATGCGTCTTGATTATAACGCTGGAACTATGCTTTTACGGCAATGGTTTTTGAAAGGGATGTGTTTGCTCCTGCGGTCATGAATTTGAGCAATCCCCTCTACGATTTTTTTTCAAGTTTGAGTCACAGATGGATCTCGCCTCAGTTGCGAGATCCATCAATAACTCATGCTTGACAGAAGATATTAAGACGAAATTTTTCTGATTGGGCTGGTTCAAATCTAAGATGATCAGCAAGTTTTATCCAAACGAGCATACACGGGGGGTGGACGGCAGCACGCAATATGGCAAAAAGGATTAAGCTTATTGGGTAGATAAATCTTTTGGCAAAGATGACTAGGACAAAGTATAAAATTTGGTAGCATCAGCGATTTCGATGGGTCTGTTTGAAACTGTTCCTTGTCTTATATCAATATATCTTCTTGAAATTTGAAACGCATGTACTTGATTGCAGTTGCTCAAATAAGCATTAGTCTTCTAACATTTTGTTGAAGAATTGTGACAAGTAATAGCACACGAAATAAGCAATCGGCCCTTTTTTCTTAGTGGAATACCATATTCTTTATAAATTAAAATTTTGGAATTTGCTTTCCGGTTGAGCAAACTCATCAAGTAATCTTTTTGGGAGAATAGACACACCGTTTATCTGTGGTTCGTGTTTTAGCAAATAATATTCAATATCTTAAAACTTATAAATTGATAAAATACGAAGTTCGTTCCTTTGCAAAATGCTCAAATTTCAAAGGTCAAAATGTCATTGGTAGATAAAGTTAAAAATATTTAAAGTGAATGATGATGCGTTGAACATGAACCCCAGGTGGTTGCGGTTTCGCCTGTATTTGCGAATAATATCTTATCAAGAGAACGTCGATTGAAAATATGAATCGGATTCAGCGTATCATGACGTAACTCAATGCAAAAGTTTTCATGATTTCTAAAGGTTTCTGCAAAAGTAAAAGACAAGGAAGGGGATCAATCAAAGATGATTTGATATCTTGGCAATCGCAAGATATTTACCCAAAACCATCCTGATCGCAGCTGGAGTTGCGACGTCATTGGAGGATTGTGCCGACAAGACGCTGTCCTCCTGTGACTCATGTTTTCATGTTTAAAAAAAAAATTCGAATTAAAAACATACAAGTACCAGCTGCACTTTTAGCGGAAAAGATTCCAAACGGGACTGAACTGCCATAGTAAAGTGCAGTGTGTGGTATCTGCGCTAAGAAGGTAAACCCATCTATCCCTTCTTTTTTTTTTAGGCCTCTCTCTACGGCTCACATAAAATATGTTAAGAATATTCTAATGCCAGTTCCTACAGGGCTACAGAATCTGTCTTTGGCTCATTGAGATTTCAGTCAAAGCTCCTCATTCTGCAATGACAACAAAAATCATCAGGCAATATCATCCACTAAATAATCTTAAATCTCCCATGAAAGCTCCCAAGCGCCCAAACTCATTTCCTTCTTCAATAGCGTGCAAGTTGAAGGCGTGTTCTACTTAGCATTAACCAAATGAGCTTAAATTTAAATACATCAATGCCAAACACAATCCAGGTATCAGAATAACTGATAAATACATCGCAATAAACAACACAATGCATCTTCCTATACGGAAGCTGAAACGTATTTCGCGAAATATGAGTTGTCATCGTCAGGCATGTGCACCCAAAATTAACATACTGATATTTTTGAATCCTATAATTTTTTCTTTTTATATAAGATGCGGAAATTGTAAATTTGTAATGGTGAAAATGTTTGAAGAGGGATTTAAATGGGGGTGATAAATCAATCTCCACCACTCAGTCAATGATGTATTAAATGTGGCAAGTTGGGCCAAACCGATAAACTACAACTATATTCATGATTATGATTAAAGTTAACCACCCAAAAAATGTGTCTATTGATTACACCTATTAAAAAAAACCATTTAAGCTTGCTCTGATGATTTTGCTTTTAAGCTGCCTAGACGCGGTCTATCTGTGGCTCATGCTTGACAAAATAAAATTTTCCGGTTGGGTACTCCAGGCTTTCCTCTCCCACACAATAAAAATGAAATAACACCCTAGCTTCATTCATAATGCAATTTAAACATAACTTTTACAGTGGGTGGAACATACAACATTAGATGGATCAGGAAATGAAAGAAGAGTTGTGCAAGTCTGCGCGATTCGAAACCCGAACCAAAATAATTGGCTCAGAACTCATTTCATTGAAGTCGAATCTGCGAAGAGAATTTACATCGAAATTGAGTTCAGCATAAGGTGAGTATTTTTTATTGCTCCTTTTTGTTTGTAGACACTTCTTGGAGTCGATCACCTTGACCAAGGCCCTGAAACAGCAGCCACTTATGGGCGAACAGGGTTAGTATTGCTTATCCACTAGGCCATCAACTGTTGTATTTGAATATAATATTTTGTCTCAGCATTAGCATATACTGTTGGACTTCAGATATTCAATATTGTACCTACGAGCACCTTGCACCCGATATCAGAAACATTGATGTCATTTTATAATCTATTTCAAACAGGAACATTCTTGTAAAGTGAAAAGTTTCAATTCGTGGAAATCCACTTAACTTATTGTTTTTAATTTTGATACATTAGTCATGTCATATGAGGAAATGGTCGCAAAAAGAGAAATGTAACGTAGTTTACAAATGTGTTTCTCGAAAGATGTGGTATTTTGGAAAAACGATACGCAGGTTCAAATTCCTCAAAATAATTGGGTCTGTTTCTGGCGAACATAATTAATTACAAACCCTGGAAACCATATATAGCGCTGTTATCAGCCCAAATCTCGGTAAAGAAAACCATGCGTGTGCCACTGCTAGAAGGAGTTATTGAAGCTTGGCCCATTAGTGACATTCACTTGGCAAAATAAACATTCCCATCAACACGGTAGCTGGTAACGATACATCATTGGGGCCATTAATCAACCCAAATGGTAGCAGAAAGTGTATTTTCTCACCAAACCGTGAACTTGTAGCCCCATGGTCAATAAATCTAACACACGATAGCCAAAGGCTATTTATCTCACTTATATCAGCGTTCACAAACATTTCGGTGACGGTCATGCGTTTTATTTGGCATGGTGCGCTTAAATGTGGTATTTCACATGACAAGTCGGTGACTCGGATAGTCCAGTAACATAGGTAGTACGGGTCTAACGGGAATTCTGTGACTTTTCTAATCAAATATATATATATATAATTCTAATCGTATATGGTTAATAGCAACGTTAAGAAGCAAAAACAGATAGCATCCTTCTAACGTTGCCCAAAGAAAAGCTATTTTTCCTAATTCGATATTATCATGTTTTAGAACAACAATTGTTATAAATTAAAATTACTACTACGCTTTTATTGCACCTATTGTAAGTAAATCATATTCAGAGCGCTTGATTAATAACAACTTGAACATTGAAAATTTTAACATTACCCATTACATTGATATTATCTCCTATTTTCATATCAGGATTCATGTAATTAAAATAATAAAACGTGCAAAATCACAATTGTAATCACATTTTTGTAACAAATATTGACGTATATTTATTTATCTTTAGTCGCTAACACAACAATAAAAATGCAGCAGAATTACCATTTTCTGCAATATCTTCACTTGATATTATTGACCTAAAAAGACGTTTAACCCCTTATAAGGTGTTGATCGACCGCGCCACCCGCTTCGGGTTGCGCGGTCCTTCAAAAGTGCATATTTTTTATTTATCAAAATGACATACTTGGCATTACATCTCAGGCGATTTCAAGTTTTGAAAATATACAATTACTACAAATTAACAGTAAAGGTAATGTATTTTTTAATCCGACCAATCTGTGATAATCATTGTGCATTCAAAAAAATAATCACTGTCAAAAAAGTCAAAATCCAAACCACAGCTTTTAAAAAAATATTGACATATAATATTATATCAATATATATCGCGTTTTCAATGTATAATAACTCCAGTGTATATGTAAATTAGAGACTTATTTTATTTTTTATTTTTTTTTTTTCATAGCGACTTCTTAGAGCGGATCACCCTGACCAAGGCCCTGTTACAGCGGCCACTTATAGACGGACAGGATTACAGTTACTGGAAATATATGATCTTTTCCTATTCGGCTTAGCCTACCCAAGGTATTACACCTTGGATCGAGTGGTGTTGCTAGAATTTTCCAAAATATGTTCATAATTCAATTCATTTCTGGAATAATGTTTCCCCATTTCAGGCATATGGAATACCTGCTCTTTGCTCATATTTTACCCATTTTAAAATAAAAATTTGATGTATGTTAAATTTGACAGCGTATATAATATGTCTCTACAAAAATGAATTTTTTTATAGAGTTATCGGAAACCGAAGAGAAGTTCATCCAAAATTATTGAATATATTACAAAAACCTTTCTATTATAGACCAGAGGAGTTTTTTTATCCACTTTTTAGATTTATTTTCGGGGGATTTCTGAGGCTTGCTTGAACTCTCTAAATGCCAATCATTGTCGTCAATGTTTACAGTCTATTCATCACACTTCACTATTTACCAAAACAAGTGTTGATTGCTTCGTTCCTTGAAATAAGAACCAAGAACCAAACCGAAATAAAAGTCAAAAACATGTCGACTGACTAAGGTCCGCATTTGGTTCGCTTTTGACCTATTAAAGTCTCTATTAAACAAGCAGAGATACAAAGGCGTCTGTATATCAGTGTCGGAATGATATTCATGGTTAAAGTAGACCGATAGTTGATTTCGTTTGACCGCCGCCTTGTATGTAGCGGATTACCTTAATAAAATGTTCTGCCAAGCATGAGTCATAGATCGACCGCGTCATGGCGGCGCGATCCATCAGTGGCTCATAATTACCAAATATGTTTCTTTAATTGTTTCCATCTATGTATCGAATTCTTTGCTTTGTGTATTTAGCGGGCAGCTGATTGTCAAACTTGGAAACAGTAAATTACTCACGGTCCCTGCCATGTTTTTTATTAACTTCTTATGTTTTTTTATGCAAACTATGAAAATTGGACAACACCTATTTACTTTTACGAAGCGCTTTTTTTCAAAATGTTTAAAGTTTTTAAAAAGAAATGCCTAATTAAGCATGGTTAAACTGATAGTTGGATATGTTTTTAAATTTATAAAATTTCCAAAGATTCAAACATGGATGGACACGTCATTTTCATAAGCTACATTATATATTACATTTCAATTATTACATCCTAAAAAATTCAATACA
Source organism: Styela plicata (assembly GCA_963675895.2). Lineage (NCBI taxonomy): Eukaryota > Metazoa > Chordata > Ascidiacea > Stolidobranchia > Styelidae > Styela > Styela plicata. The sequence goes on along the minus strand of OZ023145.1, from coordinate 3,316,524 downwards.
TAATATATCAAACAGATTGTATATATTGTATACATTAACCAGAAAACCATTACAAACAAAATTTGTAAACGCAATCTTGTTTCAAATTTCTCGCCGGACGCTTTTAGCAACATCAGACAACAGATAGACCACAATAATGGGCTATAACTGATAAGACGTAATGTACAAGCCTAACAAATGGTCCATAAAAAGCGTACCCAATCAATCAGAGATAAGGGTTTCATGCTTTAGTCAGAAAATTATCTAACATCTTGTACTTGAAGATATGCTTGTTTTTTTGCTCCGCGAGGGCTACTGCTTGAAACACATTGGGTCTGTGGGAGTCCTCAGTGACAGAGCGCATTTTAATGCTAAGTGATTTTAGAGCCTACGATATTTTCCAACAAAGAAATATACTCACCCGCAACCATTTACGACTCGCAGCGGACTAGAAAACAACACCAGGAATTCTACATGGTGGTATTGAAATAAAAGTATAAAATCCGCTCTGTTCGCCAATTATGGGTCGTTGATGGAGCGTACCGCCGTACTCGGCACAAATCCCACCAACATAACGGTTTTTAACTTAGAAAACACACAATTACTGCAAATAAACAGTAAATTTACTGCAATTTTAGTATAGTGAATATAATAAGAATAACCCAAACAATTTGATGATTCAAAATAATTTTCTTATCAAATCAAAAAATTGTTTTACCAACTATGATGAATTAAGCACCCGATGAAGCTAGCTACGTTGGTATCTTCCGTTTGGTATCTACGTTTTGCACAACACGAGCATTGCCTTATTCACTCAGAAATGTCATTTTGCCAAGAATGAGGCACAGATGATGCTCGATCCATCAGTGACTCATACTTGACAAACACGGTTGAGAGCCATTTCTCACGGCTGAAAGATTTAAGGGGAATAGGCTTTTCATGTGGAGATGTTGTTATCTCGGTATTCTTCAGAAACCACAACAAATAAGAGGGCTAATTATAGCGTTATCTAGTGAGGAATGTGTGAAGATTAATTAGATATAATTCGAGGAATAAAACATGTGAAAGTTTAAGTTTAATTAGCGAGTAGGGGATTAAAACGTCCCGTACAAGACTGAACATAACAAAATATTACGAATGTGTTTCCTTTTGATTAACTCTTCTTCACGAAAGAAGTATGTTAAAACACTTGAGGTCTCAACTATGAAGGAACAAATCATTTTATTTTTGCAGAGCATGTGAAGACGTTGCAAATGTGAAAACTTGCAAAGAAACATTCAACTTATATTACTATGAATCAGACAGAGATTCTGCAACCTCAACATTCCCTCCGTGGAGAGAAGGACCTTACGTCAAAGTGAATATTCTATAAAATATATAGTGATAAATTTTCTACGACTTTTATTTATTGACCCGTTCAGGCGTTTTATAGTTAACACTGAATGCATTCCGGAAAGATATGCAAGATTGTCGCGTACGAGGCTCTGACGGACTTAAAAATATAACGCATTCAATCCAGTATATTTGTTTCTTATAGTAAGACTTTTTCAATTGAATTCAAATAATTCTGTTTTCAAACAAATACGAGGCTGCGATTATTAACACAATTCGATTAAAAAGGTATGTTATCATTCTTTTAACGTTGATACGATTAATATATCCCCCCTATTTTTTTTTTCTTTTACCAGATCGACACGATTGCTGCAGACAAACGATTCCTGCCTGGATCCGTCGACACGAACTTTGAAACAAGAGACATTGGACCAATTACCAAGAAAGGAATTTACTTGGCAATTCAGGTGCATAAAATTATTTAATTCATTCGTTTCACTTCAGCATGAAATCATCTTTGAAAAAATTTTAAATCACCACCTTCGTTTTTCTTATGCAAAATTTAACGGTCGCAAAGCAATCTATGTTAACATATGACATCACAATATTGATGACGTCATACTTGTGTTTACTAGATTTGTTCATTCAATAATTGGAGTAGGCACAATACAAATTCAAAAGACATCATAAGCTATATTTATACTAGCCATATGAATGAGACTTTCAATTTCAAAAAATTCATTTTCTCCCATAAAATCGTGCCTAAAATACATGCACTGATATTTACGCCAAAAGCGATTAACACTTGTTTAAGTTTCTTATCTTTGGGGCACACCGCAAAATGTGTAAACAAAAGAATTTTTCTACTGAAATTTGCTTTGTGCAAAACCGGAAGCAGCACTTAAAAGAAACACAATAACAGGCACTTTTGGGTAAAGGGCTACTTCCAAATACAACACCAGCAATTGCACTCTAAGGAAAACATTCCAAAGAGGACTTAACTACTACAATATATAGCAGTTAGTGGTATCTGTCCTGGGTGGTAATAAAAGCTATATACCACTTATTTGCTTCCTTTTAAACGGCTCTTCCGACGCGTAAGAAATATGTTAGGACAATTACAGTAAAGTTACACTTGTATATAAAGGCTTCAAATTATGTGCAAAATGATTTCTGAAGTCTGAGACATTTCAAATTTGAATTCGCAAAAAGTTGAAAAAAACTGATTCTAAGTGTACAGCGACGTAAGGCATATACTTAAAGATTAAAATAGCAATTTCAACCGCGAATTTAATAAACACGCTAAAAATCACATGGGATTAGAGCGCTTATCTGAAAATGCGGTTTGCAAAAGCTTCCGCAGAGCATGGTGGCTTTTACGCGAATTTATCGTTAATGGGAGTATAGCTTCCTGCACGATTTTGCCTTGTGTCTCAAAGTCACAAATATGAAAACTAAATAAGACGAATTTGGGAAAATGAAAGCTCCTGATTGTGACACGCATATCACTTGACCGGGTTTATGGCCACCGCCATTCGGTGTATCAGTTTTGAGCCTCGTGCCAACAATGAGGCGTGATTCGTGAACTGATTAGAATATTTTTTTTTTGAATCGGATCGGATCGTTGACTGACAACTATCTCAGTTTTACTATTACTTTTATTGTCTCCCTTACGATAAATAATAAATTCAAATTTATAAATTACAAATAATAGCATAAACTGGCTTAAAAGCGATGTATTTTCAATTACCCTCTAGTCCAAGAGCAAATATTTTCAAATTATATTTTCAAATATATTCAAATTTACCCAAAATCAATTGCATTTTGTCGTTAAAAATGAAAATATCTACTTCATTTAGCATGTTTTTGTTCCTACGGCAGATTCACGATTGGTTCGAATAGTTTATACTTCAAATTGCCCAGCCATTCCGGACTCCAAACCATCACTTCCATACATTCTAATCTTAATACTGTGTTGAGGTATTTTTGCAATTATCAATACAAAGCCATAGAAACCAACAATACACAACCATGTTTCAAAATTTCAACTTTCGCATGGGCTTGTCCCATATTATATCCCTTTTTAACGCTCACACAAATATTCAACAAAATTTCAATAGAGTTCATTCATTCAAAATTCATATTTAACCAACAAAAATAAACTTATATTAGACTTGTGTTCTAAATCCGAATTGTAAAGCACGATTAAAGTACCAACGTATCACGATTTCATGTTTTATCACTGTAAGATCAAATTTAACGACAGTTTTGAATGCTGAATTGTGTTCGACGCAATGCGTTTGACATATGGTTTAGATAACGCTGCAAAATAAAGTTAAAACAGTGAAAATGTAAATATATGTTAAGTCGGGTATAGGTCACCAATTGATTGAAATAATTATGTCTGACAGGACGAAATTTCTTATAGGGTATTAAATTCAAAATTTGTTATCCCGATTAAAGGGAGATCATAGTGTACAATTATGATTTACAGTTTGATTCTCTAAGTATGTTTTTTCCAAGTTTGATATAGATTAGGAATTTTGGAGTCAATTTTTGCAAGTTCATACATCTGTGAGCCGGTTTCAATCGAAAACGTGTTCACATCTCTGAGAATTTTCTGAGTTCCCACGGGAAAAGATTTCCGTTTAAAGCGCAGTTGCCGAATTTTGAAATTTTTTACTTCTTCGCTCGTTAATTCCTTCCAGGTGGCGGTGCAACCGAATTTCAGTAAAAATGCATTTATCATAATAAAATGAAACATATTGTGGCCATCAGTATTGTCACGTTTTACATGTAAGTTCAACCCGTTACTCGCGATTTTTCTGTTCAAACCGGAACTATCAGTGAGCTCCGAACAGGAATGCGAAATCAGTCAAACAATTAGGAAAATGTTCTCAAACAGTGATCCAGACATTAAAATATTAAAAGTTTGCCTTTTTTAATTATTTTGTTTTTATTCTTAAACACGATATCTTCACTATTAAAATCGTACTGTCTCAATCATGTCGGCCGAAATCTGGATATATTTTAGAAAACAAAAATACAACAGAAAATGTGAACAGAGTGTGGATGCAAAAATCCAAAGAATCATTCCTTCATAAATCAAAAAACTCTGTTGATTTCTGAAAATGATTTCAAGAGTCTTTTGTCATATTCCCTGACAGGATTGTGTCAATATTTGCTACGTATATATTCCATTCTAAGGTGCGTGAACTTCGTAGAACAAGTTTGAGTAAATTTATATATAAGAGAGAGTTGTAACGTTACCTTCACCCACGCAGTTACATCAACAGGCTACATCTTGAAATCGTAGACAAAGCAATGTTCGTTACACCAAACAAAGAGGGTGGAATTTTTGCACACTATTGATTGTGTTGACATTTCATATTGTTTACATATTTTGCACGGTTTCTGGCAATGTAAAATCATATCGGTGTACAGTTTAAGCATCTTATAAAGATTTTTGTGTAATTTTCTTCGGCCATTCACGAGAGTAACCTTTTAAATTCAGAAAATATAATTAGCAATACATCTTTTGTTAAGTATGTGTCACTGATGGATTGCGCCGCCGAGGAGCGATCCGTCTGTGGCTCATGCTTGACGAAAAAATTAAATTTTTAATTGGGTAGGTCCATAAGAACGTTTAGTAAATGGATTTTTCTATATATGTCGATGTGTTAACAAATCAAAATGAACCTGCTTGGTATGAGCGCCTGATGGAATATTTCCCTGTGGCGAGGTTCATCAGTGTTTTATGCCCAACGCCCATACTTTTCCAGTTTGTCATAAACAGACTTGATCAAAGTTGAAGTCTTTTTTTGGAAAAATTTCCCACAACTTCAAAGTCTTCTCCGAAAACCCTTTTTGCTGATATTTTGTCCACAAAAGGAAACAAAATATAAATAAATTTACCGGAAAAATTGAAATTCCGCCACGCCAAACATTCTGTCACGCATCAAATGAACTGTGCAAATAAAAATTGGCGACAAGGCCTTTGAGTATGCCGGTATGAGATTTGAATTTTTTACAAGATATCGGTAATGAAAATATTTCCCCAGAGGCGCTTCGGGACGGAAATCATTAAATTTGGATATAATTTCTTCTCTTCAACCAGAACCGTAATTCATTGGTTTATTATGTTATTCAAATATAATATTGTCATAAGGAGCGACTTGAAGAAAACAAAGAAGTGGTAGATGGTTTTTGCTGTCGTCCGGTGTAGAAACCGCTACCTGCTTTTCACTATGGGGATTCAGTTCCGTGTGTGATGTTCTACGTTTAGAAAGTAGTTGCCGGTACTACATCTTTTAGTAGCTCCGTGCAATTAAGTGGCCATTAGTTGGTTCCTTATTGGTACTGCCACCGGACTTGCTCCGAGTGTATTTCAATAATAAATATTTTTTTAATCAGCATACTGATATGAATAACAACTTCTTAAAGTGCAATAAGCATTCAGACAATGTCATTGAATTTTGTATTCTTGCATTAACTAATTTACCAATTGATTCACAAATTAAGACACATATACCCTAAGAATATATTATACGAACCTGTTTTTACACCTTTTTATATCAAAAAATTCTCATTTGCTTCACCTATTGCAAACGGTTTAAAATTACCCTCGACATAATTTCTGAGAACTGTAACCCCATAAACACCTTTAAACCCCCACGTCCCCAAGCATATCGGGGCTGAGTTATGTGTTTATAACACAATAACGTTGCCAAGACGTTGTTTACAGCAATTCTTTCATTCCTTGATAAAGATGCCATGCCATGTATGGCGCTTAGTGGATCGCACTACGAATGTTACACAAACAGATAGAAAAAATAGTTTTTGATAAAAAAATTCGGGTATATCAGAACATATTCAATATAAATTCTACTTAATCGGACAAATTAAGAGTAAGTCTCTTCGTCGACGCGATCAATTTGTGACATAATCCAATCTTGACAAATACCATTCTGATTGGGACAGACACAAATTTTTTAGAATAACATTTCCAGTAATTAGTTTCTTGCGTCGAAAGCACACGCTTTGCTGATTTTTCAAAAGTCTGAGGCTTTGTGGAGCAGCCTATTCGACGCCTGTAAACAAACTGTGCATTTACAGAATATGTGCGTTGAAAACATATTTTCAAGTGTCGCAAGGATATTATGGAGAACTTTTTCATGAGCTATCGATATCATCGGGTTCCGATATTTTCTTAATATCCAAATAATGGCGCTTCAAACGTATCTTTTTAACGTAAAATATTTTTGCAATTATGTGACTTGTAATTACTTATGATGCACAATGTTTTTTTTTTCAATGTCTTGGGCAATTTCAACTTTTTCCGAAGTTTTGAATTGTTTTTTTTAAGCTATGCTATTTCAGTAATTTTCTCTTTGTATTACGTACACAACAACAAATATTCTGTCACCCTATTAAAGAATCACAGAAAATATTCTGATTTTTCAACCTACGTTTCTGATATTTTATGGTTATAGCATGATAAATAAAATATTGAAGATTGCTTACAAGTCCAATACCATTCCCAGCAATTTTGATCAAAGTTACAAAGTATAATTTTTCCGACAAAATCCATAAATGATATAATATGCACTTTATCCAAATCCGGTGTCGGGAAATAGAGATTTATGTCCATCCCTTGACAAATACAGTTTTGAAATTGTTAAGCATGTGCCACAGATGGATCGCGCCTCTACGGAGCAATCCATCAGTGGCACACACTCAACGATACAGAACATGGAAAAACTGTTATTAAGACATTTGGAACGATGATTCGGATTGGTTTAAATATTGTAGGCAACGTGCGTCATTTTGAGATATATCACGCGGTGATTTACTAATATACTTGCTGTATTTATCATGTGTATAAACCTTTAAATTGCTCGTGAGAAACTTTTCCCGTAATTTACGCAAAATTCGCATTCTTAAAATTATGTTCACCCAAAAATGGCGGATTTAGATGATTCAACAAACGACAAAAAATTTAAAATTATAATGTCGAATTTTTTCAAATATAACTGTCCCGTAACTTCATTCTGTCGAAACTTGGCAAAGTAGAGAGCTGGGGCTTGGCAAAGTCGAATAATTTGGGTGTTTAGTGCTGCAGCTCCGTTTTTAAAACTGCACTTGTCTCGTTTTTACCAGGTTATAGAGTCCTGCTTGTATGTCTTTAATCAAAAATTGTGTATAAATGACCCGGAGGCTAAAATCTTCCCTTTTTCCAGGATACGGGAGCCTGCATGGCAATAATGCACGTACGAGTTTACTACAAGTACTGCCCACCGCACAAGCAAAATCTGGCAACGTTCAAAAGAACTATAGCTGGGGCTGAAATGACATCACTAGTCGCTGGAGAAGGAACTTGTGTTCCCAACGCTGTGGCTGTAAGTCTAAGATTTTGTTACAATTGTCGTACAATTTTAACTATTTTATCAACTCATTTGTTATCGAATTAAATTATTTTCACCAAAGCAAGTGCACACTATCGATAAAATCCACTGGATGATAGGGGGGCCATTTTTTAATTATGATGGCGGATTAATCTACAATGAAATCGTGATAAGTATCTTTCGACCTGATTAACTTTTCGCGTATTGCAGCATTTTTATTATGTTGAAATTTTGTCGGATGCTTCTATAATAAGATTATTCACTAAAATACTACACCTTTGTTGTGCCAATGTCGGAAGTAAAAAATAACGATTATGAAAAATATGACGACAACGACCTAAATTTTATCGTCAAAAAGCCATCATGATGTATTCGACGTCTTTTGGCATGCTTGGCATTTCAATATAGTTCGAGACGAAAAAAAGTCTTACATTGAAAATGGGATGTTCTCTATTGTTCCCTCAAATTATACCTTTCTTTGTCTGGGAGTAATTCAGGTTAGCGCGTAAGAAAGGAAATGGTTTTAATATAAGCGTCGCGGTTTGGAAATATCTACTCCGGCTGAGAAAGAGTAATAAAGAGTAAATTTCACATGTTTGCCTTATTCACAGAAAACCGTGTCAGATTGATTTACAAATGATACTAACCACCTGCTTCCGACAAATTACTTTGACCCGGACACGGCAGGTGGCTTTATATTAAAAGTTTTTCTCTAAATTTGTCAAGTCATTCCGGCTCTTCATGTATTCTTTGTCAAGCATGAGCCACTGATGAATTGCGCCGCGAAGATGCTGTTCATCTGTCACGAGTGTTTGTCAAGGATATATTTCTGTTCAAGCCAGACGCTTTAGCATATTAAATAATCAGTGATAAAGAATACTCAAAAACGCATTTGAAAATATATTCAGCCTGTTCTTTTTTATTTGGTGTGTGCTACCAATGGCCGCTCAACTTAGGCGCAGGTCATGTGTAACTCGTGTCTGATGAAGTCAAATTTTTGATACTTTTTAATTTGATTTTAATTACTTTAATGCTACAGCAAAACTTAAAAGTGTTGTCCGACTGAGGGTCAACACTGCCTTCCGGAAAATTCGGTTTCTGCAGCACGAACAACGGCTAAATCGTGCGTAATCGTAGTGGCCCATACTTGGTAGAATCTATCGTTGAGCTCTTAGCCACCTGTAATCAGATATACAACACCCACTCATTGAATTTTTAGCGCGTTAGAAGAACGCAGGTGGTAAAATATACATCGCCTCTCAATAGATTAAAGACGCAGAAACTTTACGCATCGTAATTGTTATTTACGATGAATTTATTTTGGTTCAACCCGGTTGTTAAAAATTAATGGAAAAATTTCTAAACAATTCCTGTCACGAATATGTGAGGCTTGAAAGTCTGTAGCAAATTTATCTGTTCAGTTTTTACTGTAAAAAAAGTGCTGTAACATTTTTCGATCTTCCTCAGTAATTTCATCGGGTGATGTTGAAATGAAGCTACAAAATCGACTATTGAGGTCAGTCCGGCTCGCTTATCCATGTCCACTACTCAACCCAGGGTGTAATAACTTGGGAAGGCTAAGCCGAACAGAAAAAGATCATATCTTTCCAGTAATTGTAACCTTGTTCTTCTATAAGTGGCCGCTGTTACAGGGACTTGGATAGGGTGATCCACTCTGAGGAGTGGCAATAAAGAAAAATACTATGAGTTGTTGATAGAGGTCTATCAACAGCTCATGCTTGGCATTCATCTCATCAAAATGGCGATTTGAAAATATGCAATTACAGGATATGAACAGTAATTTACTGCGCATTTGTCACAGTGTACTTTGTCAAAATATGTATTTTTTATTATGCAAATTGTTGCTACGTTCTGACTTCAGGGTACGATTTTCACGTTACGCTAGGTTTTGAAAAACTCGCTTTACTAAAATTTCTTTTGTCAAATTTAGGTGGCCTTAAAATTTTTGAATAGATTTGACTAAAATTTTTTTTACCACACGTTTGTAGCAAATCACTGAAAAAAACTCAGTAGAGATCATGATTGGTACCTAATGTTTAAAAGAAAGGTGAAACTTAAAATATTGATTTGACAGACATTGCGTTCAAAATTACCGAGAAGTTTCTTTATATCATATGGTAATTATAGTATTTGTTCTGAATTCAATAACGACAGACTACCACAAGGCGGAAATGCACACTTCAATTTTTCCTCGAAAAGCGATTTAATTATATCACTGCAAGTGAAAACATGCCTTATTCTGAATGTTAGACAGCCACAGAAGTGGCTTGATATGACATACTTGACATTTGTTTTTATGAACTATGCGCAAAAATATATATATAACTAATATATAAATGTTTTACCAATATATAGACGAGGAAAGACGTCCCCGAAATATGCATAAGGTTGACTTGTGCAAGTCAATATGCAACACTGACAACGCAAATTTCAAGCGATAATGGAGCAAATCGCCTATTTTCGGCAATTTGAAGAATATAGTTCTTAGAAATAAATGACAAGAAATTACCACTATTTTAAATATGATGCCTTTTCCCTGGCCTTTCTGCAACGTTTTTGCTTACAGAATGAAATCCTTATTCTTCCCACAAAATAGTTTACTTGAAAATTAAAAAAAAAATCACGTCGTTGTGCCCCTAGTATATGTCTGTATCACAAAAAAAAAATTTTACGTCCACATATTGCCAGGGCAATTAATTTTGTATCAAACTTTTCACGACCTTGAATAATTAGAAATAAATAGAACCTTGTGAAATTACTCAGACCAATTTAGTTGCTGACGCTTCAGGATGCGGTAGGATAATTTATAGGTTAATTTTTATAGCATTTACGTCTGATTTTTCTTGTAGGTATTTATTAAACTTATTATTAAACCAAGGCTCTTTTACAAAGAGAATTTGGTACATAACATTAAACATTGTAGCGATATTAGAAGTTGTGTATTCTTTTGTAAAAACCAGGATACCAAGAATAAAACTTATATAACTTGGAATTCGATAAATTTTTCATATGCAGTGTTTTACACTATGCATAGGGCTGGGCAAATCCGAATCATTTAGAATTTTAATCTGATTGAAATATTTTTTTTGGAATCGGACCAAATCACTAATTCTATGTAATAAAAAATATATCCCATTTTTACCATTATAACAAGTCTCCATAGTGAAAATGGAGAAATGTATAGTATATAGTGTATTTTCAATTAATATTTTGGGCAAATTTTACCCGCGGCCCATCAGTGGCTCATGCGCGACAAAATAAAATTGTTGACAGAGCCGATGTAGAATAATAAACAATAAAGCTCGCTTTATATTTAAACCGCCTCTTATCAACTGCAACTTGCTCGGGCGATTGGCGCATTCGTTTAATCCCCCTTATGACGGAGTTAAGACTACTAATCTACCGATATTAGTTGAAATTTACTGGTGGCAGGTGCTTTCAAACGATCCCTTCACATATGATTATCGATATCATTTGAGACAATTTAAACCATTATTGTCGATTTATAAAGACATCTGCTTTCAATCGAATCTTTTGCCTCTTTTAACTCCGTTCTCTCTACAAACTTTAAACAGGACTAATAATTTATTATTCTTCCTCATCCTTGGATAAGCAATTATGCGCTATAGATTGCTTTAGAAATATATTGACTATTGGGCTCTTTGCCGTTCGTGAGGTTGGGAGTTCGTCCATTTTGAGCTGGCTTCCGGTCTTTTCAACGTGAACTGCAATAGAAAATAGAAATAATTGAAAACAAAGAGTTAAAACATCTTCCAGTGATGGTGGAAAATATTGATACATATTTTCCAAACATTAATTGGATGTATATTCTTATCTTTAGGAAGGTCGTCGACCCAAATTGTATTGCAACGGAGAAGGCAATTGGATGGTGCCATCTGGTACCTGCATGTGCTCGCCCGGTTTCGAACCCAACGGTGATCTTACGCACTGTAAACGTAAGTTTTTATTATAAGTATAATATGCTTAGATCAATTTCACTTTTAAGATATTTGCTGAAACATAGACAAGCACGAAAAACTGATTAACATGACCGAAAAAAATGAGAAAAGAATAGAAATCAGGTTCATGCACTTTTTCAAGCACTTTTCCATAGCGGCTTAATCATGTAAGAATGTTTCCCCTGAGGGTGTTGTGAACCTCGCTCAAAATGATAGAATTCAAATTAAAAATAATATTTATAATAGTCTCCAACGCTGGTTTTTGTGCAACGTTTAAAAACCGCTATACCAAGATGTATGTAGTTCATAATTTTCTGACGTGAAAATTCCGTACGACCTTGAGCAAGTTTGCAAGGTTTCTATTTGGTATTATGGAATAAAAACAAGATTCAAGATTGTCTCGATTGATATCAATCTCTCAAGCGCATTCCAGTGGAAAAATATTATCATATACTTGGATCTCGATCATTAATAATTCAAGGTTTGCCAAATATTTTTGGAAAGTTTCTCGTAATCAACCCCAAAGGAAAATAACCAATTTTCGAAACCCGTTGATTGAAAGACAGAGTTAGTACATATTAAAGAATCGAATATCTATCTATTGAAAAAGTATTTTTTGTCAAAAATAGGCCTACTAAATGGAAGAAAGAATAAAATAAAAATGAAGTGAACTTAGTGATTGAAATGACAGTCGACTGTCATCAGCGAGTTTTTGGGGGTTTCACAAACATGGAACGTCAATTTGTTGCGAGATTGAAATCATGAAGTAAAATTTTAAAATCCAAACTAATCAATAGAAATGAAACTTGAATTTGCAAACGGCATTTAGCGAGGAGATTCGCCCTATCAGGATATATCTGACTGATTATGTTTTGCTAAGTATGAGACAATGATGGATCTTGCCGCTAAGGCACGGTCCATCATTGGCTCATGGTTAGCAAAATAAACTTTCCAATCAGGACAGAGATCAGAATGTCTACATAGCAAGCTTGATAAAATGGAAGTAGAGTCTGTACAAACAATGTAACTTATAACGGCCGTGATTGGTCGCTTCCGTTTATTCATTTCTATCTTGCTCAAAATTAATTTCTATTAAAAATAAGAACATTGCTGATGAAAACACGTACGAGCGGAATGCTCTGATAGCCAAAAAACGCACTTTCAAATTGAAAAAACGCTAATATAAAAATCCACAAGAGCAATGCATAAAAAAATTTCCAGCAGTACATGATTGATAGTGGTCGTTATGAAATGTCGCTCGGCATTAGACTTATACATTCAAATGGTACCAAATAATGCAGAAACTTTACGGAGGAAATTTCTAAAATACCACAAGATTCGGATTTCTTAAAGTGCTGCAACCGTAAAAGAGTATCAATGGGTTCCACCTATACATTTGCGGTCCAACAGGCGTTAAGTCTCATGATAACGCATTACCATCATTAATCTTGATTTGGGGCTTGAAGCGTGTATTTTGGGATATTTATGCACAAAGCAGTCAAAATTATTTCATTAAAATGATCATGTCGAGTATGTGCCGCAGATGGATGTCGCCACCGTGTAAATCTATTTTTTTTAACAATAGATCGAATTTCTTGTTTCAACCCGAGTCTACATATTATATCTTATGGCAAACACGAAGTAGACTTATATAAGGTGTAATTTTTTATCTTAACAGAAATTGCCTTCTGGTAATTATATTCAAAGGGAAGCTTTGTTTACTGAGTGATCAATAGAACAAACCAATTTAACAACAAATGTACAAATTAGAAATGAAAAAGAACATTAGGCCTGGGAATTTGATAGCTAAGTCTTCTACAAAAACGTCAAGGTCAAAGTTACGAAAACTCATTTGTATTTTTCAACTTACGTTCTGAGTTTTAAAACGGCAGAAATTTTTTATATTATTAATTTTGTTCATAAGAAAATTCATACACTTTAGACGAGGTATCAAAAGACTAATTATCAACTATAAATTTTTAAGTCGTTCTTTATTCACTTAAGTTTTCTTGTTACGAGACATATCTGATAACAAGCTAATCCCAGTATTACGAAAATGCCATAAATATTAAACTTTATAGTTTTCAACAAAATTACCCAAGTCCGCCAATATCATGCAATGTTAACTTTGATGCATTGTCCATCTGTATTTGCGTTTCGGTTCATTGGTCCTACTAATTGCCGACCAGAAAGACCGATAGCGCAAAAATTCAGTAAGTCATTAATTAAGGCTTTTTCGAGATAATTTCACTAGAACTTGACTGTCGTGGGAATGATAAATCACTCAAAAATAAAGACGCCTAAAAAGGTTTCTCGTTTCTAGAAAAATATACCGCGCCTCGGCGGTGTGATCCATCAGTATACGCAACAAAACATATAAAGACACATCTCTTCTGACTAGATTGTAAAAGCCAGATTGGAAAGGAAATAAATCCGATGTGTTAGAATAAAACTCTTCTATATAAAATATTTATCAAATCAGAACATTACAAATGTAAATATTGGGCTGGAAATGTCCAAATTCGACGTTGATCTATCTTGTCATAAATGTAATCTGGTTTGGACATACAAATAATTTGCTTAAATTGAGATTCATGTTTTGAATAAACCGGAAACCACTGAATATGAGGCACTGTCCTTTCTTTGTGTTACAATCATAGAACTGTGAGTTCGAAATTCGATAAGATATTTATTTTACACCGACTTTGCAGACCAGTTATATTGGAAATCAAGCAGGGAGACCGTTCCATGACAGAGAAGTCTAGAAAATTGTGATTTTTTTCAAAATACTTATATCATTTCAAGAACAAATACAACACACAATTATTAGCCTCTTTGCAAACCTTCACAATATCGATTAGAAGAATTTTACTTAGTTTAACTCCCCTGAGAAATTTTTGAGGTTTAAACCCAAAATACGAGCAGAAGTTTGCTTGCATTTGAGCCGATAAGCCGATTAAATTTTACCGCGGTTTCCTTGGGGAAATAATGATATGGATCAAATATATTTGAATGCTGCGTGCTTTCGTAAAAACATAGCGTTCAAATGTAGTACAAATGTTATAAAATAGGTTTTAAAGTTGAGATATATGATTAGTGCATGATATTTAAAGGCAAATGATATAATCGAAATAAAGGAATTATATTCCATCTAATATAAAAAATACGCTGCATATAAATGAATATGATAATATATAATAAATGTAATGGAAACAGTTTCCGTGCAGGAATACCATACTATATTTTCCAGTTTCGGCTGATATCTTTCATATAGATATATCCATATAAATATATTTTTCTATTCATTATGTTAGAGTTTTGCAGATTTTGACAGGTTTCTCTATTTATACTCAGATACCTCTGAAGTTTTACATAACGTATGCATAATATTTGCATAAAAAATTAACGGAGTGACGGATCGCCTTGTCAAACATTGAGATAAAGTAAAGTCTTGAGCATTTAAAACACGCGGTCAGCCGTTAAGTGCATTGATGAATGCAGAGATATGGTCAAATCAATGTGTGTATGAGAGTGTTGTAAGACACGAGGGAAGCACCTCATTTATTTGATACATCGTACAAGACGTTAAGTATAATTTCAGCACAAAACTTATTAACATCTCAATCTCACGGATATTATCAATTTCATTTGTTAGAAATTTTTTGCGAAGATCTAAACCATCAAACTGAATATTTTCAGTTCTAAAGTTCTACTCAAATATTTTCTAGGGATTTCAAACACATGGGCAAAGTACTTTAGGGAATACTCTACTGAAAAGTCTTTGGTATATATTTATTACGCAGCTAATAAATACAAATAAAACTAAAATTTGTTTTAAAACTTTCATAAATCAAGAATCAATACCAGAACATGAAAAGCGCCTGCTATTCATTTGTTGTTGCAATTGTTTCTATTTTCGAATAATGGTCTAATGTAGGGGTGAAGCTTAAAAATTCGTGCCAACAAAATCAAGATATTCATAAAAAAATTCTCAGTTTGATGTCAGACCTTGAATGACGTCATAATATAATCGCAAATTTAAATAAATATGAGACATGGATGGATCGCGCTTCCGAAGAGTTATATTTTCGCGATTCTTACTCGAATTAGAAATGCAATATTCCGCATAATTTTCTATGATTAGTATAAGAGATTGATAACGTGCATTTTACACCAAAAGGCTGGTGCGATGCCTGATGTTTATATTCTGTGATAACATTCTTGTAACATCGTTTTGACCAATTTCCCTTTCACGGAAATTTTAGGTGTGTCACAAGTTGAGAACAAGCAACCAAAAACATGACTAAACTTATCGTGAATAAAAATAAACAAAAACTAGGAATACAACATTAGTTTTTCTATATTTATGAACGGCGATTGCAAGAACTGACTTGTACTCCAGACAAAAATACTCGTTCCAGATTCGAAACAAGACATTTCTTTATGATAAAAAAAAATCTTTTTCGAGGATCGGTGAACTGAAAACATTATTTTATCTTGAGGTTTGTTTAAGAACAATTTCAAGGAACTACGTCTGCTAGAGGTCGTTTCGGTTCGAATTTCAATAAAAAAATGCGCAATTTTGGTCGAATTTTGAGAAAATTTGAGGTTAAAAGTTATACACGAATTGTGAACGAATTGTGTATATTTTAAGATTACACGCCGTTTTGTACCGTTGCTGTTAAGATAATGTTATGCGATTAGGCACTGCGAGAAGAATGAAATTACACGGCCTGTGAAAAACATCAGAACCTCGTAGTTACACAATAGTCATTGAGAAAGTTAGGTTTGTGTTGATGGGTCGAGAACTAAGACAAAATAATTTTTCAAACATTTTATCTATCGCGGTTTTGATATCATGAAACAAATCAAAAGCCTTGGTGGGCTAGTTGGTGGGTATTAGTCTATGTAGTTATGAATCTGCCTCAAATTTGCTGAGCGATCTGCCGGTGACAAACTTAACATAATAATAATCCAAAAGCGTTTTGACAATTTTCAATGCTGGGTAGCAGTACTTTTTGCTGCAAACGTGTATGCAGACCTAAAATAGCATGCTACATCCATGTCTTAATTATAAAACAAAAATTAGTCGCTTTTATTCATATGACCCCAAAAAATATCGTCAAAGAATGTTCCGCTAACCATCGATCGATTACTACTAATGGATCACCTCTCAGATTGCATTAATATGTGGCGCAAAAGTACAAAAATACAGTACATTCACCGGTCATTTGCAGTAATTGCATATTTTCAAAGCTAACAAACGGCATGTTGATGAGATTCATGCTAATTATGGGCTGTTGATGGACCGCACATTCGCGTTGCGATCTATCAAAACCCCATGTTTGACCAAAAATGTCAATTTTGATTTTTTTCCAATACAGCCAAGTAAAATAAATTACTGTCAAAACCAGTGATTTTGTTGCATTTCTTGTTACGGTGTAATAAATCGGCATTAAAGTCCTACGTTCTTTTAACAAAGTCAATTTTTAACTTTTTTCAATACCCCAACCAAATTAAATTACTGTCAAAACTAGTGATTTTGTTCATTTTTGTTAAAGTGTAATAAATGGTTTGAGCATAATCAATTTTGACAAGCAATATTACTAACAAACTTTATCAGGATATTATTGAAGTTCCTGGAAGTTACAGCATTTGCGACGCCTTTTGAAGCAATTATTACTAAAAGCGTTAAGGAGAAATTCGTTAATGTTTGCTTCAGTTTTTTCTCGTTATGACCTGTTTACAAATATTTATCACCAGTGTGGACGTGATGGACGGTCGATACCTGGTACTACGGGTATACTCTGTCTTTGATATAAATGCACTTTGGCCCATGGATCGCATTGTCAGATTTTTTACTGATAAGAGAACGTGTGAAGTTGAAAGTATTGACCTTTTAATGAAATATTAAAAACCATGGCGCCAAGCTGTTTGTAGCGTAACGTTCACTGATTTTTAATATTGCAATTTTGGTCAATTTTATAGTTATATTTTCTTTGTGCTACTTAGTTAGAACTTCTAATTTGCCACGCATAAACCACTACTGGGCGGCGAATTAGCACCAACCCACAGGTTACCAAAAAAATTCGGATTCCGTTATCTTGGTTCCGTATATGTTTAAATTGAATAAGTATAGAAAGATTGTTCACAGAATGCCGTGGACAACTTTATAAAAACCTTGTAAAGACCAAAAGAACCTAGAATATGGATTAGAGTCTGTTGTCAAAACTTACCTAAATATATTTGCACACATTATACAGCCTATATTTTTTTTAAAAATAACTTTTTGCTGATCGATTTAGCAAACAAGGCATATTTTTGTTGACTTAACTAATGCGTTTTCTGGCTATGCCTCGCCCAGAAGTCCTGGGAAATTCCTGTCGCAAGAACTCTGTATATTGCCGACAAAGTTTTTATTGTTGGGCTAGTGCCTTCGTTAACGCTCATATAAACAACATTGAAATTCCAGTCAGTGTTCCCACCTTGAATAGTTTTTCAAATCATATTATTATAAAATATTTCCAAGCGGATTAGGTTTTTATTTTAAAGAAGAAATTAAAAAAATGGCAATATTTTTGATCACATTTGAAAAAATGGCAACATGAATAATCGTGTATTAAAAACCTTTTCGAACCCTATCAAATCACAGATATAAGAACTTGAATCATCCAAATTGGACACGGCCTAATTTCTATCCTATCATTATCTTAAAACCTGAATATACATTTCAAATTACAACACATTTTGTAGATTTAATTGCATTGTGTTGTGATATGAAATGCTTCTTATTTAATGATTGACATTTTTAATGAATGCATTCATAGTAGATCCCTTACGTTTTTTGTTTGAGCTTGAGTGACCTTTGTATATTATGGTCTTCTTCGGCATGGTTACTGCATTACAGGTATGCATTTAAAGCGATGAGCTTTAAGCACAAAAAACAGCCGAGTAATTTATAAATGCCGTGTACATTCCAGCGGCGAAATTGAACTCTTGTCTTTGTCTTAAACATGAATCGCAGTTAAATATTATTGGATAACTTAACAGTATGCTAGAGATCTTGATGTTAAGTTAAACAGTTTGTCAAAACATTTGATGAAGGCGACAAAAATTTAAATTTTCAGCCTCTCAAACTATCGCTTCTTTATTCAAATATTACCCAAAGAATTCTTATTCATTAACAATAGTCGCCGTTCAAATACAATCAAATACGAAGTCGGAGAAGATTATGGCGTACCAGAATCTGTTTGACCGAAAGTCTTGTTTTGACACACTTCAACACCTTAAAAGAAATCAAACATTCTTTGGCTTCAAGCTAGCAGTTCTTTCATATTGATAGTTTTAATAGTCCCATAAAAAACATTTAGACTCGACAATTTGTCAATAAAGTGGTATCTTTTACAATGATATATTGATTACGAGCGTGATTGCGAAGCATTTCCAGTAATGTTCAATGGGATGTCATTTGTTCTTGGAATAAAAACAGGAATTTTTCACGGGTAAATGCATGGCCTCTAACAACAACTTTTTGGCGAAAAAGTTGACAGCATATTATCGAGAGCATAGCGTTGTATAAAAAGACCTTTATTGCGATAAAAAAGCACGTGAAAGGTTCAGATTAAACTTATATCCATATCCAACACCAATCTGTTTTTCGGAATGTCAGTATATTGTCCAGATATTAAGAGGCATTCGTATTGACCTTGAATAGTGACCATATTAAACTGCAACTACTCGCATTGTTGCTCGCAGGAAGGCACGGAATAGAGTGTTAAACGATCAAGCACCAGATTCACCGGCACTGTTCGATCCGGAATTTAACCATGTCAAGCATGTCCCACAGATGAACATCGGCTCTACGTCGCGTTCCATCAATGTCTCGTACTTAACATAGCATGTTTAAGCGGAAATTTTTTTACTAGACGGATTCGGTCTTGTTTTAAGAAACCATTTGCGCGGTCTGTATGCGCTAATGTTGCGCGAATTGGAATTTCAATCACTCACGGATATTGCTAGGAATTCTCCAGGTAATATTCGATACATTGCTCCGCCTATTTGCGGTGTCCGATAACCAATTACTTGAAAACCGTGTTGCTGTAGACAATATCCGGCTCTGTTTGAATAGATTCCGCCTTGTCAATATTTTCAGATCTCTCGGACGCTGTTAAAAAACTTTTATTTCTTGTATATTTAATGACATGTTTTTAAATTTTGTATGAAAAACGACTATGCAACATGACTAGGAGAAATTATCAATTTTTTGTTCGTATTTTAACAATCAAAATGCAGATAACTAGTACCCTGACTATTCGTTCAATATGAGATTTTACGCATTCTTCTTCGAATGTATTTCACACATTCACGCTAGAATGGTTAAGTGTCCTTATGCTTTGTATTTTATAATACACGTTGCCGGATGGCGCTATGAAATTAGTTCTGGGCAATTCGATTCGGCGATTCAAATCTATTCGGCGCACAATTTATTCAAATCAATCATGAATCGTTCATAAGAACAAAATCTTGCTAAATAAACTAGAATTTTTATTTTTTAACGACAAAATGCTATCGATTTTGGTCAAATTTGATCAAAATCGATAGCATTTTCCGTTAAAATACAAAAATTATTGCTCTAAGACAATGTAGTGTGAGTTGAAAAAAAAAACTATAAATGTCAATTTCTTGATAACCCTGATAGAGACAAGTTGTAATAGTAAGAATGAGATATTTGTTATTTACATGGAATTAGTGATTCGATCTGATTCGAAAAAATGATTCGGTTTTGCTCATATGTAGGCCAGAACCATTTGCGACAAGACAATGACGAATTGCTATTTGCTACTAAGGTTTTGTTGGCAATTTGAGGTATGCGACATATAAAGATGCTTAAAAGTTAGAATATAAAATTACTTGAAGAGAAGAGAATCCATGTTAACATGCTTTGGTGTTCATGTACCGAACAAAATACTTTTGTTTGAAATTATTTTCAACCGATGTTTCTTTGTTTAATAAACTAATCAACACGAGAGGTGCTTTGTGTCATAGATAGCTAACGTGTTACAAAATCCTTTGTGTGAGCTCATCAATTTACTTGTGTGTCGCAAACGCAAATCCCAAAATTGTAATATACGTTACATTTGAATATATTAATAAATTGAAATAATTTCTGCGTCGGGTGTAGTGCAACGAACTTGCCTATTCTCTGTTCTACTCTTCTTGCAAAAATGGGCCCGTGTGCGACCAAAGCCTTAAGGAATACTTGAATAAAATAAGGTTGAGACCTGGACAAGAAAAGATCATGATCTTATCCTATCTATTACATGATTTATTTGCTTAGCAAAGCTCGAATAGACTCTAACGAAAGCTTGCTAAATAAATATTGTAATATATTTTATGCCAATGTTTGGAGTGGATCACCCGACCAAGGCCCTATACTAGCGGCCCCTTATACACGGACAGGGTTAGGCTTTTCTGAAAAATGTGGGGTCTTCCCGGTTCGGCTTAGCCTGCCTATGTTATTACACCCTGGGTTGAGTGGTGGGCATTAATTAACGAGCCAGACTCGCCGAGACTCGAACCCGAGATATTCAGCCTGCGAAGCCAACATGATAACAACTGATCCTTTGTTGTAAAATAATTTACTTGAAAATTTCGAGATAATACTAGAAATGCTGTGCATTTTTCAACAAGAGCATACATACACATTCAAAATGGCGTACTTTGTAGCAACAACCGTAGCTATTAATAGAACAAAAAACATTCCATCCAGTATCAGCCTTTTTCTTAACACAAGCAAACAGTGTCAAATTTACAAAAGACAATTTCAACAGTCAGAGGAAAAGGACAGATTAAAATAATACCTTGTTTTGATATTTCATTGCAACAAAATTTAATCCTCCAGTTGGATAAACTAAACCACGGGTGGCCTGAAGATCTCCAAACAGTTTTGTTAAATAATATAAATATTGATTTTGAGCGATGACACCTACTTTTTCTTTCAATCAAAATTTAAAAAATTATTCTTCTTTCAAAAAGTGACTGGTGACTGTCAAATTGTACTTCTGGAGATCTCAAACTCATCATTACTCAGAATATTTGAAAAACAATTGTTTCATTGCAATTCAATTCTTTAATATTTGAATTAGATTTTAAACTTTCTTATATTTATCGTTATAAACATTTGTGACAAATTTTTCCTGTTAAAGTATAGTCCTTAGAGTAACATACATTATTTTTTCCCCAACATTAGCTACAGATGGCCCGCACTTACTCAGCGCTGTTGCTCTGAATTAAAAAAAAATGTATCGTAAAGTTTATTTCTGGAACACGATGGGTACACGTATTTTATTAAATGTGAAACAAGCTTTTAAAAACCACAGAACAAGAACAAGAGTGTTTCTTCATTCTCTTGTATAAAATTTCCAACTTCCGTTCATTGTATAAATTTAAACTTATCGGAGTAAAAATCTTTGATAACATTTGAAAATTTGTGGTTGGCGGGTATTAATTTCAACAGAAAAAATACGACTTTTAAAAGTTGCACGAGAAATGCTTAATTTCTGCATCCATTCCTAAGTGAATATGGATTATAAATACTTTCCATCGAACACATTAGGGCTATGAAAACCTTTTGATAACTCTTTGTCAAGTAGCATGTGCTTAATCACAATATATTGTCGAACTCCGGGAGCATTGAAAGAAGGATAAATTTCTTTGAAAGTAAATAAATTCAACACATTTCTCAAATATTGCTGCATCGAGAAAATGCGTATTGCGGTTCGGTATTCGCTTCAGAGGAAAATATTTTAGAACTTAATACTTTAACAAAACATGTGATAATGCTTCTGAATAATACATAACACAAGTCGTAAGACGTTCCGTAAAAGAATAAGGGCGGTGATAGGTGGCTTTACAATCACCCAGGACAGATGCCACAAACAGCAATGTTTATATTTGTGCGTTTCGCATGAAATATATTCAGTTAGGGTGCAGTTGATGATTTAACATTTTAAGTAGCTATTTTTACTTCATTGGTAAGTATGAATTTCAAATGATAAAAAACAACTCTGGAACCTCTATGAACGATATTTTAAGACTATTAACACACGTATATTAGCGATTAAATAAATGAGATAGTATCACGAGTTTATTGGAAGGTCGAACATCGGTAAACTATAAATAGCACTAACAAATAGTTTGGTTTAATGGAACCACAGATAAACTACCGTAACATATTTATGAACTTGTACGATCATGAACAGAGGTATTAAAGTATTATGAGATCCTATCGCGACCTAACACGTCTCTGGCTTGAAATGTGGTATTCGGATTTTGCATACTGAATATTCGGATGAACTTTGTTACTCTATCATTTAAAAAAGGATTACTGTAAAAAAAAGTTATTAGAATAAAAGTTATACAAATAGTTTTAATTTAGAAAGCTATGTTTTCATACATTTTCAGCAAAAACAATTTTTCAGTCTGAATTAAAAAAGTAAGAAAAAACGCATCACAAATGTCACTTCTACGCAACTTATGTAAAACACAACTATTACAATTTAATCTTATTTTTATTGAGCAATTCGTAACAGCTAAAGCGATGCCAATCCCAAAAGAAAAAAGGCGTTAAACTATTGTTCGACTGGCTATGATAAAACGAGCGATCGGGGTAATAGCTCTTTATAAGCAATCCGAGGCCGTTAATACTTTTCGTCCAGCAAACAATTTGGTTTGACCAGTGCTTAAGCTAGAAATTCTAACAGGATAATCGCCTGCCAATAAAATGGGATTAGGGGACCTGGATCAAACTGACCAAACTGTTGGAACGTGGGTGATCTTTACCCCACCGTGTCAAATATGGGCCCCTGGTGAAAGAAGCCATCATTGTTTGATCTATAGTTTGCAGTTTACCACAAATACTAGGTAAACATACTTATACATTGTGATCTGTTTGATCAGCAAACGACAGTTCGAGCTCAAATTTCCATTAATCGCTGGCTCTAATTTTGGGTAAGAGACATAGATTCGTGTAGAGTGCAGTATTTCAGAATCTCGGGCTGAGTTTTATGTTCAAATTAGCCGTAGATTTTCCGCAATTGTAAGAAGATGTCGTTTTGTAACTTTTGGGATTGGTGTAAATATCTGATTAAAATATACACTAATTCAGGTTGGAAGCAGCGCTTGGAAAAAACTAATTAAACGCAATATTTCGCACTTCCAGGCTCTATATTATATTTGTATTTTATAGTTTTGTCAAAAGCAGCTCTTGAATAAGACAAACTGTCGACCGCTAGTAGGCAAAGGCTAGGTAAAGTCAAAATTAATAACTGTAACATAGGCGTGCAGAACTGTACCGCTAAAGTAAAGTAAATGGAAAAACGGTCTACCTTTCCTAAGTCCTTGTGTTTTGCAGTTCAATACTTGAACTGTTTCAAATTGGTCGCTGGAACATATATTATATATTCGAAAATGAATCTCTCTAGTTTTCGCTAGGGTATTTCTCTACGAAATCTAAGAAAACAGTTGCGGGCGTTCTTCTCACGATAATGGTGTACAAAGTGCTACCACATTTTACGATGTTTACCTTTGTATCGAATATCAAGGCTCCAGGAAAACGGCATCAATTACATTACCTTGTAACGACTGTAGACACTTGAGGCAACTTAATTTAAATTCGATGAGTACTAATAGTTGACGATGGCTTCCGATGCACCTTTTAGTGTTTTATTTTTCATTACATCGTGATGAAGTTAGTTACGTAAAATAACTTTTGATTTCAAAATTGAGTCAACTGTATATTTATTCCGCAATGGAACTCTCGATTGCGATAGCTTTCGATTCTACTTTCAGTTCTAGTAAGGGGACGTAACTACAACTATTTTCTGTAACAGTAGTTCAAACTATCTTTTATTAAAAATACGACAAGAATCCCCCATGTTTTATGACTCTTCTAACACATTTCTTTACTTTTTAGCATGTCCACAAAACCAATTCAAGTATCGCATTGGAAATCAGATCTGCAGGAGATGTCCAGCATACAGCAGCTCTATAAATATCGGTTCAACAGTTTGTACTTGTTCGAATAAATATTACAGAGCTGATGAAGACGATCCGACGAAAGAATGCACAAGTAAGTTTTTGCGCTGCGGTGCCAAAATTTTGTGGACACCGGGTGCACGCACAAAAGATGTTTTACCAACCACAACCAGGGCTGGGCAAAACCAAATCATTTGGAATTCAAATCTGATTCAAATGTTTTTTTCGAATCGGATCGAATCATAAATTCCATATAAATAACAAATCCCATTTGTACAAATACAATTTGTCTACATCGTGAAAATGAAAAAAATTCTAGTTTATATTGCATTTTCCGTTTACACTTCATGTCTAAGACCAACAATTTTCATATTTCAACGACGAATGCATATTGTCGTTAAAAATGAAAATTCTAGTACATTTAGCAAGTAGTTTTTGTTCCTATGAACGATTCACGATTGATTCGAATAAATTGTGCTTCGAATCTCGGAATCGAATTGGCCAGCCCTAAACACAACCCTTTTAAGCGTACATACAGATTACCTTGAGCAAAGCTCTAGAGGCCACTTATAGTAGAGAGAGATTTGTTCATTAAGTTTCTGGGGTTGAAAATATTGGTTAAAAAAGTTGGCATATCGAATCCAGTTACCTCCCTCTGTCTTCACTGGCCCAATCTCACAAGAAATTAGTTTATTAAAAATTATTGTTTGCACGGTAATTGATTGTAATGAATTCTCAGCGGAAACTACATGTTGAAAGAGCGTGGTTACATCAAAGATGCAATGCTACGGAAAATTGGCACAATCGTAAAATTTGGGCGAAAAC
Source organism: Styela plicata (assembly GCA_963675895.2). Classification (NCBI taxonomy): domain Eukaryota; kingdom Metazoa; phylum Chordata; class Ascidiacea; order Stolidobranchia; family Styelidae; genus Styela; species Styela plicata. Next base: position 3,290,969 of record OZ023145.1, on the reverse strand, counting down.
AGAGCTATTTTAGTCAACAAGTTCTCCATTTAAACAAAATCACCCATGACCGAAGCAGTCGCAATAAAATGACAATAACAACAAATAACTCACAATAGACTCGGTCGAGTACTTCCGCCCTAGACACAGAACAGATGTAACTTTTTAGGTGGATGTATTGTCATTGACCAAGTACTGATATTTTGATCGACGAGTTCAATTAAAAACAATTTTTCATGCTGTCATTGCTTTGAAAGAACTTTGTTATTTGTAACACGACAAAATTCTTTCGACCGTTTTTCTTGTAAATTTTGAGGAAAAACTTAAAAAATGTATTTGACAAGCAAATGCGCACCGAAGCCGCGCGTAAATTCGGCTTCTTATAAAGTCAGGAATAAAATAAAATTTGCAAAAGGAATGTATTCCCTTCTCCAAAATTCAAATATTTGAATTTCTAAGGTAAACCGAGTTCACGTTTAGGTTAAAGTTTTTCCCATTTCGCATTTTATGTCCCAACCTCAAAAATCTTCCATTCTCAATATCAGCCTATAATAACAATCTACGCAAATTGATATCGAACCGCAGACGCTTAGAATAACAGTAAAATGTTATCGATAAAACTCTACCCATCTACCCTACCCGCCCGGGACATTTTTATCTAAAAATGTTTTGTCAAGTATGGGACTCTGACGGATTGCGCCGAAATTCAGCATTTTACTCGCAGAAAATAAAATAACAAGGCCCGTGTTTTGTTACGCTCGATTAGGAATCAAAAATGTGAACAGATGGTCGAAATAATTATACATCTCATTTAGGAATAAAAATGTGATTGCTTATGGCAAATGGGGAGAGTTTGATGGCCTTGATAGCTAGAAAAATGCTTGTACAAAGATATAAGAAACATACAATCTCCAAATTTATGATTAAAATTTCGATTCGCTTTGACTCATCGGAAAAATTTGAAAAAACCGTCGAATTAATTTTCATATTACTGGGGTAATACGTGTAAATCCAACAAGAATTCGAAGAATTTATAAGAGAAAATGAAGTAAGAGCGATTTGTCGTTGATATGAAGACATTTTATTTCCTTGTGTGTTTATTTGAATGCTATCGTGGTTTATTTTGGAACGCAAACTACAGCGTTTTCGACTTTGTTGTCATCATTTATAGGTCATGTGACCATATTTATTGTGCCGTAGCTTCCGTCTGCATTGTGACGCGCCATATCTGATTGTCACGTATAAAAGAATTAAATCAACATGTATTATTATAACACAAATGTCAAAGACGCGATAAAAGAAATTTGTTTTTATAAGATTCTTTTAAAGGTATACCTCAATAAAAAGGTAAATAGGCATAACTCATAGATAAATCTTACATAGAAGACAAAATTATCAATGTATCACTCTCGACACTACATCCCAAATTAAGATACCAGAGCAATAAATTTCTATGATTCTAGACACGCGATATGTTGATGTATAACTATCATTAGACGTTTTGTTTACTTATACTCTTAGTAGAATTGATTTTTCTTAGACACGTAAAATGCTTTAAAAAAAAAACTGTTTTTTATTTATATATCCAAAGAGTAACAGATCGATTCTTTGTAACAACCGACAATTTACATCAATGTCCACAATTGTATTTTGGAAGAAAAGAATTGAACGCCAATAAAAAATGTTTGCCTTTGCATAACATGAAACACAGATGGAGAGCGCCATGGGTGATGCATAAGTGCTACATGCTCAGCGAAATATCTATTATCTATTTTTCTAAAGTGTGGTGAATATAAAATCAACGTAAAATACATAAAAAAGTATAAGGATGGTAGTTTCTCCTGCTCGACTCTGATCACCTAATTTGAATTCAATCATATGCTTAATCTTATATTTTCAGAACCTCCATCTAAGCCCAGAAATCTTGTTTCGACGGTCAATAACACGTCAGTCACACTGAGATGGGATCCCCCAGCTGACGGCGGTGGCAGAAATGATGTGTCTTTCAGGTATGGAAAGTTAAAAATTATGCAGGTACATAATCAAAAGCTCTTTTCACTTTCTGGAGACATCTCGATTAGGATATATCAGACATGGGCTATTTAGTTTTTTTTATATTGAAATTCACTCTAAGCAAGCCAGAAGCAGTTCCTAATTACACGACAATGTCGAAATGTAAAACGAAAATTTTCCTCCATAATAAGAATGCAACCCTGCATCTACGATTTTGTGAACCTATCGATGCTGGACGCATAGACCTACCTACACAGTTCACCCCATTCAGAACAGACCGACGCCACCCATCAGTGACCTATACCAGACAAAGGATGCTCAGTAGGAGAATTTTCAACTGGGACATTCGACAGAACTATTTCTCGTTTTCCTTCAAAAGAACACTGACGCGATTTGAGAATCTATTTCTACTATGCAAAAGTTTACATAATTGAGTGCCCATGGCAAAGATTATCTTTATTCTATTCTAGATTGAGTTGTCAACAATGCGTGGCCGGGTTTGAGAACTGCGAGCCATGTCCACGTGTAGTAGATTTCCAGCCACGTCAGACTAAATTAGCTGTTAAATCTGCTGTTGTGAGAAGATTGAGCGCATACTCCTACTATATTTTGAGGGTGAGATATTGGTTGATTTTGATCGTGTAACATTAGCACAACTTATCCACGCGCTTTCCGCTATGTGCATAAATGCTGGGGACAAAAGCATTCACTGCTATGTGTCTAAATACCGCACATGAGTCAAAGCTCGAAGGCGCGATGCCACAATGACTCTTCAAAACTTTAAACAAAAAGAAGAGTGAACAATATATTCCTGATTTAAGTTGCAATCGTTGTATAGCGATTTCACGTTTACGTCAAGTATTTCTATCTAATAAAAATGAAAAGGGGCATTTAGCAATTCTTCCCCCATAGCGTCATATTCGGAAAGATTCAAAGGTATATGCGTCTAAATTTAATTCGAACATTATGCATCTATAATTGACAAATCTTGTACTAAATTCTGACTTGAATATTAAATTCGAAATCTTCATTCCCAGGTTTACGCTGTGAACGGTGTCACTGACAAGGCATTAGCAACAGGCGAAAATGATGATGGATTTGTGGAAGCCAGAGTGGAAACGAGTCAAGCAGGTAAATATTTACATTTAATTCAATGTAAGGCCAGCACCGCCCCACCTACTCTAAAGGCGATATTGAATCGCACCAAGCAATAAAACGGTAAACTGTTTTATTCTACTATTCCGTTGTCAAATGTTAAAATTACTGTGGACACATTATTTCTGGCGATCGCTTTTTTACCGTCGGAACTCGCTCTGAGTAGGACTCCAAGCAGCTTTTTGAAATAAACAACGAGGCATCATGACAATAGAAAATAAGCAACTGTACAATAAACATGAATCAATTTCATGCAATACTAGACCACTATTTGAATACGGCTATTCTTACAGATAAACTACTATAATGTTATTAGAACCATTTTATCTGTACAATATCCCCTCGATCTCATATCCGTTGCACTTCTACTTCTACTGGACTAGGCCCTAAAGAAACGATTTCGAACAACCCAAAATGAATTATTCGGGAAATTATTCGACCTTGAGGAACGCTAAGTTGTTATAATTAGCTTATGAAATACAAATTAACAACTTACAATTTCATGAATTCCGTATAATCTCAATTTTAGCTCCTTCGCCAGTTGTTGGTGTTCGAACAGACACCAACGGCATCACCCCAACATCTATTCTCGTGATCTGGGACCAGCCGCGGATGACCAACGGAGAAATAATCGACTATGAGGTCACAGTTCAAAAGTTTCGGCAATCAGCTGATTCGGATAATCTCGGATACGTTGACCCCGATAGCGTTGAACCAACTAGAATCAACTCAACAGCAGATCAACATATGAAAATTACTAACTTGACTCCTGGTACAGCTTATATTATAATGGTGAGTGCATAATAATTATACAATATTAGGAAAACAAACAAAACCTTGTTTGAAATTTAAAACAATTTTATAAAAATTGCATGCGTTAACTTCTATCGATTGGTAGCTTGGTGTATTGATAGCTTAACTGCTTGAAACAAAATATGCAAACGAGATAATTAGGATTACGGAAATATATACAGTAATAAATTCAAGATATTTGTCGAATAAGCCTCATTCATATTTATAATCATAATATCTTCCTATTAATATAATGGTGTCTCTTCGTCTTCAGGTTCGAGCACGTACAACTGCTGGTTACGGTAAATTCAGCGTTCCTATTAAAGCGGAAACCTCAGGAGAATACCCAACCCAGCCAGGGGATGGGGCGCTTGCTGATGGGGACAGAACACTGCAGCTGGTCGTAGCAGTTGGATGTGGAATACTTATCGTCATTCTTGTGATTGTGATCATATTGTTTTGTACAAGGTAAGACAGACAGATTTAAATGATTATCTTTCAAATGCGGGGTTAAAAATTCCAATATCCTATTCCTGTGTATCGTAAGAGTTGATTGAAAAGAAGCAAAGATGTGACTGCTGTCTCTTCATCCGCGCAGTGCAGTATACTATCCACCACTCCCCAGTATAATGCCCCGCTCTTAATAGCATGCTTTCACTCAAAGTTTGTTTACTGGCTTTCCATTCCGCTCAGCTTGTCATCGTATCGGTCGTCCCTAGTGTGCTTCTTCCTCTTTCAAGTCTTTCTTACAGCAAATTTCACATAAAAAACGCTAACATAATTAACATAGTTATGCTGTGCTAAATGCTTGGTCGATTTAGATCGTTAACTTTGACCGCATACTTAAACGGGCTGTTAACTAATTTGATTTACTTTTACCGCAGTATTTACCTTTTGTTTAATGCACGATTAAAAGATCCAATTTATTGAATATCTAAACACATCTTGCTCCATAATTTGCACCATTCATTCAGAATTTTTTTCCCGGGACATGTTTTCTTAATAATAATATTTGATGTGCAAATAGAACTGTTAAATAGAACTATGAGTCTATCTGGGTGCAACCACACGCTATGTTTTGTTAATATTTTCTTGCCCTCTAGTTATGGGCTTTATAATCGTCCTTTATTTACCTTTTGTTTAATGCACGATTAAAAGATCCAATTTATTGAATATCTAAACACATCTTGCTCCATAATTTGCACCATTCATTCAGAATTTTTTTCCCGGGACATGTTTTCTTAATAATAATATTTGATGTGCAAATAGAACTGTTAAATAGAACTATGAGTCTATCTGGGTGCAACCACACGCTATGTTTTGTTAATATTTTCTTGCCCTCTAGTTATGGGCTTTATAATCGTCCTTACGTATTTCCTGAGTGACGTAAAAGACGACTAAAAGGGAAAACAAAGAAGTGGTAGATGATTTTATCAACACCCGGGACAAATAGCACTCGTTGCACTTTACCATAGAGGTTAGATTCCGATTAGGATGTTCTCCTCAATTCGCTTGCAGTACAGTTGCTGGTACTATTTCATGTGAAGCTCTTTGCAATTAAGCGGCACTTAGTTGGTTCCTTTTAGGAACTACATTCAGTCTTGCTTAGAGTGAATTTCAAAAAAAAAAAAATAGCATGAGTTAATAATGGATCGCGCCATGTCATCACAAAAAGCAACTACGAGGAATTCTGTTCAACATATAAAAAAATCTTCCTTTAGGAGAAAGCGGTTTGGTAAAGAAAAGAAATTGGACATGGAAAAGCAACCGATGTTTTCCAAAGAAATCCCAGGACATAAAACTTACGTTGATCCAACTACTTATGAAGATCCACACCGAGCTGTCAGAGATTTCACTAAAGAAATTGATTCAACTACAATCAAGATAGAACAAGTTATTGGGGGAGGTTGGTAGCTGGTGTTCATTTTTATTTATATTGAATTATTAAACATATTTTCATGAAAGAACAGGGTAAATTAAACTTTGACCTTGCCTGGCATACTTCGTCCACTCTGTTTTTATTTCTATTATTTTGTCCACGGCGGGGAAGGGGGGAACGTTTAAGCTCTAGAATTTGTTAACTGTCGATAATAGTTTTCATACTACATTCCCCTCATTTTTTTCATTTTTTCGTTGTTGTTTTTTTTAGTTTTTTGGTAACCTAATTAAATATTTGATAGTACAGCTTGGGAAAGAAAACTTAAAACTTACACTTAAAATCATAAGCCTTTAAAATATATACTATAAAACATTTGTCTTGTTCCCAATAGGTGAATTCGGAGACGTCTGCCGCGGTCGTTTACGTCAACCCGGTCGACCTGAACAAGACGTTGCCATAAAAACCTTGAAAACTGGTTACACAACACAGCAGAAACTTGATTTCCTTGGCGAAGCGTCGATCATGGGACAGTTCGATCACCCTAATGTTATCAGATTGGAGGGAGTTGTGACAAGAACAAGACCTTTAATGATCGTGACCGAGTTTATGGAGAACGGATCTCTCGATACATTTTTGAGGGTAAGTATGTTTCTTGCGAAACATTTTTAAAGACATATGGAGTAGTTTAAGAACAAGTTTTTATATGAAAATCATCCTCAAGGATTAATGAGGGACATGGCTTGAGCTTTGGATTTTTTGAATGAAAATGAGGTTTAGCTCGATATATGCAAAAGTTAGTTTCCATTTAGTTTACTTGTTTTTCCTTTTCCATTTTTTTTTCTATATGTCAAGGACACCATGAAATTATGTATACTTGATGCAACTTATTACATGTTCATCCCAAGCTGAACACAATTTATGATACAACCGTGACTTGCACATTTAGTGCTTGCGTTGTTTACGCAAAAATATTCGCGACTTGTGTGGGCTTCCAGCCCACATATTGTGATATGATCTCCCACAGTATTCTAATGACATCTGATGTTAATATCTGGTTTTATCCATCAATGTTTAGCACATTATATGATGCCATTTTTGTTTACCAGGTCAAAGGAGACCAGTAATTTTGAAGAAAATTATAGTTTATATTGGAACATCGGTTTCCGAAATGCCTCTCCCATATTTTTAGAATCATTCTTGTTATGTCTTTTCATTGATGATTTACAAATTAATGATATGTTCCCACCATAAACGTCTGCGGAACCATTTAACACAAATAAAACTGATTCAAAATAGTAATTCTAGGACTTTTCAAGTATATACCAGAAATCCCTGAAGCACTTTGAGCTACTAAACTTGATCCCCGTTACCTAATAAGTCGTTATCAAATGCATTTACTTTCTTACCTACTTTGGAAGCAGGGCTGGGCAGTTCGATTCGGTGATTCAAATCGATTTTGAGCACAATCTATTGGAATTAATTGTGAATCGTTCATAGGAACAAATAATTACTAATCGGACAAGAATTTTTGACCAAAATCGATTATATTTTGTCGTTAAAATATGCAAATTGTTCACATTGAAAATACACTATAAACTATTAATTTTTTTGATTTCCGCAATAAAGACAAATTGTAACAGGCAAAATGTGATATTTGTTATTTACGTCAAATTCATGATTCGATCTGATTCGAAAAAAAGATTCGAATCAAATTCGAATTCCAAATGATTCGATTTTTCCCAGCCCTAGTAGGAAGTAATGCCGCTGGTGATCGTGGGCTCAGTAAGATTTAATAGGTTTAATCCTTTTCCAGAATCACGATGGAGAACTCACTGTTTTACAAATGGTCGGTATGCTACGACACATTGCAGAGGGCATGCGATATCTGTGCGAGATGGGATACGTTCACCGCGATCTTGCTGCACGAAATATATTGGTTGATGATAGACTTGTATGCAAAGTATCTGACTTTGGATTAAGTAGAGTTTTGGAAGATGATGCTGATGCTTCTTATATTACTAGAGTGAGTGATGCTTATTTGTGTGAAATATAATATTTCTGAGTATTTGATATTAAGCTATTGAAAAAAAGCTGGTCTATTTATTGGGAATATATTTCGAAAATTTTTGAGTGAATTTTCATAAATCGCCTAATTTGTCAATACCTTAGCTATACTTCTGAAAATACTGACGAAGCAAAAAGGCACAAAAATGTACATAATAACAAGGTATTGAAATATGTTATTGAATGATTGACGGATTCAACTAACAGAAATCGGTGACTCACGAGTGGACGAAAATGTTTTCATCGAATCGATATCTAACTCCCCTGTTGGGTGATGTTTTCAATTCAGTGTACTTTTCGCTTCTATTTTCAGTTGTCAATGGTATCAGTTGCTGGAAAATTTTTTTTTTAATTTTGAAATTCAGATAGGCACTCTTCATTCGAGCTTTGAAATATTGAATTTTTGAAACGTTATATAACTATTTCATTGGAATATAATATAATTGAAAAAAAAAATTATTGCAGGGCGGAAAGATCCCGATTCGTTGGACAGCACCAGAAGCCATTACATTCCGTAAATTTACTTCTGCAAGTGATGTGTGGAGTTTCGGTATTGTTATGTGGGAAGTCATGTCGTATGGAGAGCGACCTTATTGGGGGATGTCAAATCAAGATGTAAGTAAATTTAAACAACTTAGTCACGTGTAAGATAATTGTTGATCTGTTTCACTTATAGACACAACTAAATCGAATTTGGTTGCTATCTGCTATATTCATTGTGGCAAAAAATGCAACACAATCACTGGTCTTTGACAGTACTTTTACTTGGCGGGAGTGGAAAAAATTCAAAATTGACTTTTTTGGCCTAATATCAGTGTTGATGGAACGCAAGGAAGGTGCGGTCCATCAACAGTTCATGATTGAAATAAATCTCATCAACATAGAGTTTTTTTATCTTTAAGAATATGCAATCACTGCAAATGACCAGTAAATTTACTATACCTTTGTTACTGTGTAGTGAATCTAATTCGAATGGTTAAATCGTATATTTAGTCAAAATCTCAAAATGAAAAGCAGAGACAGAGAGCGGAGCAGAGCAGAAACCGGAATATATCCGGTTTACCGAATTGTTATCAAATAGAAACGCAATGAATAGTAGGTGGGAAAAATCAAAACGATCATTTCAAATATCTTGAAAAAGGGACAAAATACTTAGTATAAAGCACTAGGCCACCTTCATCAATATTGCTAATTTATATCACAGGTGATTCAAGCTGTGGGATCCGGATACCGACTCCCGGCACCCATGGACTGTCCCCATGTCCAACACCAACTTATGTTAGATTGCTGGAAGAAAGATAGAAACCAACGACCCAAGTTCGTGCAAATTGTTTCATCGCTCGACCGAATGATGAAAGAACCTGCTTTGTTGAAAATTTCCACTGATTCAACGTAAGTTTCTAAGCTGAATATGTTTCGTTAGTCATGGTTTGGCGGCGCGATACATCTGTAACCCATGAGTAGCAAAGTAAATTTTCTGATGGGTTTTGTATAGAAAACCTGCGATTGTGCCGGGCATATTTAAGGAATTTTATCTTTGGCACAATAGTTTTACTAATATAAGAAATAAGTCTATGCTAATTTAACGACTTAGTACTTTGTGCTATATTAACTAACAAAAATCAGGTACGAGTTTCGATATTGAAATCACCACTACAAATTTTCGGTTTGTTTTTGATGAAACATGAAGTGTTTCGACATCTCATTAATTCCTCCTTTTCACAGCGCTGTACGAAAACCTAAATCTGTAGAAGCTCAGCAAGATCGCGGAAACAGCAGTGGTGCATTGACCACTCCCACCACAGGAATAGGCACAGGAACAACCAATACCAGCTCTTCAAATAGAACAACCACGCCCAATGAAGATATGAGTAGCCACGAAGATACACCCCTTGTACGTCAATCAAACGATAGCACACCAAACGGGACTGGTTCAGTAATATATAGGCGTGGTGATGAAGTTCAACTCTCTCCTTCCAGTGGTCAATCAACGCCAAACATTCCCACGCCTACAACTAGCCCCGCCTCTCTCGGTGGTTGGCTGGATGAACTTAATCTCGGCCAATATAAAGACACTTTCATGAAAAATGGATGCGCTTCATTGGAGCAGGTTCTTCAATTAAACGTTAGGTAAGTGTACAAAATGTTATATACTAGACTGATATTAAACAATATCAACAATTTAACCTTTTATTTCTAAAAGAAATACCCCAAGTTTTGAATGACAAACAAATCAAATACAAAAAAGTAGGACTCAATCAAAAATAAGACAACGTAATCTGCGATACTGTTGCGCAACACTAGTGAATGAGTTTTGCGTTCATCTGTTTTAATACCTCCCTATTCGAACATAGAGAAACCGTTCTCTAGGCTCTTAGTTTTAAAATCACTTTTTTAACGAAAGATGATTAATATAACTTTTATCTTAAAACTTATTACTTTATTTTAGCGACCTTAAGCGAATGGGTATCTTAACTCCAGCACATCAAGAACGATTACTTGGGAGTATAATATCTTTGAGAGAAAACTCGAACTACAATGTTTACGGTCACAGGAGACCAAGTAAAAACTATTATCAACACAGAGCTAAAAATTATGAAGCCGATGCCCCACCTAAGTATGAAGAAAGCTGTCGAAACGGCCGAATTCCTAACGGTATACCGGTTTAGAAATGTTTTGAAAAGACGAAACTGTGGGAATAATGACACGGGGCGTCCGCACGGTGCGAGCGAGCGGAAGCAAATGGGACTTCTTGTGATCCATATAGGAGAGAACGGAAACAAGTGGCCTGGATTCGAAACATACACATACATTGGCATGGTAGATGGTTTACCATCGCCTAGGGCGGATACGACTCAATGCACTTCACCATAGAAGTTCAATTCCATTTGGAATGTTTTCGGCTTAGAATGCAGTTGCTGTTATTACATCTTTGCCGTCAGTTGGTTACTTTTTAGCACTGCTTCCGACCTTGCTCTGAGTGAATGTAAAAGAATATATATGGATGGTTGGTTTTGCACGGCGGATTGCTGTAAAAGAAACACATCAGTGCTTGAATTTTGTAAAGTGAACAGCTTCAACGGAATGAGAACCATATATTGACTTACATAGACATGTATTTGTTTGCTTACGCTAAGATGACGAATTTACCATTCATCTCCGTGCATGTCTACTTGGAATCAACTCCAATATGCCATATTGTGATAAGCACACACAATGTTCCATTTTTTATTGTTTTGTGAAGCGCTTTTTTGTTATTTCATTTTTTTTTAATTATCAGTCCTGCATCATTTCACTTTTTTCGTTTTGTGGTTGGAACGTTTGTACCGCCTAATCATTAATCATGCAAATATACTCGGTTATTTCAAAAGCAATAAATATTTGTGAGTCATGGGTCGGATCCCATCCATTTTCTCCGATTTTCTGAATAACAGAGTTGAAGGCATTTTGGCTTGAGCTCGCGATGATGTAAGAAATCGATTGTATTTTCCACGTGATGTTTCGTAATAGCCATATTACTGGCCGTTGGTATGTTTATCATGATTGCTCCTTCTAGCGTCACTTTAAACGAATTTCAATAAAACTTAACACTATTCGAATGTAGTAGCTACAACTCAATATGCACTGATTTTGTAAAGGCTGATCTTTCTACCTTTTTTTCATTAATTTTGCATAATGAATGCTTGAAAAGCACTTTTAAATTTTAGTATTTTCGTTTTTTACCAAACTATCTGTATTGTTTTTTACAACTCAATATATACGACTTATTTAACTGAAAGATGAATTATGAGATATTGTTTATGCCGTACAAATTTGCATATAAAACCTCGGTTCGACAGTTGTGTTTTGCACTGAAACAAAATTGCAGTAAAATCGATGCTCCTTGACAGTAATTTTTTCACTTGATGATATTGAAATAAAACTATAAAATCGAACTTTTTGGCCAAGTATGGGCTGTTGATGGAACGCACCGTTGAGGTGCGGTTCATCAACAGTCGATACTTGGCATTACATAAATCTCATCAAAAAGAGTTTTTGATATATTCTATCAATGCTAATAAACAGTAAAATTTCTGCAATTTTGTGGCAGTGTTATCTTTTCAAGGCCATGCATTATTGTGAAAGAGCTCTTTCTTGAATGTTCCATCATTTCATTAGTCTTTTTTTTCTATATTTTTCACATAGTATTAACAATTTTTACGTGGAAATAACAAAAATCAAGTTGTTCCATGCGACGGACTTTCAGCGTGTTCTATTTGTATTTGGAAAATTAAAATTTGACTTTGATAATTTTATGCACAAATGCACAAACTAAATTCTAAAATACCGGACTATGTGGATAATGGCTTCTCTAAAAGCGATGGGAAATGCGCCTATTATATAACTACGAATTTTCAGAAAAATATTATTATTTTTCATACAATATACCCGCTTTCATTTTCTCGTTTTTATTCTCATTATTAGTAAACGCTACAATTGATTCATTTTACATTTTTTATATCATTATTGTCATTAATCGTTGATTTTGTACTAATTATTAGCAATTTGAAGTGCATTTCAATCCTGTACGAATGTGTTATTTTAAGGCTCTTGGCAAACCGTGGTTCAACTTGTTCGCGTGTACTCTGACTAAAGGTTATAACTAACATGGTGGTAACCTTCGTGAATAATCTCATTTTCGTTAACTGGGGAAACGATCAAGACTACACTAAAGCAAATCGGGAGATGGTTTCACCATCGCCCAGGGCAGATACCACTTACTGAACTTTACTAATGAACTTTACTATGTCGTTTCGGTTCCATTTGAGATGTTTTTCGCTTCAAGTGCCGGATACTATATGTTGTAGTATCTCTTAGTCGTTTATGTTATTGTTAGTTGGTTCTTTTTATCTGCTTTCTACGGCCTTGCTTAAAGGAAATATAAGAAAAAAGTTTGCCGATGGTGATTTTAATTTCTCTATCGGATATGTGAACATCTCCATTAGAGAAATTAATATCACTGTGAATATCTCCTGTGGAAATCACAGAATCTTAGAAATCTTACTAATGTTGTACCTATAACTTTTGCTATTAGTTTCGCACAGCTTAGCTTTGTTTTATTTTTTATGTTTTGCTATTTATTGTTTTGTCAATGTTTTATATTTAAATAAATAATTTTGCTTGAAGCTATAATATACGAATGAGTAATCACATAAGTCTTTCACGAGGGGTTGTAAGTTATCGCACATGTTCATGATAGTTTAGACTTCAGAACTCCCTTGTTTCAATATTATAAGATTCTACTCAACCCAGGGTCTAGGGTGTAATAAACTGGGGGACTAAGCAGAATGAGAATGGTCACATGTTGCCAACTTATCTAACCCTTGTCGCTCATACAGGGTCTTGGTCTGGGTGATTCACTCCAAAAAGTGGCTATAAAAATTAACAAGAAAAATGTTTTGGATTTCGCAGCGGAAATTCACAATTTTGGGATCAACAACAATAATTATCTATGATTAGTGAAGTAGGACTGGGATACATTTACGCATCCTACCCTATTCCGCTCCAGCCCTAGTGCGTCATCATAAAATAGGTGACATAGGAGCATTCTGTTCGAAGACATTAAGATTAACAATAAGCAATTTCAAATATAAATTCATCCTTTTGCTTTTTTTTATAAACAATTCAAGTGTGTTAGCAAGGTTGGAACGACATACCTTTTTGGCTAACCCTGTTTCCGTTCACGTGGTTTAACACGGTTTAATATAGGACTTACAAAGACCAAGGATGTCAATGCTTTGACTATTATTAGATCATTCCAATCCAGAAAACTCAGCCGGAACCTCTTTGTCAAGCATGATCCGGTCGGAAACACGCGATGCATCCGTGGCTCATACTTGGCAAAACAAAATTTCTGGTTAAGATTGGACCTAAGAAAATACTATAAAATACCTTTTTCTTAGATATTTTTGTTGAGGTAATGACATAAAGGAAATGCCCTCTTGAAGATGAGTGCCGCCTGCCACTGGTATGCTTTGAACTCATCAAGTTGCATTTCCTCTGTTATAGGCAATGTTATTTCCTCTTTGTTACAAAGCATATCATCTTACAGGATAATCTTCACTAGTCAGTGGTCATCCGTGATTCCTTTTCTGTACTAATTTTGGAGAGCATTTGCTAAAACACAAATTAAACGCCAAAATTGAATTTGTCAATTATGTTTCTCTGACCATTCGCGATTCTTCTACAACCATTCCAGAATTCGAATCGAATACTCTGAATGACTAAAATGATCAGCTCAAAAATTCGATTATCATTTTTTCGAAAAGTTCGATTATCCTATCAGGGCTGAACCTTTTTTTACGAACTGCCGAAATAAGTTATTTTTATGAGTCAATACAAACCACATACGTTGGAAAGTTATTTTTGACAAATCATGTTTTGACGGGAATTGTTACAAATGGAGCGATTGGACTTTATTTTACAAGTGTCTAAAAGAACTTAACGGCATGTGAACTTGGTATATATTCAAATAAGAACAGAATTTAAGAGAGTAGACCTTTGTTAGGTTAAATTTTGTGCTTCAGATATCTCAAGTAAGTGTAGGGTAAGGAAGCACGTGATTCATTTCCTGTACTAATTTCGAACGGCATTTACTAAAAGACAAATTTGAAACCAAAATTAAATTCTCAACCATGTGTCACTGACAATTTGCACCAGTTTCTTATACGCATTGCTTCATTGAGTCAAATATTCCCATCATTCAAAATCAAATTGAATTCTTCAGATGATTAGAATGATATTTTCCGAATTTTTTTATATTTAGGAAATTTTACTAAGACTTCTGCCAAGATCAAATTGAGAAATAAGTCATTTTTATTAAGAACCAGGACAATATGATCAGTGATACTTCTGGCAAATCATGCTTAGAGGGTAAATGTTTGCACAATTGAATTTTATTTTATTTTTTATTTTTATAGAAGTTCGCTTTGAACAATGACAAAAGTAGCGTCTGATTGTATAACTAACAACCACTCAAATGTAATATCTGGTATGTGAACTCAAAGCTAAACCCGAATAAAATAAAATAGATTTCAAGAGTGTAAACCTTTGCTAAGTGAAATTTTGTGCTTTTGATATAACAAGTATCTGTAAGGTTAAGCCCATAAAATAATACAATCCTACTCGATCCAAGTTTATTTTAGTTATGGGCACTTTTATGAAATCCCACTTGAAGGCTATATAATCAAGTCCGGTATAACATATTCTGTTAGGTATGATAAGGCTGGGCTATTCAATTTGGTGATTCGAATCGATTCGACATACAGATTATTCGAATCAACCTTGAATAGGCCATAGGAACACAAATTTCCTAAATGAAGTGGGATTTTTCATTTTTAACGACAAAATACAATCGATTTTGGTCAAATTCGACCAAAATCAATTGTATTTTGTCGTCAAAATGAAAATTTTCGTTCTTGGGCTGGAGTGTAATTAAAAATACATCGCTTTAAGTCTGTTTCAACTAATATTAGTAATTCGTAAATATAATTCGCCTGCTTTTCATAATGGAGAATATAATATTAAAAGTAAAAAAGGGATATTTGTTATTTTATGGAGTCAGCGATCCGATACGAAAAAAATATCCGAACCACAGTCGAATTCAAATGCTTCGATTTTGCCCAGACGTAGGTATGATTCAATGGTGGATCGCACCGCCTAGGCGTGGTCTATCAGTGACTCGTGCTTAAAATTTAACAAATATTCAAATTTGGGAGCGGAGTGTACTTTGCATAATGCGACAAAAATATCTAATGTTAGATTACAATCTACAAATCTTTATCATATATTTATAACACTTGTTTATTATGTTCGAAAATACCCCTAAAATACAGTACGTTAACGTACGTCTATGTAAAGTATAGCGTTAATGCAAGAACAGAGAGGTCGATTATTTTAAATCGAATCCAGCTTATATGTATGACACCTTGGTGGAATAAATAGTCTTATTGCAAGCAGAACTAGAAAAGTATCAACTTTTGTCAGAATAATCCACATAAAATGCATATCAAAAGTCGCAACAAGAGCTTTCCGTTCCTTCTAGAAATGAACCGCCAGAGTACAATTACATATTTTCGGGTCGATTTATAATAATATATTTGATCAATCAATTTACTTTTTTTTATTGAAATCAAGGATGGGAGCAGGGCCTTACGAAAACAGAATTGTACGCTTATGTCAGAAACTGCACGAGATGTGAATCATATGTCCATGTGTACTTGAGTTCACTTTCTCCTAACGGCATCTGCAATGCAGAGTGAGAAACCTTATTCCGGCTTTTCTCATACGAGCTCAAAGAGTTCTTGTAACTGTTGTGATTTCGACAACCATTGGACGCTTCACCACTTACGTAAGTATTATGTAAGAAATCACATTGTTATCTCAAAGCAAGGCAATGAAGAACATCCTGAGCGCACAATGCCACCAACGAAGAGTTCATATTAAGCTTAAAAATGCAGTTTGTTTGCGATCGGTTACTGTAAGTGTTGCTTGCATCTTCGCTTATAGAGTGAATTTCTATGTTAAAAATTGATTTCAGTTGTATAACGTGATGCATACAAAATTTGCAATCTACCGCAAAATAAACCACAGTCAGAAGCCATGACGGATAACAAATATTTTACAAAGTTATTAAAATTAAAAAAAAAAAACGCCAAGCATGCATAAAATTGGAAACTCCATTCGGAACTATAGATGAACCGCGTAGCTGCGATGATGAGGTCATCAGTGATAGAAGGTTTTGGGTATACGTTCTTGAATTTGTTGTAATCAATACCCCAAATGTGAACTTATCATACTTACAATACCCAAATTTTGTTGATTTATGATGATTTGACTGTCAAAAATTGCAACAAATTGTTCCAACTATTACACTAATCCATCTACGTAACTTATGATTAAGAATTGATTTACTGAACGTAATATTAGAACAACATATCCCCGTGATATATGATATACAATGCTGTTTCATCTAACCGACGTGATCACGTTGCATTTTGTCAAGTACGAACCACAGATGGAACGCGCCTTGAGGACGCGATCCATCAGTGGCTCATACTTAACAAGACATACAAAATCGCACCAGGCGCAATTGTTCAGGATAATTGCACTAAGTTATATGCAGCTAATCCATCTACGTAGCTTATGATTAATTCCCAATTTCCTGAACGTAGTATTACAACGATAGATAACCGCAGTATCTTGTACAATGTTATATAATCTAACGAACGTAAATCACTCGGATATAGATGGCATTTTGGCAAGTATGAGCCACAGATGGACCGCGCACTGTGGGTAGGGGCTTTAGAAATAGTCCAGAAAAAGTAGAAATAGTATTTCCTGCTTTCCGTAAGAGGCGAATAAAAGAAAGCAGGGAAGTGGTTGATTGTTTTACCATCGCGCAGCTAAGATACCACTCACTTCACTTTAATATTGCGATTCAGTTTCATTTTGGTTCCCGTTTATAGTGCAGTTGCTGGTACTACACATTTTAGTAGCTCTTTGCTATCAAAGTGGTCGTTAATTGGCTTCTTCGGGGCATTTTATTAAAAAAAAAGAAAGCTGAATGGCATCTGGCGCAAATGTATAAGCAAATAAGTTATATGTAGATCAAGCATGACCTATTAAAAACTAATATATCTATTTTTCCTGTTTATTTCATTAATATAAGCTAAACAAAATCACATTTACAATTATGACGGTAATTCATATTTGACATACTTGACAAATACGCTTGGTGAGCGTGATCCATCAGTGGACGATACTTAACTTTGCCATGGAAATTTCTTTAACAGGAAATTTAAAATCGACTCTGCATTTATGAAAGCTTACATTGGTGATTCACACTTAACATACAAGTTAAGTATGGCACACCGATGCACCACGCCTTGTTGGCGCGATCCATCAGAGGCTCACACGTCGCAAAATATACAAAATCGCAACTTGCACAAAATATTTGAATATGTATATCAAGATATATACCAGCCAAGCGTGGCCCACGCAAACAGATATAGGTAAATTCTAGGCTTATTTCACTCACAAACCATCTTCGTCTATCAGAAATAAACGTTCACAATTATGAATACATACATCAGTGATTCATTATTGAACAAAATATTTCTCACTTTACTTTATATCATTCTTTACATGAGGTACGCTGTTGTTCATTCGCGGAGCTTATAAAACTTGCTGTTAGTTTGTGTGGAAGAGAAGCTGATCAACTATGTTCATAAAAATATTTCTTTGTTTATTATTTGTTAGTACAAACTGTGGTATGTGTTTTTAATATTTGTTAGATTTTTATTTATTTTTTCTTTGAATTATAAGTATTGTGAATGTTTTCCTCGGACAAGTTTAATACCTTTCCAATCCTCTTACTGACCGATTTCATATAAACTAAAAAACTTCACTTTTCCTAATCATATGCAGAGATACAATCAAATGTGAGCACCAAATCATGTTTTATTTGGACGATGTGGAATGAGTTAACAACAAAACTCGGGCTACTTCACCACCAACTAAAATTCTTGTCAAATTGCAATATATTTTTTTATCATTGCGATATCTTCGATCAAAGTTGGAAACTTTTCTGAAGCATTACCGATATTAACCAAATGAAGTTTCTATCTTTGTAATTATTTTTACAGTTGATATATTCGTTGATCTTCAAATAAACCATGAAGAAGGTGAGGCACCATTGAACATAATAAACGAGACAATTAAAATGGTGAGTGGGGGTTGTAATCGAAACAAAACGAAACACGCGCACTTTATTAATACGTCTAACATATTTTCTTGTTGCAAAGGTAGACTAAAAGGAATCTGTGAATCTGTGGGTAGGGCTGGGCAATTTCGAATCATTCAGAATTCAAATCTGATTCGGATAATTTTTATTCTAAATCACTAATTCTATGTAAATAACCAATATCCCATTTTTACTATTACAAACATTTCCATGGTAAAAATTAAAATATTCATAGTTTACTGTCGTATTTCAATTCACAATTTTCATATTATTTCAACGACAAAATATCATCGATTTTGGTCCAATTTGATAAAAATCGATTGGACTTTCTCGTTGAAAATAAAAATTCTTGCTTATTCAGCAACTTTCTTTCCTATGGACGATTCACGATCGATTCGAATCACCGTACCGAATTGCCCAGTCCTATAGCTGGTGGTTGTGTTGCCATCGCTCAGAGTAATTACCACTAATGATGGCAACCAAGTTATTTCTTGATCAGCAAAACAAAAATACCACAAAACTAGGTAAACTTTAACTAGGCGGCCTAGTTGCACTTTCAAAACTATGTAGTACCAGATTAAAACCAGTTAAACCAGGTAATGGTGATTTGGCTGCATTTGAGGCATTTTTAATTGATTTAAAGTTTGAAGTCTTCAAATAATCTATTTTGAAGGCCTTTTTGTAATGAAAATATGGTTTACCTTGTGTTTTATATTAGATATCTAGTTTTTTCAACCGGGTGCCTAAATTTGAAATAGGTAAATTTACCTATTTTACCTAGTAAATGTACCAGGTAAAATATCAAACAGATAACTCGGTTAAAGTTAAACTTTGCCAGTTGTGTATTTTTGGAACGAGGTGAAAGTACTGAACGAGGTGAAAGTACTGAAAATAAACTCTCAAAACTAGGTATACTAGGTAAGCTAGGTACTTTTGTCTAGAATTGACAGCACTATTCATCACTTACTTCACTTTATTAACGTGGGTTAGTTTAGTTTTGAATGGTTTTTGCTCAGCGTCTTACAGTGACTGGTTCTGCATTTTGATGCATCTCTGTCATATAAGGGAATCGGATACAAGACAATTTCATTTTTATGCTGTGAGTGAAAGTTTTTTTAATTAACCAACAATTTGGTTAAGCACGGCTTCTTGTGCAGATGGATACCAGTTCCACGTCGGAGGTGAATGTTTTGGTCTAACTTTTTATTATTCCTTGCGCATGGTTGGTTCACTTGGTGTGTGTCGTTTAGGCGCAGGTTCCAGCCCCGCTTAAAAGTAGGTTTCAATCGAATTGATATATTACTAAAATTTTCGCATTTGTGGAATCAAATTTTTTACATTGTCACATCCACTAAATGCTAATGTTAAGTTCATCAGCAAAAATGTTACAGAGTATAAAGATTTGTGTATGAATTGTAGGCCACTGATGGCTTTTCACTAGTGGATTTGAACTCCAGTGTCTCATTACAAACAGCGTTACATGTTTAATAAAACATAACATGAATTTGAATAATCTTTCAACGACTTTAGCCATACCATAGCTACGGAAAAATACGTAGAATGTCATCGCTTAAGTTGCATTCGCTGCTTTCTCATTTTGTGTTGGCCTTAGTTTAGCTGTAGACATTAAATGTTTGGTTTAAAATGTCTTCGAACTGGCTTTCGTCGAATTTCAAAAACGATTTCTATAATGACCGATTTCAAAAAGATTGAATATCGGCAAATGAAAGACTTGCAAATTGTATCTCATATCTTTATGGTACGTGATACAATCACTGGCGATTGTCACTAGCACATGTGACGCAATATGACTCAGCAATTTTTGCCAAACCATGATTCATTTTTTGATATGAAATTGTATAAATTTTAACAGGTCCACAATGAGACAGGTGAGAATTGTCGTTTGATTGTTTTTTTAATAAAATAAGTTTGAAGTTTGAAATTTTTTCAAGAAATATATTTCGGCCGGCGCTTTCCACCAACAACACATTACATATATATAATGACACTTTCATCCAATTAGTCGACTTTGGCAATCTCAGCTTAAAGAAAGTACAGGTTTATACGAAATTCTCTTGATGCCTATTAATAGTAAAATGCACAGCAGATTAGGATAGATAGGATTTCTTTTTTATCCCTCGGGAGAGGTAAGACGAGAATGCGGCTTAACCCTATGGCAAAGCACGACCTCTCGTGCAGACACCAGTTCCGAAGCGGAGATGAAGGTTGACATTTTACTCATTTTCCCTGTGCATGGACATGCTTGGTGGAAGAAACCACAAGCAGCGCTTACGTGAACCACCGTGCACCGGCGACGCGTAAAGCAAACCCCTTGCATATAAACATCCCACATGGGATTCGAACCCAGGACGTTAGCGATGCGTAGCTCGAGGCGTATTCCCAACTCTTTACAAATTGAGCTAACCGGGCACCTGTTGAGCTAATCGGGCAAACAATCGTTTAGTTTTTTTTTAGAATAAGAGTGAAATTAATATGTTTTATTTTGCTAATCCGATCCTTAACATGAGTTCAAATTTTGCCTATTTATATCCTTTCAGAATTAAAAGAAAAATTGTCGGAAATAATTGGATCAGTTCTGCTTCAAAATCCGGAATATGACCTCACTATTTCAACCGAATTTCAACGTGGAAGTGTTTACCTCGAGAAATCCTCAACCAAATATGACGTCACTACTACCGACGTCACTACAACCGACGTCACTGAGAGTAACATCGCAACAAGATCGGACACTACTGCACAGACATTACAAACAAGTTCAGAGGTCACGGTGAAAGCTACGTACGCACCAGGTACAATAAAATGAGTGCAGTCTATTGCTACTGCATCCGATCACAAATTTTTTTTGGCAACCATGAGTAGGGCTGATGGGCGATTCGATTCGATGATTCGAATCGAAGCACAGGTTATTCGAATCAATCTTGAATCGGCCACAGGCACAAAAACTCACCAAATGAAGTAGAGTTTTTCATTTTTAACGACGAAATACAATCGATTTTGGTCAAAATTGAATCCCTTTTAAGTCAGCTTAAGCTAATATTTATAATTCGCAACTGTTTAATTCTTAATTATCATGGAAGAAACAATAGGAGTAACAATAAAAACATTTGTCATTTTTATGAAATCAGAAATTTGATTTGATTCGAAAAAATTATCCGAATCAGATTCGAATTCCAAATGATTCGATTTTGCCCCCAGCCCTATCCATGAGCCGCTGATGGACCCCGCTTCATATTAGCTATTATTTTGGATTTCTAACAAAATATTTGCGATGTTGCATGTTTTTGTCAACCATGAGTAGGGCTGATGGGCGATTCGAATCGATGATTCGAATCGAATCTAAACACAGGTTATTCGAATCAATCGTGAATCGGCCATAGGAACAAAAACTCGCCAGATGAAGTGGAATTTTTCATATTTAACGACAAAATGCAATCGTATTTTGTCCTTAACATGAAAATGTTCTCTTGGACAGGATTGTAATTGAAAATACATCGTTTTTGATTCTGTGTAAGCTAATATTTGTAATTCGTAAATGTTAAATTCTTAATTATCATGAAAGAGACAATTATAGTAATAGTAAAAATGGTATATTTGGTATTTTTATGAAATCAGCAATTCGATCGGGTTCGAAAAAATCATCCGACATCCAAATGATTCGGTTTTGCCCAGCCTTAGCCATGAGCTGCTGGTTGACCGCGCTTAATTTCGCTATTTATTGGATTTCCAAAAAAAAATTACGCCATGTTGCAAACATTTTTAAAGAGCCCTCAGCCATATATTCTTTTAAAGATGTAGAAAACAGGTACAGAATGTGTGTAGCGTGAAAATGGTCGCATTGTACATTGCAATCAAATATTCACATCTAACCCCAAATTTCGAGAATGCAATTCAAAAAATAGTAATCTTCATTTCTACACAGGTGAATGCAATGTAATTTATCAATCAAAATGCTTTGTTGGGTATTTCACCGATGATATTCAGTTTACTGCAGCTCAGCAAATGTGTGAGGATAGGCAGTCAGATTTGGCGAATATTTACGACGTAACACATTTAGAAATGCTACAAGAGTATTTGCGTGACCTTGTTCCTGATCGCATGGCCAATATAATGGTGTGGACTGGGATGGAATATATCGTAAGTACATTGTAAAAGCAAATTTACCCTCTATTTGTAGTAATCGCAAACTTTCAAATTTCGAAACGACTTTATTGATTGGACTTTATGCTGCCATTTACTGGTTGTTGATGAACAGTGAATTGGAAAATATTTTTTTTATAATTTTATTTTAATATGAAAGATTACTCAACTTTACTTTTATTTTTGTTGTACCTAGTTAGGGCTGGGAAATTCGATTCGATGGTTCCGATCGATTCGAAGCAAAGAGTATTTGAATCAATCGCGAATCGGCCATAGAAACAAAAATTTGCTAAATAAGGTGTGATTTTCTCATTTTTAACGAAAAAATTCATTTTGTCGTTGAAATAAAATTTTTGCTCTCAGACTGGTGCGTAATTAAAAATACACTGCTTTTAAGTCTGTTTATGTTAATATTTGTGATTCATAATTGTGAATTTTTTAATTAACATAATGAAAACAATAATAGCATTAGAAAAAATGTGATGTTTAGTATTAAATGGAATTAGCGATTCGGTCCGATTCGAGTAAATATTCGAATCCGATTCGAATTTGAAATGATTCGGTTTTGCTCAGCCCCATACATAGTATTTGTTTATTTTTTAAAAAGAAAGCCCAAAATTCCGTATCTCATTTGTTACTTCTCCTCCTCAATTTATATTTCCTTTCTGATGGCAGTTTAAGTTATGTTTTCTCGTTTCCCGATATTAAATTCACTCTGATCACACTATTTCTTCCCCTTCTTCCATTATAAACTATATTTTAGATATTCTCTATTAAATTATATTCGAATCATGGCATGAGAGGCTTTCTATCTTCTGTTAATGGCAAAGTATTTTAATACAAAGCGAGTTTATGCAAAATGTGGTTCAGTTATAAATGTATATTCTCTGCTTCCGGTGCAGCTTATGACTGTACGTTCTATGTATCTCTTTGTTGTATCAGTGGTCAATAGTAGTTTACTGTTTTTTTTTCAGAACGGCGAACTTTTTAGAACTGCTGGTAAAAGGATCTCACTACCTGGTGACGATGCATGGAAAACCGGCTACCCAAAGTCAAATGCAGGATATGAGAACGTTTTGCTCTATGTTGATCATGAAGGGAGTACTGGTCGCGAAGGTCTATTTAACGGCCCTGCAGATACGAAGAACGTGAAAAGTATCTTGTGCGAAAAATAAGTTCTTTAACATATGTTAAATGGCGAGAGAGATTTTGCAATACCTCATTTTCATTTGGATTGAAAACTTTGTGGAAAATACTTTTTGAACTTTTTTTTTATCCACTTCTTAGAGAGCTTCACCATGCGCTGTACTACCGGCTACTTATAAACGGACAGGGTTATAGTTGCTGGAAAGATATGATCTTTCCCGTTCGGTTTAGCCTACCTAAGTTATTACACCCTGGGTTGAGTTGTGCGCATGGATTAACGAGCCAGACTCACCGGGACTCGAACCCGAGTATTCAATCATCGCCTCAGGGCAGATACCACTCACTGCACTTTACCAAGGAGGTATAGTGTTGTGGTGGATGTTTTTTGCTAAGAGTGCAGTTGCTGATAAGAGATCTTTCGCTGAGTGTCCGTTAGTTGCCCCCTTCTAGGCGGTTCTTAATACCAATTGTGTGGGATTGGGAAATAATTTGTTACATATGCACAGATGGATTGCACCGCAGACGCGCTGTCAATCGTTCCTAAAAAAAATCGAACCAAAACATAATGGAAAACATAAAGGATTCATTTTTTTTTATTCATTTTAAGATTCATTTAATGCTACATTTATCCTTATCGCTTGGCATATACTACATATATGCCAAGCGATAAGCATAAAATGTAGATACCAAATATATATATACACCATACTTAAACTGTCCTACTTTCTTTAAGTCTCCAGTTACGACCCGCAGAAAATATATAGAAACAATTTTGTTTGAATATCTGACAAGTTCAACTGATTGCTTGGGTGTTACAGTTTTCCTTGCTTGGAATATTGTTTATTCAGTTGAACATAAAAAACATTTTGAATGAAATAACAGAACGGGAGAGGAAGTGTACAGAATAAAAATGTAGGACCCTTTTCTTGAATTTTCGTCTTTTCCATGTATATGACTATATCTTTTTTTGCATTTCTAAATGGAATAAAACTTAACAAAATTAAATTGATTGAATATAGCTGAATAGTATTTGTTAAAGGGTGAATGAAATGAACTGATATTTTATGGGGAAATTATTTTCTTTTCTTTCTTGGAGTATTGCATTTTCGCTCATTCTGCAACGCGTGTAGAACCTTATATTTAGGAAACGTTTAACTTTGTTTTGCCAACCATTCGAAGTGGATCATGACCAAAGCCCTGTACCGGAGGTCACTTATAAGAGAGCAGAGTTTGAGTTGTTGGAGAGATATGATTTTTCCATTCGGATTAGCCTACTCATTTTTATCATCCTGTGTGGAGTGGTAAGCATGGGCTAGCTAGCCGGTACTCGCCAGTCCTCGAAATCAAGATCGTCAACCTGCTGCGATGTCAACATGTCTTGCACACGATGCAAGACAGGAAACAACATCCCTTGGCAAGATAAAATTCCAAAATTTTTCAGCCAAACATATGCCCCAGATGGAGCGAGCCTTCGAGGCGCGGTGCATCTGTGGCTCATGCTTTTCAATGTTAAATTTCTAATAGAGCTAAAAACACCACTCATGATTCATTATTACTGGTTCTTTTATTACTTCAATTCGTCCCGAAATAAAAACACTGTTGATCAAACATTAAAATTACTCTTTACTCAAATATTTTTCACCAAACAAAACGTGCATTCATGTATTGTCGAACTGTCCAAAGTTACTGCATTTCATTTGAAAAAAAATGGACTATATATATTCCTGTGGCTTCGTACGCATAGATTTATATATTTTAATAATGCTAGCAAATTGTAAAGGCGAAAAAGAATATTTAATGCATATTTAGAATTAGCGATTTGATGCTGTTCAAACAATTAAGTAAATCAGATCCAAATTCAAAAATATTCGATTCTGCCTAGTCCTGCATATGACAAAACTAGTGCGCATAATGGACACATCTTGGAATAAATTTTGTTGTAACAGTAACAAAAGTGCGGTGAATTTGTAGTTCACGCACATTAATTGCATATTGCCCCAATTCAAAGTTGTTGATTTTATTTGTGCCAGGTATAGACTGTTGGTGGATTTCGCCTCCGCGGCGCGTCTCATCAACAGCCCATACTTGTCCTAAAAAGTTGACTTCTTACAGTATATATATATATAAAATTTGTTCAAATTTCACAATGTATATATATATATATATATATATATATATATAGACACAAATACCTATTTGAATGAAATACATTTCAAGCAACTGATATCAGCAAAGAAAATTGTTAGCGACAACTGATAAAACTTAGATTTACAAAATAATCTAATGAATATTAAGTCGCTGTGCCCTAAACGGAAAATATTTCGTACAATACAGAGCGGTATAGAAGAGTGCAGTAAGTGTTATCTGCACCTAACGATTTTTGAACCATATACGATTTCTTTTTCACTTTCAGTAACTTTTTTGTTCCGTACAGGCTATACGTTAAGACAATTAGGACGATCTCGGATTCGAGTCCAGGTCGTTAATCCATGCCAACCACCCAACCAGGGTGTAACAACTTGGCCGCTGGTACAGGGCCTTGATCAGGGTGATCCAATCTGAAGCCCATATCTACGTGAGTAAATTATTTTGCCTTTATTTAAGTTAATTCATATTATCGAAGTAAAATAGTCCCAAAACTATGTTTGGTAGAATGAATTTAACAGGACTTTGAAAAATTGTCGTCAATGGACAATATAAGCTATGGGTTGTGCGTACAATTATAGTATTAAAAAATAAAATATAATAAAAGAAAATAATGCAAAATGAAAAAAAAAGTCGAAAGTAATTTTTCCAACTTTTAGGAAATTCCCACGAATACAAAAATTAATTGACTCAAATAATTTGATATTCCAGTCGTAGCTGATTTTCTTCTATATACTTATGTTTTGAAAAATAACTTTAACAAGAGTTTAGAGACGTGCCAGCAATCGATAGTTTCATCTCTCAGTTACAGATGCAAGTATAATACCAAAATTTCACCAATATTTAAAATGAAATTATCAAAAAATGAACTCTAATTTAACTAATTCAAATCAACTCTAATTCAGCTACATGAAATTATAAATACGACTATACATATTTTAATCAATTTTGATTAACGTAACGACTTCCTCCTAAAAATATGTATGTTTTGACTAATAAATTTAATTGAACTTCAGAAACGAACCGTCAATGAACGGTATATAAGTTTTGATTGAGTTGTGCATGTAATATAGTAATAAAATAATAAGACAGCAATATCAAATTAAAACATAAAAAAAAAAATTCTGAAGTGAGTTTTCTTCAATTTTATATCCCTCGTCTACATTGATTGATTTATAGGAATTTATACATTTTAATCAATTTTGCTTTTTCGTCTGTATATTTCAAATATTTTTTTAAAAGTTAATTTAACTGGATTTTAGAAACTTGATGTTATTGAATAATATCAGCTATTATGATAAAATATAAAATTACAATTAAAAATTTTTTGCTAAGAAAATATCAACCCCAAAATGAGTTTTCATCATTTTTTTTAGATCCGAACAATTTGCAACACGACTCCTGCAAAAATTATCTGCTTATTAAGTATTTCAATCAATTTTGCTTTTCTAACCGTGTTAGATTTTATTCGTAGTTAAAATGTTTTTAAACAATTAAAATTTGTGTCTCGGTTCGTGAAAAACTTTAACTCTGCGACAAATTTTCAAAAAAAGTATTTTTCAACGTTTGTTTATACGTTTGCAGTTTTTTTCTGCCTCTGAAAATTCTCACGAAAAAAAATCTCCTAAATGTTTTTAAATTTAAAATATTTTACATAAAACTTCAGTTTCTCTAGCGAACTTCAGCGCTAGCTTGTGGATAGTCTTTAGCATTGTGAGCAAAACAATGAAATCTCGGTTGAAAATCCTTGAGCAACGTAATCAAAGAATTATATGAGGCAAGCACGGTCCATCTCTGGCAAATGCTTGACAGAACATATTATGATAAAGTGTTTTCAATTGTGAAAAGAAAGATTCAATTGATTGGTTTTTCACAAACAGCGCCGTGATATTCATTGGATAGTGCCTCGTTGAACATTCCTCGGCGCTCGCTTTTGGGATCCACGTTGACATCTATTCCAATATTCTTCTTGTCGCTATTATTTTTGTTTGGATATCCTGGGTACCACACCGAGGAGTCATTATTCCTAATTTTTGCAAGCTCACCAGATGAACGACGCAGAATTCCATTCTACAATAAATAATTAATTAAGCGTTTTTTTCAAAATAAAAAAAATAATAAAGTTTTCCAAAACATCAACCCTCTAAGCGTGCAGATGAATATATATATTTTTTTAAGTTGCTCAGAGTAATATTGCAAAATACATGTCATACATCATACGTTAAAGATTCATTCGATTGTTTTTTTCACAAACAGCACCGTGATATTTGTAGCATGGTGATACGTTGGACAATCCTTGGCCTCCACGATTAGGATCCTCGTGGACATCTATTCCAATATTGGGATAATTTTCATTTGGACGTTCCGGGTAGGTACCACACTGAGGGGAATACATTGGTGAAATCTATAGTCCCGCTAGTGTTAAGATGTAGAGCTCCATTATACAATAAACAAAATTTTCAAAGTTCATATTCAAAAAGGTACGAATGAATAAAGTTTCCCCCAACCAAGAATAATGCAAATAACTAGAAGTTGGAGTAATATTTTGATTATTGATATTATTATTATTCTTTTACAATTTACTATATAATAAATAAATATGAATATTTAAAAGCATCCACGGTTTTGTGTAAAGATTCTTTCTGAGTACTGGGTTAGGAAAATTGATATATCAAGGATGTACAGCGATTTTGCAAACGTTCCTTATGTCTATACAGAAGTCGACCTTACCTTAATAAGACGTGGTAGAAAGAAGATTTTTATTCTTCTTTAAATCCATCTTATGCAAGACCGTAAACAACCCAAAAGAAAACATTAAAGTCTTATTTAACTAGAAGTTACTTTAAAATGAAGTATTAGCTACTACAAGTGGAAAACACAGGACCAAGCTACTACATTTGAGTTCGGTGAATGGACTGGCATCCCTCTGTATCCGATAATGAAATATCTACCACTTCTTAGTTTCTTTCTAGTCGCCTCTCATGACACACAGGGAATTTGTTTGAATAGTCCAAAATACCCAAAATTGGCAAATCTATATAAGGTGCGGTGAATCTGCACCTTTAACTTGATAGAATGACTGGATTATTATAGCAAACAAGTATTTCTACATTTTTACCTCGTATTTCATTCCGGTCCAAACACTGAAATAACTTTTTCCAGATTCTTCAACCTTCGGGCGCAAGTAGGTTTCTACCAATCGATAATAGAAATCCGCGGTGTCGATATTTGCCAGCTCCCAATTGATATCACGGCAATAAGTTTCTGCGTCGGAAAAGGTAACGTTCTGTTCATCGGGATGCACAATAACTCGGAAGCAAACGGAATTGTTTGTGATGTCACAATTGTCTAAAATATCGATATATATTAAGAACGTGTAGGACTGAAAAGTATAATGATTTTTTTTTATAATTTTAAGAAAGAAAAAAAATTAAAACGTTCAGAAATTTAATGAAACACGACATATTTCTGATTGAAACGTGAGATAACACGTCAAGTCCGGCTATAGTTTGAATGGCAAAGTTAGATAATAAAATTAGAAATTTTATTTTTCCAAGCATAAGTCACAGATGGACCGTGCTTCAGCGGCGTGATTTATTAGTGACTCAAGCTTGATAAAAGATGTTCGGGCAAACTTTCTATGACCCATATAGTCTCCGAGAAATGTTAAAACAGTTTGTTGGCCGATACAATACATTAGATGATGCCTGTACGCTCTACACTGAGATGAAAGTGCAGTAAATTTACTGATAATTTGTAGTAATGGTATAATTCCAATATTCGAGACCGCCTTGTAATGCTATTTATGTCAAGTTACGGTCCACCAACAGCCCCAGCTCGACAAAACCAGTTCATGTTACAGTTTTGTTTCAATATCGCCGAGTAAAATTACAACAAAAAACGTAGATTTTACTGAATTTTTGTTAGTTTATTCCTCATCATTCTCCATTTTCCCATTGCCAAATTATAACAGTATTTACAAAACTATCAGACTGCCTTAAACAAAAAAGCATTAGTTATATTTGCCCGAATATCAGTCCAAAATTGTTAATTTGAAATCACATGAATCATTTTATTCATCATAAATGAAATTCATGACTCGAAGTATACTGCAACAAAAAAAATGCAACAAAATCACTGGTCTTTGACGGTAATTTTAGTTGGCGGCATTTAAAAATTATTCAAAACTGACTATTTTTGCCAATTTTGGGGTATTGGTGGAACGCACCGCAAAGGCGCGGTCCATCAACAGCCCATAATTGGCTAAAATCTCATGAACATGGCGCTTTTTCAAATTATGGAAATATGCATTTATTGCATATTACCAGTAAATTTACTGTATTTTTGTTACAGTGTAGTTATTATGCAGTTTATTTTCGTTTGAGATGTTTCCACTTGTAAGTGCAGTTGCTGGTTCTACATTGATAGTGTCTCTTAGCTATGTAATATTTTCAGCTCTTTTTCGTCACTGAATCTGGCCATGCTTGGTGCGATGAACTTCAATTTAAAAGATTTAAATGCAATTAAGTAATAAATTCTTACCTGGTGTAACTTGTTCGGCAGTGGTTGTCATTCCAGTAGTTGGAGCGATAGGAGAAGTAATAGAACGGGTCGAGAATTCGTTAGCAAAGTCGTGAGTTGTGGTAGCATTGTATGGATACTTAGTTGCTATGACGTCATCTTCACGAGTGGAGCTTTGATCGGCGTTGCCATGTTGAAGGAAAGTCGATACAGTGACGTCATAATCGGCGTTTTCGTTCATAACTGAGAGGAGTTTTTGTCTCAGTATCTCTCTGAGCTCTGAAAGAAAGAATATAACTGTAAAAATTGGACGTCACAATGTTTATTGAGTTGTACTGCAACAATACTGCAGTAAAATTACTGCTCTTTGTTGATTCGAAGCACAATTTGTTCGAATCAGTCTTGAATAGGGCTGGGCAGAACTGAATCCTTTGGAATTCGAAGTTGATTCGAATATTTTTTCAAATCGGATAGAATCGTTGACTAACAAATATCCCATTTTTACTATTATAATATTGGTCGAATTTGGCTAAATTCGATTATATTTTGTCGCTAAAATAGGAAAATTGTACACATTGAAAATATACTTTGATTTGATATTGATTTTTTCAATAAAGACAAATTCTAACAGTGAAAACGGGATATTTGTTATTTACATGGAATTCGTGATTCGATTCGAAAAAAATTTTCTACTTAAACTCGTATTCCCAAAGATTCGGTATTGCCCATCCCTATCCGTTAGAAAGCAAAACAATCTGAAGAGGAACAAAAAATTGAAGCGAATTTAAATTTACATGCGACCAAATATTTGTGAAAAGGTTATTTTTATGAAGTAAAGATCACTCAAAATAAAATGCATCAAAAGATTGAAAATTATGTTTCCATATTTTGAAAGTATTAAAAATTTGGCTTTGCCTGAAAGAGTATATTTTTCTATGGCGTTAGCTGTTTTTAATTCGAGCAAAAAAAATGTTAAAAGATCATATTTTCTAAAACAAGAAATACTTTCGTTGGAGGATATTATCACCCAGTCATGAGCTAAGTTTTTTTGTACTCACCCTCCTCATTAGATGCCTGTAAAATAAATGAAAATATGATATTTAAACAATAATTGGAGGTAGGTTGAGCAAATAAGGTGCAAAGTAAAATAGGACCCATTATAGAATTTTTTTTTATCAGTAGTACAAGGGATAAGACTTCCTCAACGTGGGCTATTTGATTGTATTCACTCAGGATGATTACGCTGCAAAAACTCCAACTACAAATAAATTGTCAGTTAAAGTCCTAAAAAGTACGGATGTGAAGACATGTTCGGACTCTGAAGCATATATCTTTTCAACAATACCAATAATTCCTGGTGTGGCATCTGATGTACGATCTTGTTTATACTCCATATTCATTCATTACCAAAATTACTATGTGGGCAATACCTAAAAATGGTACATATTTCAGAATATGATGAGGTATTGCCAATTAACGGAACAAGTATATTGAGTATCTGGTAGGGCTGGGCAAAACAGAATCATTTGAAATTTGAAACTAATTCGAATATTTTTTTCGAATCGGATCGAATCATAAATTCTATATAAATAACAAATATCCCATTTGTACTATTACAACTTGTCTCCATAGTGAAATCAAGAAACTTATAGTTCGTCGTGTATTTTCAATTCACACTCCACGTCTAAGAGCAACTATTTTCATATTTTAACCACAAAATATAATCGATTTCGGTCAAACTTGAGCAAAATAGATTACATTTTGTCGTTAAAAATACAATTCTAGTTAATTTAGCATGTTTTGTGCCTATGAACGATTCACGATTGATTCGAATAATTTGTGCTTCGAATCGATTCGAATGCCCAGCCCTAGTATCTGGCTGTTGCATATGAAAGGATAGCTCACCGTTATGGTCTCCTCGTTGCCATCTGAAGACTCCATATTTTGGTTGTCAAGTTGAATCTTGACCGATATTTCTACTGAAACGTATTATTCGAAAAGTGTGTCACATAGGAAGGATTAGAAGCGATGGTTAATGTTTCAGGATCTGATTTTGTCGCAGCCTTACAAGGAATTGTTTTATATTTATTTTTTATTTTATTTTCTCTTTTATTTTTTTATCGTGTCACGAATCTATCTTATTTGTCCGTAAACATAACTGTGAGGCTCATACCTAACTAAGCATGGATAATATGTTACTATGTATTTATAGCTAGCTCCTTTTAGGCACTGCTTTTGACCTTGCTCAAAGCGAATTTCTATAAAACGTGCTCAAAGAAAACTTGAAAAAAGGTGTAATTCGAGGAGATTTGAATAATCACCGAATTTAGTTGGTCATTCCTACCTAAAATCTTGAAAAAAAATCGATTACCTGCTGAAATATATTTCATCAAAAGAAACCACAAACCCACTTTGAAGAACAGTCTCAAATTTTCCATACTGCTCTTTATACAACTATCACATACTGTATGAATATGTTCCAAATGAGTTTTGAAAAATATAACGTAATCTAAACAAAGCATTTTGCATAGAATTATTAAAAAATGCTTTACCAAGTATGAGTCACTGATGGATCGCGCTGACAAGGCGTGGGCATATATTGCGTCATATTTAATATTATATTCAAGCTGGAATATAATAATTGTTTTCCCGATTTCACGTCAAATTTTATCCTATATTACAATTTTACAAAAATCAAGGCTGTAAGACATTTTTGGTTAAACCCTAATCACTAATGTACAACAAGGGGCTAAACGGAACCTTCATCACCAGAAGGTATTTGTTGAAGCCATTCATGACAAGATGGTCGCGAAAGCAGATTGGAGGCAGAGGAATCAAAGGTATAAGAGTTTGTGTAGAAAAACCCTTTACGCAATATTGTTTAGAGCTAGGACAAAGGCCGTTTAATCAGTTGCATACAAAAAACATGCATTTATATTGAAAACTTTTTCCTTATTGCTTTCCAAAGAAGGTTGGAAGCGGGGCATCCATGCAATATTGGCAAAATTAACATTAATTATTTTTTTTCCGTTCAGACGAATCGCGCATAGAGTTGGGCAAAAATTAATCAGTTAGATTCGAATCTGGTTCGAATAATTTTTTCAAATCGGATCAAATCACTAATTCCATGTAAAAAACAAGTATCCCATTAATACTATTACAACTTGTCTCCATTGTGAAAATCATTAGATATAGGTTCTGGGCGCGATGGCCTAGTGATTAAACGTGTTGGTATTGAAGATCTCGGGTTCGAGTCCGGACGAATCCGGCTCACCACTCAACCTAGAGTGTAATAACTTGGGTAGGCTAAGCCGAGATGGAAAAAGGGTGATCCACTCCATAAAGTGGCTATTAAAAAAATTCAATTCTCACTATATGCCTAAGAGCAACAATTTACATATTTTAGCGAAAAAATATAATCGATTTTGGTCAAAGTTGCCTAAAGATGATGGTTAAAATTCTAGTTTATTTAGAAAGTTTTTGTTCCTATGAACGATTCACTATTGATTCGAATGAATTGTGCTCCCAATCGATTCGAATCACTGAATCATTGTAGCACAATTTATTCGAATCAGTAGTGATTCGTTTATAGGAAGAAAAACTTGTTAAGTGAACTAGGAATTTTTTTACGACGAAATGTAATCGACTTCGTTCAAATTTGACCAAAATCAATTATATTTCGTTGTTAAAATATGAAAATCGTTTCGTTTACTGTGAATTGAGAATACACTACTAACTATAAATTTCTTTATTTTCACTATGGGAACAAGTTGTAATGGCGAGAAAGGAATATTTGGTATATGCAAAGAATTAGTGATTCGATCCTATTCGAGAAAAATATTCCAATCAGATTCGAATTCCAAGTTATTCGGTTTTACCCACCTCTACATACAGCAGATTTCAACAAAAAAATAATCAAATGAGAATAGAATTGTGAACAAACGCAAAAATGGTTTGAGCTGTTCGATATTATTGATCCCCGTTGAGAGAATTTCTTAAATCAATTGTGTTATTTCCATTTTGATGGTGTTTTTGAGTCGCCGGCTGTAAATTGCCTGTGCTTGACATGAAAATGATGGATTTATACAATACGTTCATCCCTATTTATCCCATTAGCAATTCGTGCTTTGGAAAGTATGGGTCCACTGATGGATCGGCTGGACGCTATCAGTTAGTGACTCATTCCTGGAAAATTGAATTTTCGGTTGAATATGTTCGCTTTAATAGGACGCCGACGAGGCGTGATCTATCTGTGGCCCATGCTTAACAAAATCAAATTTATCAGAAGACAAAAATTTCAAACATGT
Organism: Styela plicata; assembly: GCA_963675895.2. NCBI lineage: Eukaryota > Metazoa > Chordata > Ascidiacea > Stolidobranchia > Styelidae > Styela > Styela plicata. The sequence continues at coordinate 3,256,027 of OZ023145.1, read as the reverse complement.
AGCTCATTTGGAATATTGCTGGGCGAATGTCATGATTTTTATGGCTTTTGGAAGTGGAAGTTTTGTCACATGGCTTGGTTAATCACACGGTTTTCTATTTTGCGAATATATATATCATGTCAGAGAAATGACCTCTCTACAACTCTAACCCGAATGTGCAACGATTACTAATGCAGAACATTTTTAAAAAAATTATTAAGCTCAACTACTTCTGAATAACATAGATACCAACTGAGCACAGAATACCTCAACTGTTAGAAAAATGCGTTGAAATCACTGTGTTTTTACGTTATTGCCACATGGTGATATTGAAATAAAACTATAGTAACGATATTTTGGGACAATTATGGACGGTGAATGAAATATGCCGCTCGATGCGCGATTCATTAACAGCCCATACTTGGCATATTTCAACAAGTAAGCTTCAAATTTGAGGAATATGCAACTGCTGCAAATTAACGATAAATGTACTGTATTATTTGTCACAGTGAAGAGCAAAAATATGGGAAAAAGTTACAGGTTATGTAGCATTATTAACTTAATAAACTTAATTAACAGCGTCGATTTGCCATGCTCAGTCAAATATCTTAGGCCAAACAAGTTTTGCCAAAGCATAAGTCATTGGTGGATCGCGATGCTAAGGCGCAGTTATTCAGAGGATCGTGCCTGACAAATAGGGCTGGACAAAACCGAATCATATAGAATTCGAATATGATTCGAATAATTTTTCGAATAGGATCGAATCACTAATTCTATGTAGATAACAAATATCCCATTTTTACTATTATAACTTGTCTCCGTCGTGAAAATGACGAAATTCATAGTTTGCAGTGTATTTTTAATTCACACTAAGAGCAACGATTTTTATATTTTGACGACGAAATATAATCGATTTTGGTCAAATTTGACGAAAATCGATTGCATTTCGTCGTTAAAAATGAAAATCCTAGTTCATTCAACAAGGTTTGTGTAGCGTTTCTCGATCTTTGTGTTTCTACACATAAACTTCAATTACAACCGAACTCTATTTATTGAGAACAGTGACACAACTTAACAAAGACGTGGTAAACATATAAGATAAACAGACATCCACATGCTAGCACTGCAATATAGTAATGGCGATAGAGACGAATTGATGTATCGTAATGCGTCGCGACAATTAAGGATTATCGCGTTACTCATCAAGGAGTAAACAACACATTACGTCACAGTTTGTTCCCATGAACAACTCACGAATGACTCGAATAAATCGTGCTTCGAATCGGACCGAATGGGATCGCCCAGACCTACTGACAAAATGAAAATTTTTCATTGGGAGATACCTTAAACCTCCGACGATAACGTTGGAGTGAAACGGTATTTGTTCAGAATGAAGTTATTTGATTTTAAATTTCATGTAGCCCATTAGCATACCGGCAATTCTTTTATATTATTTGTTTGTTTGTATTTTAAAATTATAATGAAGATATATTCTTATAATCTCTTTCTTTCGATATTTCAACATTAGTTATTTCTTGTGGAATAGAATTTTTAGCCTTCAGGATTATTTTTTTTTTGACGGCGATCAAGGACCAACCAATTTATTTTAAAATTGTGGACTAAATCATACATTTACCTCTTGATTATCACGTGACTGAAAAATCGACACTCGTTGAGCGCGTGATTTTGTAGTTCGGTGTTTTATGAATCATTCCCTGCTCGGGTGAACTCACAGTGACATTTTTCTACCGGTCCAGTATTCTAATCACCCAAACAAAAACTCGGTTTGGCTAAATATTGAAATCGATATTAACAGGGATCCCAATAACACAGGACAAGGGAGGGAGTATCTATCACGGACTTGGTGAAAAAACAACAAATTAGAACAAGAGTTTTAAGATAATTTTGGATAAAGACACATAACGAATATATTGATTATATTCTCTTGAAAAAATGGCCATTTTCCTCTCTGACGCGTTTGAGAGATGTTCACGTTTCAAATATATTTCCAATATTATCCAACACAAAATTCTTCAGAACACGGAAGCAAGTCAAGTCATTGTATATAAATAAACGTCGTTTGAAACGTTGGTAAGATATTGTTTGTCAACAAATTAACATTATTAACAATTGCATAAAAGTCACATTTTCCCGTTCATATTTTTAAAATATATTTATTTATCAAATAATACAGTCGCATTTCATTTATCAAATGACTAACGGAATACGTTAACGTGTGTGACATTTGCTTTTAACAAACCCTATAAACTTTAACCTACAGTTGAAAAAGGGACAAATATTCACAATGAATGAAGTTGATTATTTTTTGAACATTTCTATTTTATAAATGTTTTACAACCCTATGTGAATTATCATATACAAAAATATATTTCCAATGGGTAAAACGTTGCTAAGCTCCTACTTTTTATAGGAAAACACACTGACAAATCGAACCATTAAAACAAGGTTCATCCGAAGTTAGAGCCGGAACGAAATTTATGTATATTAAGTTGCAAAGCAGATTTGTTAAAATTGCTTAGTAAAAAGTGTGATATAATATAAACATTTAATTGAATTTCCCTTTAAGCAAGTTAGCAAACACCTAGGCGAAACTAAAACTAGCGACTACAGATATGATTAATCTGATATCAAATACAAAATGCAAGTGGCAGTGGCCCTGGGAGACCATAAAAACAACTGCAACCTCTACAGTCATTTTGGGAAATCCCGTTAAACACTTTTTTGAGTAAATATAATTATCGTGTATTTTTTGTGATGAAACACTTGTTCGAAGCATGAAAACTTCTAAACGGGTATTTTATCATTCATATGTAAAAAATATTTATTGAAAAAACGGACTAAATTAAGCCGAATCGGTGTTCATTAAGGGTTAATTTTTTTCATTGAAATTCACCTTGAGCAAGACCGGAAGAAGTGCCTAAAAGGAACCAACTAACGGCCACTCAATAGCAAAGAGATACTAAAAGATACCAGCAACTGCACTCTAAGCGGAAACATTTTAAACGAAACTGAACCACCATGGTAAATTGTAGTGAGTGCCCTGGGCCATCGTAGAATCATCTACCACTTCTTTGTATTCTTTTAGTCTCCCCCTACGACACGCAAGAAATACATTAGGATTATTCTAAAGCCCGTAACTACAGGGCTAGGCGATAATATACTTCATATAGATAATGGGGAGGGGATGAGGAATCTCAACCGTGTGGATTATTAATTCTAAGTAAAAGTACCGAGTTCGTTTCGAACTACTCTCGAACTACTTTAACTTATACCGAGTTTTCTGTTCGAAATTTTACCAAGTTAATTCACTAGGTTAAATAGGTAAATTTACCGCATTTTTAACTAGGTCTTTGAAAAAATCAACTAGGTAAAGCATATATTGATTATCGTTGTGGTTATAGCATTGGTTATTATTGTTTTTAAAATAGCCATTTCGGTGACATTTCAATTTTCAAATATCCTAAAATGTCTTAAATGCAGCAAGGCAACGAAAACCTAGTATACCTGGTTTTTAATCTAGGTACTAACTAGTTTGACTAATATAGGCACTAACTAAGCTGAAACAACTAGTTTACCTAGTAATACTTTACAACTTTTGTTTTATCAAATTCGTTTCACTTTTCCTAGTTTTAATGTAAACTAGGTTACCATCACTACTGTGGTGTCACTTTTGAATCCAGATCGATGGGTTATTCAAATACTTTGCTTCGCCCACCACTCAACCCAGGGTATAAAAACTTGATTAGGCTAAACCGAACAGGAAAAAATCATGTCTTTCCAGCAATTCCAACCTTATCCGTCTATAAGTGGCTACTAGTACAGGTTTGGGCTTGGTGATCCACTCCAAGAAGTGGCCATAAAAATAAGTATATAACAGATCACACTGAGTTATCCGAACTATCGTAGTGCCCTTTGGTGACCTGTTACGCAACTTGACATACCGAGAGCAACTGGAACGTTCATTTTGAAATTTAACGAATCATCAAGGTTAGTATTGTGAATGACATTGCTGAGGCATTTATGAATAGTATTTGGAATATAACAGAGTAGAAAATAACTGAGCGTCACCGACCTTTTGTTTGACTTCAGAATCAATGTCAACTGTGATATATTGAATTGTTGAAGATATTCAGTTTTTCAAACTTTTTTTGTTCGAAAATCGCCGGAACCAACGCCCAAGAAGAAAAATGCAATGAACGCTCAAGGGCAAACAAGGTATCACAAAATAAAGCAACAGCAACTGCACTCTAAGCAAAAACATCCCAGAGAAGAATGAACAAATATAATAAAATGCAGGAAATAGTGTCTGTCCTCGGCTATGGTAAAACTACCTATCGCTTTTTGAAGATTTCAAAGTTTTGATTCGAGCTAAACATGTAAGTGAAGCATGGACTGAAACAAATGAGTACATCCTTAATATAGTTATCCTTACTTAAATTACTTAATCCTTGCGATAATGCTTTAAAATGGATGCATTTCTAATATACATCGATCAGTTATAGATATCAGGATATCATCAGTATTTTTTTTTTAATATAGAAATCATCAATAATATCAGTATCGACTAACCTTGTAGTATAAAAATCGGTATTGTCAAGGTAGATGCTGTCTGTCCTTCCCAAGTCACCAGTATTTCTGAAAGTACGTCACAGATTGTCATTTGTCATATGCACTAAAACTGGTGATCGTAATTGTAACCCAATATTAAAAAATAGACAAACGGGGTCAACCAAAAGCGTAATGTCATTTCAGTATAGTTTAAAATATGCCTCTGCGTCACCGACCTTTTGCTTTAGAGAATACATCTGAGGTTAGAATTAATGTCAACTGTGACGCAGTGCTTTGCTCATAGTTATTCAGTTCATCAAAGTATTTTCATAATCCTGGATGATGATGACAGTTCAGTTGTAATGCGACGAACTTATTTTGTTCCGTTTGTTATGTTTTTAAGTTAAAAAATTTTTCCTAATAGTAACTGAGATACAAAACTGAAGTTCGGTGTTTAAAAATATAAACAAGATGGACCCTTTGATGATTATCACTTTGATTCTTTGCTTTCAGGAAACATTTACACGTGAGTACGTTCTATTTTGTAAGTTTTGGCAATTTGCAATAAAGCGCCGTTTCGTTATGCAACTAGAAGGATTCAAAATATATATATTTATGTTGGATGAGCATGTTTTACTAAATAATTTGTGATTCCAAAATGTCTAGCCTATCGAAATATGTCATGACGTGCACCAACGCAATAAAAAATTTTAGCAAAAAAACATTAAGGCAAGCAAATCTTTTTAATCCACTATAGATGGAAATATATTTAACTCGCATATGTAGCCCACATGTTATAAAGCTTTTTGTTATGCAACTAGAATGTTTCAGAATATTTTTTTTTTATAAGGGATGAGCATGTTTTTCTGAGTAATTTGCGATTCCAAAATGTCGAGTCTATCGAAATATGTCATGACGCACTCCATACAACGCGATACAAATATGGAAATATATTTAATTTGCATATGTAGCCGGCATGTTATGAAGATTTTCGGATAATTCTCGCTCGATCGAATGGACAGTTTTTGAAAATAGCTTCACATTGAAATGTTCCACTTTATGCATTTTAACATCAAGTGTTATTTAATATCTAAACAATATTTTGAATGTACACAATATACAAGACGCCGAAGACATACCTAAGACGTTACTAATTGCTAAAATGTAAAACTTTTTAAAAAATTAGTTCTTAAACACGATTGTGTTGATTTGATCAAAAATTTTTGCAGATGACATTTCTATAAGTGTTCAAATCGGCACTGATTCTACGACGTCATCATGTGACGACAAAGAAAGTATCGTGGTAAGTGCATAAAAAATAATGTATTATTGCACCTTGAGAAATGTTAAAACGTTGTTCTTTTTTATTTACAGGCATCAAATAAGGAAGGTGAGTAAAATAAGTTTAATTCACACATGATTACAAGGTTTTCAAAAAATCAAAGCTCTGGCTTCATAAATCAAACCTCAAATGCCTAGCAAAAATACAAAGGGCATTCACTGACTATTCAACATCTCCCAGTCAAATATTTATTCTCAAAACTTGTCCTGCTAAAAGTGATTGAATATTGATTCGCGTTTCATCAGTTGCGCAGGCTAGTCCTGTGCATGACAATTATTTCTTTGCGTCATATTTAAAATTTGAAGTAAAATATTTTTAGAGTTAACAAATATATTGACTGCAAAAATGCAAAACATCTTACTGGAAAGTTTTACCGACATCACCATATCTACGCGCATCGATGACGCCACCATCATTCTTCCTACTACCTACCACACTGACGTCCTTAATATCACGTCTACCCAAAATGCTGAAGTCACCCCTAACCACGGCACTGTCGATACTACTACTTACACTGCGACACACAACATTACCCAACATTACACAACGGATGGAACTCAGATGTCCAACTTGACATCTAATACAGGTATTTTAATATATTTTTATAGATCGAAAAAATAGTTTGATATTGTGTGAGAAACAGAGAGTGAAATTCAATAACCATTAAATAGTGAGTAAAAATGTCTAATGCTGCACAAGTTGTGAAGCATTAGGATATTTATGATATTTGACTGACACATTGGCCTCTAATTCAGCTCTCAGGCAGGTTTATATTGCCTTCATTATTGTTGGATCGCGCCCTGGAGGATTGAACATGACAAAATACACTTTTTGATTGGCATTAGTTCATACAAACTATTCTCAATTTTGTATTACCTCTGTAATATTGAGATTCGATCGATGTTCATCATTCATTTTTGCAACAAACTATTAATGTTGTGGGCGCGATGGCCTAGTAGTTAAACACGTCGGCATGACGGATTAATGGTCTCGGGGTCGAGTCCCGGCGAGTCCGGCTCGCTTATTCATGCCCACCACTCAATACAGGGTTTAATAACTTGGGTAGGCAGGTCGAATAGGAAAAGATTATATCTTTCCAGTAATTGAAACCCTGTCCTTCTGAAGTGGCCGCTGTTATAGGGCCTTGGATAGGGTGATCCACTCTAAGAAGTGGCTATAAAAAAATAGCAGTTTCTAAATATTGAACAGGCATTTTATGGAATACACCTCACAAACTGAAAGATAATCTTTGTATCAATGGAAACGCCAGAAAAGTGCCAAACTCCGGGAGGAGTAGAACATTTATTAAAATGAGTATCCAACTTCGTGTTTGACGAATCCTTTATCCTTTTTTTCATTTTCTTTTATTCTTAATGAGATTCACTCATTACTCACCCGTGTCTGTGTCTAATATGGCGATGTGAATTCCACAACTTCGTGTAGAAGTCACAGCTTGTTGGGTTGCGCTTGACAACGTATATTCAAGTAGAAAATCTCTGAAATCCGAAGAATCTTTCACGATTTGTTCGAACTTGAAAATGTCCAAAAGAAAGTCTTTAGTTAATCGTTCCATGTTTATTGTTTTGAATAATTCTAGAACAAGCTGTTTCCGTTGTTCCACATCATATTTGATCCACGTTAACGCTGCTTCAACCTTGTGTTTTTCTCTCACAAATTTTGTTTCGGGGCTTTCAAAATATTTGATGATATCTTCGTAAGGCATCTGATTCATGTGACCCATGCTGGAAATAGCGTTGATATTTTGTCTTATATGCTCATCTATTGCCTTGTTCAATTCGGTCATATTTGATGGAGAAAATTTCTTAATCAGATTCTTAAGAAAAACACAGTTTGTGTTCGATATGTGCTTGCTTAAATCACCTACATTACGAAAAAGAATCTCTACAGCAAGTTTCTCTGTGGTCGCATTAGACGTCACAAGCGGTTCCTTTAAAACTGTTTCGATAATGAAACCAAGTGGCAATTTTTCAAGATTTACAAACTCTGTTATCTGTTCGTTAGTGGTCGTCCCAACACAAGCATCCGAGTCAGTCTGGTTTCCTTTTATTCAATAAATAACAGCTTTCCATCGACCTACGTGATTTATTTCAGAAACTTCTAAATACCGCATCAAATCTTCTTTATCTATTCGTGGCAAATTCTGCGCATTGCACAGAACTAAACACAAAAAGTTTTCAATTATATATCTATCCACTTTGTCATCGCTTTCGCATCCGTAATTCTGAGCTAATTCTCTGCATTTGATGCAATTGCTGTTGTTCAGGTTTTCCTCTAAGAACAAGGAACAGAGTTTTCTCAAACCATGTATCTGCATAGAAGTCGCTTCATGTAAAATCCCTTCCACAGTGCCGAGATTTATTTTGGCTTCGCCGGTGTACATGAAGTCGATGCATTGTTCCACTCCGTCCCGATCGGCCTCTTTCATATCAATGCATCCCTTGTGTGTATTGTTCTTAAACATGACTTCGAAATATTCAGAACAAGCCATCAACACGTTGCGATGAACTGGGAAATATGTGTCCCCAACTTTAATTGTGAAATCATTCAAGAGATGATTTTTGCGAATTTTGTTGAGGCCCGCCCTCAAGTCTTCAGCCTGCTGATTCTTAATTTCTGTCTTCGCTTCTTCCATATTGACTTAAATACACAATTTTTGACAATATTATGACGATGATATAACACTGTATAATTGGAAACAATGAGATTTGAAAAAAAAATTGCAAAAACAAATTTTGCAACGTGGAATGTTTTCCATGAGATAATAGATTAGATTCCGTCATTCGGAGAATTTCAACCAGATAAAGTCGCAAAAAACGGCAAAAACAAAATTTCAGAAGAATCGGGATTCAACTCAAATCTTGCGATAAATAAAACAATGTCATACTGTCAAATCCATAAAACCACCCCCTCCCCCCCCCTCCAAGGTCAACAAAAGGGGGCGGCCTATTTTGATATCACAATTTAGAATTTACTTTTAGTAATATTAAAAGATCACATTGTTTATGATTTTCAATTTCTGCAGAAACTATGAATTTTTAGTATTTCACTAGGACTATTATTTAAATCAGCACATATTGCCTCATCAATTCGAACACGATAAGATTATTGCGATTATAATTATTTACTTCTTTATTCCACTTATGGGCTTTGTTACGAAATTTGCCACGACCATAAATGCAATCTTATGTGAATTAAATAATTAGCATGAATGCTATCTGTGAATCATTTACTCACATGGACCTTTATCTGAAAAATACACGAGGTTAAGTCAGGTACGTACTAGTTTTCTGAATCTCAACTTTTCAAATACATTTAATTCTATCTCCTAAATATCTATGGAAGTTCGGTCTAAGCAAGGTCAAAAGCCTCACCTGAATAAAGTCAACCAACAGGCCCTAAAATGATATCCAAAAGCAAATCAATGACGCACTGTTTACTCATCGAAGTCTACTAGGTTTTTCACTTCAAATCGTATCTAGTTCAGGCAAAGGATCAGATCGTCATAACTAGTGCTGCATCGCTTGTGTCTTTAAACTATCTAGCTAATAAGGTGCACTACTATACTTTTAGTTTACACCCCCTCAAGTTTGAGTCAATTCTACTTTCTTTTGAGGCTTTGTTTTTATTTCTTTATAACACTGTAAAATGATATTCGTGTTAAAAACAGTCTCTTTTGTCGATTCAAAGGAAACACAATCCGCGTTCCCCGGCTACGCTTTTTCTTTTCATTTGTGCGTCATTGTTATTTACAGATACGAATCAACTGCGTTATAGACGCGTAGAATACAGTTACGTTCATGGAAACCACATTTCTTATCAGTGGTTAAACATGTTGGTATCACAGGTTGAAGATTTCGGTTTCGAGCACCGGCGAGTCCGGGTCGCTTATCCATGCCCACAACTCAACCCATGGTGTAATACCTTGGTTAGGCTAAACCGAACAGGAAAAGATCATATATTCCCATTAATTGTAACCCCGCCCGGCTATAAGTGGCCGCTGTAAAAGGGCCTTTGACAGGGCATATTCTAGTATGACGGTCCGGCGTCCCAATAATTTGCGAAGGAAAGTGAAACTTTTGGACAACTCGCTCAATCACTATATTAAAGTGCAGAGACTGATATCTGCCCGGTACAATTTAAGCACGGTCGTCGACATTTTCTAGTATGGCGGTCCGGCGTCCTATGAATTGACGCGGGGACGTGAAACTGGGTGATCGTGTGAGGTTTTCGCCTAACTCGTGATGAGGCAACAAAATTTAAAATTAGAACGATGGCCACCACGTTTATGTCTTTGTTACAAAACGCGCTATCCACATAACCGTTATCGGGAAATCCTTGTACACCATTTTTTATAGGCACTTCTCGTGTATCATCCCTACCAAGGCCCTGTTTCAGAGGCCATTATTAGAAGGACAGGGTTATAGGTGTTAGAAAGATATGATCTTTCTTGTTCGGCTTAGCCTACCCAAGTTATTACACCCTCGACTCGTCGGGATTCGAAACCGAGATATTCTATCTGCGATGTAAATATGTTAAGCACTAGGAACTAGGCCATCGCGACCGATTGTGGTTGCGTGGTCGTCGATGGGTAGTGGACGCAAAAGCGCTCTAAACACTGGATTCCTTTTGTTGTTGGTAGACAGTAAACGCATTCTCATCTCCTATCACTTTGCTGACATCCTGCGGGATCGGGAAAGCACTTTTATTTGGAGAAAATGGACTGGCGTTTTTTGTGATAATATCAGAAATGAAAGAGCGTATGTCCGGGCAAGAATTACTATGTTCAGGCACGTTATGTTTGCGATTCTCTCTCCTGCGTCGTTTCATCGTATCCTTCGGTACAGACAGTAGTTTGCACTCGTTTCACTCTTGCAAGGACAGCAGATAGAAATAGATCAATCTGATTCGTTGTCAGAGAGCAATCCAGCGGATATATCAGTGACAGTGACTCTGAATACTTTGCCACAGGTGAATATTCCAGCTGTTCGGATTCTTCTTCCTCAAAACGTAGAAGACTGAAGTTACAGCTTCGTCGCCAAGCGAAGTCAGTGAATGGCGAACCTGGAACGAGTCGCCAAACAGATAATACTGTAACTGATTCTTCGCTTTCTTCCTCTAGTAATGTACCAAGACAAGAATCTTCTGAGCGAGGCAGAAGAAGGACAAGATATTCGTTGTCATGGAAAGCCACTGTTCTAGAACGACGGCACAATGAAAGCCTTTCATATCTAACAGCTTCTTCCAAATATGTAGAACAGGCATAAGTTCACGTTTTAGTGATACGTGGTGGAAAGTGATAGAAAATATAAAATACACAAATAATTCAGCCTAATATTTGCTTATATTGCATCAAAGTATGGTACTGGCAGGGCTTTAGCGACAAAAAAGTTGTGGGGAAAAAATTAACTGAAAAACGCCAAACTCGTTTTTCTCGAAACTGCTTAAATGTGACATACGACACTTTAATTCTCAGCCACTGATATGTAATTACTGTGAATAAATAGTAAATTTTTGCACTTTTGTCACAGTGTAGTCACTTCTGCGAGCAATTTCTTTTCACAGGTTGGATCTTTTTATTCATTCCAAGGCGAAAACGCTACTTCTCAATTTGCATCAACAAGTTACTGGTTCCGAAAATATTCTTAGACACGCAATTCATCGACCAATGTGGGAATATAAGTCAACAACACTTATAAAATTTAAAGGGTGTTCAACTTTAATTCTTTCAAAGAATTACATAGAGCTCTGTACGAATAATCAATCTGCTAAGCAACTTTGTCTTTCTAAATTTTTCTTAAAACAAACGATTTGTTTACTTTTTACGACTTCTTGGCTTTTACTTTAGTACAACTTTATATCTTCCATTAGTTACCCATGCACTGTTAATTACAATGTCTGCAATTTTTGCTCGAAATGTTACAAATAATTTTTGAAACCTGTGGCGGTATCTTATGTCTGTCGATATGAATTCCAATTGTAAAGAACAGGAGGATCCACAATCGCACAACATGCAATGAAGATTAGTGTTAAAAATCTGTTGGTCCGCTACTTTCATTTCAACACCAACAACTCAAACATTTTCTTAGAACTTTATGTCGTATCACTTTTTGGAACTGGTAGATGGTTTTGCCATTATGCAAGGCAAATACAGTTGCTGATACTTTTTTTGTCATAGCCGTTAGTTGGGTCATTCGCGCTACCCTCAGTCTTGCGTAGAGCGAAGGTTTTCAAGAGCATTGTGGATATTCCAACTAAATGCGAAAAGTCAAGTCACAGAATTCAGGCGAAAAATTTTTTTTCTTTGTCAAATGTGGTAACCTACAGCAGCATACAATTCGAATTACAACTCCAGAATGGAGACCAGGCTTTAATCAACCCGTTCACAGCTAAGCACAAGGTGAAATGAATCGTAAATACTAGATACAAGGCAACAAGGGAGCGAGCAGTAAACAAAATAATCAACCAATTCAGGATCACATAATCAAGGCGGTAGCTCAGCAATTACCAACTAACAGATAAGATTCAAATTTACATGAGCAGTATTGGAAATTAGATACATCCTATTTATGTACTGAATTAATTTTAACACATCAAACTATTAGACCAACTGTACTTCTTGAACAATAAATCTATAAACCTAAAGCCGAGTGTGATAATACTAGATTTTTTACATTTCTTTTCGTTTAAGTTTATTTTTTCCATTAGCTCTATGCTATGTTTTGGCGCATTCTTAACCAAAAGGCGTCGCACGGTGGTTGGGAGTTTGAAAGTCACTACCTACCACTTTGCTGGTAACGTTGTTCTGTTTCCGTCCCGGTCACCTTGTCGGGTCAGGGTCAACCAGTGTCTGTTACGGTTGATGTTTTAATGTTTATCTATTGACGTGGACTGTTCTTTCTATACATTCACATTATTATCAATGAACCTTATTCGTTTTTGCAGCACACAGGAGTCGAGGGCGTTTTATGCGATGTATGGTCTATCGGACTGTGCTGGGGAGCGCTGTGTATTTATTCGAAACTTCGCCGCTGCATAAGCCTATGTTGTGCTAGTAATTCTTTTTTGCGTGCGTACTTGTATAGGGATTAATATTAATACCCTATACTTGTTTTGACGAAATTCGGAATAGACTTAAAATAACGAACAAACTAATAGTTCGCTGACCTAGGCATTAGTTTAGATATTTTAACTCGCTTGGTGCTGCTAGAGAGTAGTGAAATTGTCCAGTTGCTTATCAAAGCCTAGTCCGCGACGGTTAGTAATCCTCTGAACTCTTTGCAAATCTGTTTTTTTGGGGGTATACCTCATAAAAGTTAGACAGATTCCGGTTGCTACTCTAATTATAAAGCATCAAGTAATAATATCAACACAATATAAAGAGAAAAATATCATTTTATCAGGTATGAGTCTCATATAAACCGCGAAACATTAATTCAGCAGCGCAATTTATCACAGTTTTATACTCAACACTATTAAAACGACAAATTAAAACTTGACTAGAAAATATTTTTATATTGGAATTAACTCTTTTGCGCAAAACAGAGCTGCGCCCGTAAAAATTCTTTTGTTAATATTCAGGATTTATATGGGGCTGCGCAGTCGGAAATACTTTTTAAACATAGAATATTGTTAAGGTATGAATGATTAAGACTGATTGATCTGTCTGTGTCTCAGACTGAGCAAAACAGAACTTCTGATTCGGTAAATACTAATCCTCCTTCAATGCCTTTCTTTATGATAATACATATGAGCTTGTCCTGTGGCTACTGACTTTACAAAGTTCTAACGCATTTCCTGCGTCTCGTAAGAGGCATCTAAAGAAAAACAATAAAAGGAGTGCTAGAGGGTTGCATCGTAGCTCCGGGAAAATGTCTTTCATTGCATTTTAATTCAATTCTATATGGATTGCATACCGCTTAGAGTACAGTTGTTGGCAATACGTCTTGTAGCGGATTTTTGCCATTTGAGTAAACTCTATAACATGAAAAATATGCTATTGGAGAGAAAAAATGTATCGGTGACGGTTTAACAGTCTTGGCTATAGACATCAGATTATAAATCGCGTAACCCCGCAATTCTCTGAAATGTAAATCCGAAATCTGCTAAGCAACTTTCTCTTCCTAAATTTTTCCTAAAACAAACGATTTGTTCACTTTTTACAATTTTTATTAGTTGCCCATGAACTGTTAATGGAAATGTCTCCAATTTTTGTTTGAAATAATAATCCGTCTGTGTCTCAGACTGAGCAAAACAGAATTTCTGATTCGGTAAATATTAATCCTCCCTTCAATGCCTTTCTTTATGAATATACATACCTTGTCCTGTGACTACTGAAACGCGAGATTGTCCAAAAATTATAACAATATTTTTTATATCTAGAATATTGGCTGGATATCACCCAACCAAAAATTGAAGGTTTGTTGTTGAATATTTACATTTTTAATCTGTAGGCGCGTTAAATATATGGTTCGTTTGCTCGTATTTTTTTCGCTGCGAATATCTTCCTAAACGCTCCCGATATGTATCCGTTGTTTAACAAAATACAATTCGAGGCGATTTTAATTAAAAATTCTCACATAAATCACCACTCAGGACAGGATTGATTGGCCTATCTAACCATGCATCAAACATTGAATTTTAAATTGAGAAACCCATTAATTTCTGTAGTAAAGGTATCAGAAAACTGAAATGAAATGAGAGATAGCGCAAAACATTTCTCATATTCTTATTTTTAAATATACTGTTACGTGTTATCCTTCAGATATTTCAAAATAAAACAGCCTTTGGGAAAATTCTGATTAGTAAAAAAGTCGTTTTTTCACAAATTTAGCATTTCACTTAGCATTTTACTATGACGTTTTGTCATCAAAAAAGCTATGCTCAATTTATATTCATTCCGAGCTAAACGAATTCTGATAAAAGGCGCTTTTTATTTGGAATTATTCCGGTTACTATTTCACTCGCATGATTGATTGGTCTATCTAACCACGTTGCAGACATTGAATAATAAAATACGGAACCCCGTAGCTCTGTTTACAATAGAGCGCGCACGGTGTGTCAATCAGTTGGTAAATAAAGTCGAGGAAAGGTTTGATGAACCGACGAAGGTGCGAGGTTATTAGCAAATATATGAGCGTATGTATAAGTGAAGAAAAACATTATTTTGTTTCGCGTGGTGAGTTGTTACCTTATTATATAGTGTTATAAAATTCTTTTATTGTATGGACGAGGAGTTAATATCCTGTATGTAGTTTTTAAAGTTTGGATTTGGAAACAGAGTACGTTTTTCTGAGCAGAAATCTTTTTTTTAGAATAAGTTTTGATAATGTTTTTGTTGTAGGTTTTGGAGATCTTTTACAATTTTACTTTGTCAAACATGAGCCACAGATAGATCGCGTCTAAACGACGCGATCCATCAGTGACTCATGCATAACAAATGATGTTTTAGCTAAATATTCCCCTTTGGGAATTGCCCAGCCGCATCCTTACCAAAACAACCAATTTTTGCTTTTAGGTATTTTCATAATCCAGAAAAATAAGTTCGACCAATGAAAGCGAACCCTTGAAATGTGTCAGCAATAAGAATCGTTAGCTTTCAACCGCTGAGGATTGGCCCAGTACAATAAAGTGCAGTGAGTGGTATCTGCTCTGGGCGATGGCAAAACCAACCCGCATTTTTCTTGGATATTTATCTTGTCTCAAATTGCAATATGCCATGCCTTATAGGTAGGGGTGGACAATTCGGAAATTCGAATCGATTCGAGGCACAATTTATTCGATTCAAAAGTGAATCGTTCATAGCAACAAACCAAACTAGAATTTTCATTTTTGAAGAGAAAATTCAATCGATTTTGGTCAAATTTGATCAAAATCGATTATATTTTTTTGTCAAAATATGAAAATTGTTGATCTTAGACATGGAGTGTCAATTGAAAATAATCAATAAACTATAAATTTATTGATTTCCACAATGAAGACAATTTGTAATACCAGAGACTGGACATATTTTTATTTACATAGAAATTGTAATTCGATCCGATTCGAAAATAATACTGGAATCAGATTCGAAGTCTAATTGATTCGGTTTCGACCAGCCCTAAAGGTTATGCTTTGCTCAAAGTATATAAAAACTTATGACCAATATCTACATTTGTGCGACTTGTTTAAACGTGCAAAACGTGCAATTATTCATTAATTAGAACCGCTATGTGGCGATAATAATTTGAGTTAGCAGTGAATTATCACCGAACAAAACATGAGTGCGATATTTAGTCCACGAAAGTGCGTCGACTTGCCAAACGAGAGATAAGTGTGGTAGAGAGAGTAATGTATTTGTAGAAGGGTGCTCGAGACAAGCGAGGCGATGTGACGGAAATAGTGAGTCAATATTCCGCAAAGCGATGAACTTTGTCGCGATGTTGTTCAATGATAGGTTCTCAAATTTGAAAGTTACGAAGGCCCGAATAGTTCGCAAAATATTATCGTGCTTCGCTGCTTTGGATGTTGGGAATAAGAAAAAATTAATTATCCTGATGTAAGATTCTTTAAGGCAGAGCAAATGATCATTTTCGTAACTTTCCGTGTCCTGGTTATAATCACTACTAGATCGCGCAAACACGGTCAGAAATTTTATTTCGTCTAAGCATCTGTCAAGACGGCCCGCGCTTAAGCGGTGCGCTCCTCATTGCCTCTTGCTTAGCAAAACATCTTTGGACTACATTTTTGACTGGGGATGATACGATGCATTTCTATTGTCAATTTTCCCTTGAAATCCTAATGGCTTTATCATATTATAAATTTCGTGTAAGTTAATCAACGTTAAATCAAACTTTATCACATTTTTGTCAGATACTAGTCAAAATGTAATTTTTTTCTTTTGTTAATGGAAAAATATATTTTGAATGATATTGGCAATACATGATTATATCCGATTACGCATATTCCAGACGTTGATATGTATTCAGCTTTGTTTTTCTGATAACGCAGGAAAGGGTAACGTTGAAGGAAATCTTTTATCGTTATAAAACAAATATAGTTTAATTTCCTTGAATAAATATTGACATTGCTAAGTAATTTTTGCTTATATTTGAAGATATGTGTCAGTAATTAACGTGTACTCGCAATTTTACTTTTAATGCAGAAAAGTGATAAATATTACAATTAACAAGGATGAATTTTATTGAATTTTGAGTTGAATGTTTTTGGCAAGCTTATGTCCCATGTTTAACAAAAGAAAAAAACTTCAAATCATCTTTTTACAGAAATTAAAATTTCTCAAGCACTTGTCAATCAATCTTTATCATTTGTATCGCATTCCATCCGAAGCACAATTTTGTCATGCATGTGCCATAGATGGACCGCGTCTAATCGACGCGATCCATCAGTGGCATATGCTTGAAATAAGAGCCCTGCTGACTTTTTTCGGGTTCGGAATACAAAATTATTAATACATCGCTGTGACAAAGCAGGATGTATGTTTTAACGGTGTTTTGATCTCCGCAAAGGAAAGTCAAGCGTTATTATCAAACAGGTATTAGTTTCGTAAATAAAAGCGCACCGCAGACGGCTTTATCACAAATCTGATTAGTGTTGTTGCCACAAACGCAGCGCATTTAGTAGGAAGTCAAATTCGAATCAAGCAAATGCATCACCAGTCATTTGAAGTGAAACCGTCAAAGCGC
This sequence comes from Styela plicata, assembly GCA_963675895.2. Classification (NCBI taxonomy): domain Eukaryota; kingdom Metazoa; phylum Chordata; class Ascidiacea; order Stolidobranchia; family Styelidae; genus Styela; species Styela plicata. Next base: position 3,238,435 of record OZ023145.1, on the reverse strand, counting down.
TTTGAAAATGAAAATTTTACTCCTAAATGTTCGCTGTATTTGCGACACTCATAATTCTTTGGGTCCGGGCAGTAATATTTTTGCGGTCGCTCAATTGAGTGGCTCATTCTGAGAAAGCAAAAAAAAATATTCTTATTTATGGCGGGTATGTTAGGTAATAAAAAGTGTATCAAATGCGTATTTGAAGAGATTAAAAAATATTATTTTGTTTAGTTGAGTTTACTCCATAGCTCACCCAAGAATAGATATTTCTAATACATCAATACTAAGATATACTCAGAATATAGTTTCAGCAGAGTTTTATACTGAATCTCTAAGACCTGGCACCAATTTTTCCCATTCGCATAAAGAGGTCAACGTACCCACGCATACGTTGATCGAAAGTCTGTTCACCCACCGCAGACAAGACTATTGGGGTTAATTTACCAAACGTTCCCATGAATCGAGTGAATATCTTCGTCATCAACGCAGACGCAATTTGGCAGTCAGAATATTTCTATTTAGTTTTGTTTAGTCTGGTATGGGCCAATGATGGATTGCGCCTATTAGGCGCGGTCCATCATTGGCTCATGCTTGACAACTTTTGCCGGGATTGTTATGCCTGACTGACTGTTTACTACTACGGGATAACCCACGCTTTACCCCTTTTTGTCGAGATATATTTTGCTGTGTATGAATGAGTCACTGATGGATTGCGCCACAGAGGCGCGGTCCATCTATGGCTCATGCTTAACAAGAAAATTTCTGTTTAGTTATAGAGTCAACGAAGAGACGCCAAGGTGTGGTATGTCTGTGATGTGTTAAGCTAATAAGCAAGTGGGTCTACATTTTGCCTTAAATGGAATTGTTTGACAGAATTTTTCTTTTACAAATTTTAGGTGTATTCTGCAAGGTTAGTCTGTTCCGTTTTTATGGTTGTCTTTGCCACAGATTGGAATCTTCGGCTCATAGTTTACGGAACTTTTTGATCACATTAGATGATAAAAAGAAATTCAGATTAGGTTTTTTTGTGTTTAAACGATTTAAAATAAAAAAGAATATAGAATAGATCAAAAGAAATTAGTTATGTGGAAGCGACAACTAAAGATTGTCGACGTTTAGATATATAAATATCCGACAGAAGAATTTTAATTAAACTCAAGGAAAGTCGCTGATATATTGCGCAGTCCATCGTGGCCCTTGCTTGACAAATGATGTTCTCTTGTGGTATAGGTATGTGTTTTCCGGGAGCACAGCACTGTCAGAGCGTTAGCAGAGCAGTAAAAACTATACATTCAAAATAATTGTTTATGCATAGTTTTCCAATGTTTTTCTTACAGCTCATTGCAATATATTTTCTGATAAATAATAAATGTTTTATTTTATTTTCAGTAGCTGTTTTTCACTCCCACGGAGATTACGATGATTGCAAAATAAACGACGTAAATAATTTAGCGTTGTATATTTGGTGCATATGTAAACGAAAAATTTATTGCTTAAAGAAGCTGCTAAAAGCATTACTCTGCGATGTGACAAATATACAGTAGATTCACCGCGTTTTTGCAGTAATTGAATAATTCCAAAATTCTAGACCGCCTTCCCACCGAGGCGCTTTTCATCAACTGCCCATATTTGTCTGAGAGTGGAGTTACAGCTTCTTTAAATATCACCAATGAAAATTATTGTTGAAAAACAGATTTTACTGCATTTTTATCACAGCGTAACTAGAGCGACATAGTCTCGATTTTGTGGTTGTCTGAAACTTCTATGCCATTTTGAGGATGGGTTTCTGCTTTCAGATACTTTGTTTTTAAAATAAAATGTTACATTTCGGGCTGGATATTCCGAGTATGATTTGTTTTTGGAAATTGAAGAGAAAATTTGATGGTGATTAAATATTTTATACCGTCCAATTTTTTTGTGCTATATCTAAAAATGTGACACATTCAATAAAATATTTGCTTAAAATGTTTGTCGAATTACAGAGATGAGTATCCGAATCAATCGAATTGGTTGTAATCTAAAATGGATCTGGTGTTGGTTAAACTGGAAACTCAACCTTTTTCTCAATACGTCTATATATATATATTTTTATATTATTAGATGAGATCAAAAATAGATAAATAGATAGATAAAGATACTACACATCGATACACTATATAAATAGAGTTACTGATACGAACGCTTCAAGGATTTCGTTGTAATATTGTCAAATAACCAGGGAGTTTACTTATGAACAAAATCATGTGGAATCGCATCTTCACTCTTGTGTTATGTGGATTTATCACAATTTCGTTCTCTCTGAGAGCTGCTGCAATTGAAGGTAACAGGTTGTTTCTATATGCATATGTAATTGAAATCATTAATCTAACATGTGCATCGGTGCTGCCTAATTTTTGTCATATTTTTGATGTCAATCTTTGGTATAATGAGGATTTCGGTGTATGCTCCAAGATTTCATCACCAATTGCCGTTCATTTAACACAAGTGAAATAATTTTAAATGCTATCAACTTTAAATAATAATTTGTAGCCTATTTTACAAAACTGTTATAAATTATAAAATCAAATAACCAGGTTCCAATTATTCACTCTCATGTTCATTTACGAAATACACAATTCCAGAATATACATGGCTTTACTATATGAAATGAGACAGTGTTTGCTCAAAATATACTATTTGTATCTTTATTAACAGTGAATCTAACTGACACCAGAGAGGCAACTACTGATTTGAATTGGGATACATATCCATCCGATGGAAGTGGGGTGAGTTAAACATTGAGCATTTTCGTGTGTGAAATTAAGGAAGTGACGATACGCATCTTAAACCTTATATGTGAAAAACTCAGTTGTATAAATTTGGCCTTTTGTTTTATATATTTTAAAATCGATCTGTTTCGTATCACTCAAATGCAGTGATATATGAAACATTTATCTGACAATCTTGAAAATAATCATCGTATTATAATACCTTACACTGTAACAAAAAATGCAACAAAACTACTGACCTTTGACAGTAATTTGACTTGGCAGTACCGAAAAAAATTACAATCGACTTTTTTGGCCTAATATGGGGTGTTGATGGGACGCACCGCGAAGGTGCGGTCCATCAACAGCCCATAAATGACATAAATCTCATCAACGTGGCGTTTTTTAACTTTGGAAATGTGCAATTACTGTGAATGTCCAGTAAATTTATTGTACTTTTGTTACTGTGTAAATTCTTTGTCCCGCTGAATCTGTTAATTAAATGGGTTACATCCGAAAAAACGAAATTTCAGTATTTGAGCAGACCTTCAATATTTCTCGGCAGCGAAGTATTTCTTCAAGCAATGCATATTGCGGGAAAACAAAAAGACACTCAAGAAAATGGGCAAACTATAAATAAGAAACGGTAATAGACACGCGTTAGTAAAGCCGGAGTCGGAAGAAAATAAATAGCGTACCTCGAGTCAACTCTTCGTTCTTCATAACCATTATATCTGGGAAAAATTACAACCCCGTTGGTTTTGTCAAATATAAGCCTCGTAAATTTCATTTTGTATTACTGTTTTCATAGCGCGAAAGATACCATAACTCAAGTAGAACGATTTCTAGTAATTTTTGCGATTCAATTGAATGAGGAGATTGATTTATTAATTCTAAAAACTAATTATAACACCAAAGACGAGTCAGATATAAATAAACAGTTGTAGCACACACCGTAAGATTAAAAATATATAGCCTGAATTCCCAAACTTTGCAGTAATTGGCCATAAATCATGTTGACTTCTATTTCACTTCTCACAGTTTTCTCGAAGTGTTTAATTTACGTTAAAAAATATAGCCAGACATGCCTGAATTTTGGGCCGCCAGTGTCCCGCTTTGTTCATGGGGTATTTTGTTTGTATTTATTGTTGAATATCGAGATGTCACGCTTTGATGGATCTCTGTGTAGGTGGGCTGAGTGACAGACGTGCGATGTTAAAAATTAAGAGACTTTTGGTCAATATTGGTATTGCATATAAAAATCGTCCATGGAAATCGTAATTTTGTATTGCCTGGTTGAATCGGTTGAAATCATCAAATGTTCTGACACGAACAGTCAAATTTGAGTTTGTGCTCTGGTGTAGATTATGTGTAATGTCTCTTCAAAAAAATTGAAATTTTGAGATATTATGATTGACCTACATATTTGACTGGGCAATTCGATTCAGTGATTCGAATCGATTCCAAGCACAATTTATTCGAATCAATTGTGAATTGTTCATAAGAACAAGGGCTTGCTAAATAAACTGAATTTTTTATTTTTAACCAAAAATGCAATCGATTTTGTTCAAATTTGATCGATATTGTTGTTAAAATATGAAAATTATTGCTCTCAGAGTGAATTAAGAATACACTATAAACTGTAATTTTGATATTTACATGTAATTAGTGATTCGATCCGATTCGAAAAATTATTCGAATCAAATTCAAATTCCAAATGATTCGGTTTTGCCCAGCCCTACCTACATAGTTTCATACAGTTTCCATTCGTTTTGAATTATACGAAGTAGTGGCTTCATCATACTGTACAGACGCACACAACAAAAATTTTGAAAGACGTTATTTTTTTATAATTTTACCAAAAATGATATTTAAATGTCAGTTATAGGCAACAATACCTGTCAATTATCATTATCGTCAATTTCAAATGTATACATAGGTAAATTGCCACATGCCGATCAGAAATGTTATTTTGTCAAGCGTGAGACACAAACGGACCACGCCTCCTCGACTCATGCTTGACAAAATATTTGAGCATAAAATATATTATTTGTAATCGGAATATACCCTGACAATGTATTTATATTTTTACTCAAGCATAACCTAAACAAACAACATATTATATTAATGTCGTTGCTCGTTATATTGTTAATTTTATTATTATAATGTCGCTCAATAAGATATGTATTTATGCTATAAAAACATGTTTAAAACTGTGAAATATAACCACGCATTAAAAACATTTTCGAATGAAATAAGGGGCGTGCCAAAATATCCAATTTTCGGATCATGTTTGTAAATACGTGCAATAACATAAATTTCCAATATGCGACGGTGTTGACTTTAGCATTGGGATGGGCAAATTCGAATCTTTTGGAATTCAAATTTGATTCGGATAGATTTTTTGCAAAGTTTGAAAAGGATCGAATCAATTATTCCGTTTTTTTCTCCTAAACTCGCTTGCATTATTAGAATCCAGAAATTTGTAGTTAAGAATTACTGATATTAGCACAAACTTGAAAGCAATATGTTGTCAATAAATGCTATGTGTCTGAGTACTATACATATTTTAGGCACAAAATACAACCGATTTTGTTATAATTTGACTTGAGTCCACTGCATTTAGTTGTTAAAAATGAAAATTCCACTTCACTTAACAAGTTACTAGGGCTGGGTTAAATCGAATCATTTGAAATTCGAATCTGATTCGGATAATTTTTTCGAATCGGATCGAATGTCTGATTCCTTAAATTCACACTTACGAATTACAAATATTAGCTTAAACAGACTTTAAAACGACGTATTTTCAATTACAGTCCGGTCCAAGAGCGAAAATTTTCATTTTAACGACAAAATACAATCGATTTTGGTCAAATTAGACCGAAATCGATTACATTTTGTCGTCAACAATGAATCTCTCATCTTCACTTCACTTCATTTGGCGAGTTTTTGTTTCTATGGCCGATTCACGATTTATTCGAATAATTTGTGCTTCGAATCGATTCGAATCATGCAATCGAACTGCCCAGCCCTACTCGTCAGCCAATGTTTGACCCATAACGTTTTATTATTCCAGTGGAACGAACTTAGTAACACTGATGAAAACCAAGTTCTTCTTCGAACATTTCAAGTTTGTGGGATTCGAACACCTGGACAAAACAACTGGTTTAAAACAGATTATATTCCTTTGAAGGAAGGAGCAAAGAACGTCTACGTGGAGATCAAGTTCAGTATGAGGTATGATGTGTATTTCGTAATTGTGTTTCTTAAATTCAGCCATATGTAACATTGATTATAACCTGGTCTTTAGTCCTAGGAATGTTTTTTACCCGAGTAGTCTGTTACAAAAATAATTTATTCAAAATTTTTCGTAATGCGTTTCTTCAATCTAGGTCTTGTCATGACATTCCTCACGTTGCTTCTTGTAAAGAAACTTTCAATCTTTATTATTTGGAAGCGAATTCAGCTCATTCCGGAAGAGATCGATTCATGAACGACAGAATTTATAAAAAGGTAAAGCATGTAAAACTTATATCAATCGAAATTGACCAAAATACCCAAAATAACTCGAAAATAAAATATGAGGCATTTCAAATCTTTTGCTGAATAAGCTGCACTATAACACTTTTAAAGTAAGTTTAATATGCAATACTGAAATTAATAAGCTACAAAATCAACTTCTTTGGCGTATTATGGGTTGTTGATGGAACGCACCGTCAAGGTGTGTCCTTCAGCATCCCATACTTTGCACTGATCTCATCAACAAGACTGTTTTGAGTTTAGAAAATATGCAGTTACTGGAAAATGAAAAGTGACTTTAGTGGACATTTGTCACAGTGTATATATGAACTGCTGTTTCAAATGTTTTCGTTTCAGATATAATGTCTATTCTTTATGAAGGTAAATACTTTTGCCTTAAACTTTGTAGATAGTTTATATGTCTCAGTAATCTTTTGATTAAAATTTCATGCACCAATTTTAAACTCGTTTGTGAAATCTTATATAGGCGAATAAAATTTCTGCGGTTTTCTTCCCAGGTTGACACAATCGCTGCAGATGAAAGGTTTCCAGTCAGTTCTCATGTTACCAACATTAAAACAATAAAGATCAGTGATTTAAGAAGGAAAGGACTGTATATTGCATTCCAGGTAGCTTATTTTTTATTATTGAAATTTCTCTCGCAGCAAAGCAGGAAGAAGGGCTATTAAAGAAACAACTAGCGGCCACATAATAATAAAGGGCCACTACAAGATAAAGTACCAACAACTACCCTATTCATATAGATTCTACTAACTGATATGGAACTATATAGATCTAATATAATATAAGGTACTATCATATCTGTTGGGCAAAGACATATCATCTGCCTAAGGCTGAACAATTCAATTCGGTGATTCGAATCGATTCGACGTACAGCTTTTTCGAATCAATTGGGAATCGTTCGAAGGAACCAAAACGTACTGAATGAATTAGAATTTTTGTTTTTAACGACAAGATGCAACCGATTTTGGTCAAATTTTACAAAATTTGACCAAAATCGATTGCAGTTTATTGTTAAATGAAAATTTCCGCTCTTGAACTGCAGTGTAATTGAAGATAGATCGCTTTTAAGTCTGTTTATATCAATATTTGTAATTGTAAATTTTTCAAATATCATAATGCAGACAATAAAGTAATAAGAAAAATGTGATATTTGTCTATCTTATGAAATCAGCGATTCGATTCGATTCGAAAAAAGTAACCGAATCAGATTCGAGTTCCAAATAATTCAGTTTTTCCCAGCCCTATACCTACCATTCCGTTACTACCTCATAGCCGTCTTGATAAGAAATGTGTTTGAGATAGTTAGCACCTTAGTGGCGTGATCCATCCGTGAATTAAACTATTTTTTGATAGAGTTCATTCAACTATAATTCATATGGTTGAAACACATCTATCTGCATTTTATTCTCAATGTTGCACAGGACACTGGAGCCTGCATGTTGATCTACTACGTTCGTGTTTATTACAAGAAATGCGACGAAACTCTTCGAAATCTTGCCAAATATCAAAGCACAGTCACTGGACCTCAAGTCACGTCGTTGATAAAAGTTACGGGGAAATGCGTTCCGAATGCGATATGGACGGAAAGCTATGAAGGTAATAATAATATAAAATCAATATAGGAAAATTCTAGTTTTGGGATAAAAATGATCAGGTCTAAATTGAACACGCAAGCAGTCCAACTGGCTTTAAAACCCGCGCCAATAGGCGTCTGTCAGGGACGGCGATTTTTGTTCCCATTCCGGGTGTTATAAATGTTTATTCCGAATGTTATAAAAAGAAGCATTTTTTTTAATTTCTACATTCACTGTGACAAAAGTACAGTAAATTTACCCTTCATTTTATGTCTATTTCCTCATAACTGTCCAAAAATTATGATTTTATAGTTTTGCTCGAGTATACCAAGGGCTGGGCAGCTTTATTCGATGATTCGAATCAATTGGAAGCACTTTTAATTCAAATTAATATCGTTCATACGAACAAAAACTTTCTCAATGAAGTAGAATTTTCAATTTTAACGACAAAATGCAATCGATTTTGGCCAGATTGCCCAAAATCGATTGTATTTTTTGTTAAAAAAATGAAACCGTTCGCTCTTGGTAATTGGGTGATTGAAAGTACATTGCTTTCAAGTCTGTTTATGCTAATATTGGTAATTGGTAATTATAACTTTTTTGATAATCAAAATAGATTATGATAAAGTAGTAAGAGTAAAATTTGATCTCGGTTATTTTTATGAAATGAAAAAAATTGTAAAAAATATCCGAATCAGATCCAGACTCCAAATGGTTCGTGTTTGCCCAACCCTGAACATAACCCAAAAATGTTTATGATAGAATAGCAATTTTGCCATATTTTTATTAGTGCAGACGCTGATATTATGCAAAACAAATGTCATCTCCCTAATATTGCTAATATTTTATCCACATTTCAATCAAACAAATTGGATTTACACTGTATTGGGGGGTTTGTTTATAAGTTTTGCAAATTGCGGATTAAAGCGGAAATGTGCGATCTACCCCACGATGTAATGTGGAACGAATAATCATATATTCGCTTCACCAAATTAAAGTTTTATGTTTAAATATAATGCAAGAACTATTGCATAGCAATGTGAGCAATGCTAAGGATGTCAATACAGTAATTCAAACCGATCTGAAGTACAAATTATTTGAATTTGTTGTGAATCTGTCATAGAAACAAAAACTTTGAGTGAAATTCGAAATAATTTCGTTTTTTGTTAAGTTTAATTGTCCTTAGAGATGGAGTTTTGATTGAAAGTGTTCGGTCATATTAGTGTATTTATATCTTTATTGTTTTGATGAATTCGAATTCATAGGGTTCTAAATTGTGATAACAAGGGAAACACGAAATATCGTGATTTATATGTAATTAGATATTTTGTCATATTTAAAAAAAGTTATTCGAATCAGATTTGAATCACTGTATATGCAGGAAAAGCTAAAATGTATTGTCGGAATAACATAAAATTGAAATCTACCCGATTTCAATTTCACTTCACTCATCACGTATTTGTTAAATGTACTGAGCGCAAACCTCCCAGACTCAAACAATGAAATGAAATATTTTCTCAAGTGTGTCTGTCATCAACTCTGATTGTATTAGAATGCTCAAATATGAACACTTGGAAATCCAGAGAAATTGTGAAAATATGTTTTGCCAAGCATAGATTGTAGATGGATCATTAGGTTTTTTTACTTTTTATTCTCTTTAGTGAATTCTTCAACAAAGAGATGTACGAATGAGAAAAGTCTATTGTTACTATCTATATGCTGAGCAAGTGTCACTGATGTCTCGTGCCGCGGCTTCCGCATAAATTTGCTTACTTAAATTCGGCTTTTACCTCTGGGTATTTGCAATAGTCTGTGCAATAGCCCAATCAAAGCAAGTTTAGGGTCTTTGATAGACCCCAAAAAGATGGCTACTGCCAAGAGCTTTGAAAACAAATATTTAAACATGCATACGCTATGGTTATGAATAAAACTTTTGCTGATTTTCAGGTCCGACTCTTCTCTGCAACAGCGATGCGAAATGGAAACTACCCGAAGGAGCCTGTCAGTGTTTACCTGGATATCAACCTAATGAAGATATGACCCGATGCATTGGTAAATAAACTTACAGTTTTGATTTTTTATTTGAATTTGCCTCAAGCAAGGTTGGATGAAGCGTTCAACTAGCGCTGAAACAAAAAATGCGCTAAAATTACCATTTTTGACAGTAGTTTTACTTTTGTTGATATTTCTGATATCGGCCGTTTTAAGTCCAATCCAAGCTAGATTCAAAGAACTTTTGAGGCATCGGAGACAATCTCGACATACAAGCACTTAGTAAAAATGGGAAAGCAGAAACTTTACGCTAAGCAGTAAAAATTCTGCCATCTGTCCAAACGTTGGTAAAACCTACTGTCACTTCTTTGTTTCCTTTTAGTCGCTTCTTACCATACACGGGAAATACGTTAGGACTATTCTAAATCCCGTACCTACGAGGCCGAAATTATATTGAATGCTCTCACTTTGTTATATTATCCGCTTATTCAACGCTGAGTTTCTTTGTAATGTCTCAGATCATATTTCGTGTTACATCTTTTTTATCAAATTAGTTTCCCACAGATATGTTTTTAGTTTCGTATAATGTTACCTCCCACTTACATGTCGCCGTGTAAAAGATCAGCGGTTTCATTCGTCTTTTCGTGAGGAAACAACAAACAGAAAGCGAAAAACAGTTCCTAACCCAAGTTAGACTGAACTGCGACAAAAGTGCAGTGATTATACCGTTCATTTGCAGTAATTATATATTTCTAATATTTAAACGCTTCAATGTTGAGATTTATGCCAAGTATTGAGTGTTGATATACCGCTCCTTGAGCGGCTGGAAAACGGCAATTTCATAGTTTCATTCCTATATAACTAGGTGAATTAGGTCAAAAACTGCGGCTTTACTGCATTTTGTTACAGTGTAAGATAGTTCCAAAATATATATTAGTTAATAGTTTTCATTGAATCTGGTCCTTTTTTGATGACTAGATTTTTGTCCGCCACGCATCATTGATCTTGTAAGTCGTATTGATATCCTCAAGAACAAAGCTTCAAATTTTAAAATCTCTAATTTTTTGAATAAAATATGAACCCCATTTCTAAAACTTAAAACTGGCGTCGCTTAAATATGGAATTAATTAATATTCCGCGGTAAATTAAAAGTTAAGTAATTATTTCAGCATAACTTAGAAATGCAATATCTCAGAAATTATATGTTATAATTTAGCAACCTATAATCGTATGTTTTGTCAAGCAAGAGCCATAGATGGATCGCGCATTGATGCGCGGTCCATCTGTGGCTCATACTTGACAAACTAAATTAATTTGAAGGCATATTCAACAATCACTAATAATTTCATGGAAATGTGTAAATTGTCTATAATGCGCCTCATAATTATATCGGCATGTATTTGAAAATATATAGCTTACTAATTATATTGACAGATTAACTTTGTAATGCCCATTTCAAAATAGTCCTAATTGGATCTAATCAGACGAAATCTCTTAAGTTGGAACTCTGTGCGGTCATACATAAGGAAGATAATTACATAGAAGTGTCCGCTCGCTAAAAACAAGTGATATCTCTAACGTCGGTTTGAATAAACAATGGCGCCTGATGTTTCAATACAATAAAGAAATTCTAAAGAAAATTTATTTGAAAGGATCCTTGGAAATTTGATCGATTGTACAGACACATCATTACATGAGATAGATCGATGTGGCTCGTACACTGTGAAAAATTGCTGTAAATTTAACGTCAATTTGCAGGGATTGTTTATTTCCGAAGTCTTTTCTTGCGTATCTTATAGGCGCGTTCTGTCAACGACCGTTCTATCAACGAATTCATGACCGGAACAGTCGTTTTTACTCTTTTATTTCAATTTATTTAAGTAAAATTACTATCAAAGGGCGATGATTTTAATGCTTATTTTTACAGTGAAACCTCTAACAATAGATGGTGATAATTTTACATTCCACCCTTTTACATGGTAGTAAATTACACGTAAAACTGTTGAGATAAAACCGTTTAGACTTTAGATTTACGTCCCACCTCTATACCGCTAGACTGATGTTGGTTGTGAAAAATGGGCGATACTAGAACGCCCTTCATCTATTGACGCAGATTGGGTTCCCAAGTTTTATATAATGCTATATTTTCGCTCACTCACATGATTTTGAGATTTTGCCATTATTTTTTACTAATATAGTAAAAGTTGTGAACACTTAATTTCATGCAATAAAATGATTTTATTTAGTGTTTCAATTACAAACTCACAATGCATCTTAAAAACTGTTGCATCTTGAACGGAGGGGTATGCGCGCATGGAATCGATTTATTAGCTTTTACTCATTATCGAATATGTTATCTATTTCACTATAACATTTTCCAATAGAAAGAAATCAATATATCTCAAATGCTGAAAACTAGAATTAGGCACACCCGATCCGGGGATTAAACAATTAACACAAATCTTGAATCAATATGGTGGGATATATACATACTGTAAACGCGACATTCATACGCATTGTGCATATACATTATTATTACAAATTGCATTATTTATTTTCCTAATTCCGGATAAAATACAGTCCACTCGTCATTTATTTTGTTGTCTCACTCAAATTCGCGACAAAAGGCCCAGGCCCAGCTTGAAAATTTTCCAAAATTTGCGAGAATTATTATTTGACCTAAATCAAACTTGGTAAATATTAAAGCCCAAGAATTTTGGCAATCAGTAGTTAATACAGATCTTAAATCAATATTGTCGGATGAAAGCGTATTGTATATACGACTTACATATGCCTTAGGGAGAAGCTTTGTTAATTTAGTGATCACAATCCAAAATCTGTTATTTTACATCGACCCATATCCATTACTAAAGGAAATAATCCCATACATTTGCTGTCATTGGAGGCATCGGTTGTATAAACAGAAGTGAAATAGATCCAAATTCAATATATGTTCTTGTATCCCAGTTAGAAATTTAATTTTGTTAAGCATAAGTCACAGATGGACCGCGCCTCGTCGGCGCGATCCATCAGTGACTCATACTTGGTAAATTATTTTTCTGTGTTGCATATTCTACTGTACAAACTAAGATCAATTTAAGAGGACGTTCGAGCAACGGTTTTGAAAGAGCCGTCTTATCTTTATGAGATGTGTATTTTGGACTCATACCGTATGTATGAACTGATGAGCTTAATGTCCGGACATCATTATTATATTGCTGTTATTTTTAGGATAGGAATTGTTTTGGCGGACGCCTAGGAAACTATCGTCCTTTGTTCGAAACATGGTTTGTTAAATGAGACAGCAGACGGTGTGCGCGACTTTTATTGTATCTCATTGTTAGATTTGTCCTAAAATTTTATTTCAATGTTTGAACCTTACTGGATTCTCCTCTGAATTTGATTAGCTATAACAAATTACATCATAAGATAAAATAATGATGTCTATCAAGTCATATTTTCTGGGGATTAAGCGTTGGATCTCCTCCACAATTTTCTCAAATGACTGGTGCACCATATTATATCACATATTTCGTGTCCTTTACAAGTCTAAAGCTTTGTTTTGTTAAGCATGGTCCACAGATGGACCACACTTTGGTGGTGCGTATCATGCATGGCCCGTACTTCCTGTGGAAATTTTCTACCTGTCATATTGAATTTCCTAGTTATCTTCGCAAATTAGGCACCAAATGTCCGATTCTTCAATAGTATCTACAGGAAAGAAACAAATGTCCATATACGGACGTGGAAAGTCATTTGCGGACAATCAAGGGTTTATTTTAATGCGTCATTCAAGCTTACAGAAATTTCATTTTGTTAAGAATGAGGCACAGATGAACCGCGCCTCGACGGATCGAATCATCTGTGACTCATACTTGACATAGATATTCTAATAAAATAATTGAGAATAGGTCCGGGGTACATTGGCTTAAGGGTTTAACTGTAGAAAACCACGCGACAGTGAGTTGAGTCACAAAAACAGAGCGTTTGTAACTTGAGTAAGCAAATAATGTATTTGTAGTTCACTGAACCCCAATTGGACAAAGTATTTTTTCAGGAGACAGGAATTAATAATAATTTCACTATAAATATGTATGATTTCATAAAACGCGCAACTAGACAAAAATTGCTAAAAAATATAAACTTTTTTGAAAAATTACAATTATTCTTAATATGATAAAATATGATGATTTAATATAATTAAATCTTAATATGCGCTCAGCAGCTTATGTATTTAAAAATTTTGGGTCATTGATATTATTTGTCTATTCTATTAATTTCATATTACTTTCATATAAAAAAGGGATGAATAGAAATTTGTCATAATTTGATGAAATGAGAATAACGTCACAAATCGCGCAGTAGACGTAAAAACTTCCAAATTATAGTTTGCCTCTTTGTGGCGTAATATACAACGAAACTAAGCGAAAATACAAGTATCTCAATGAGATACGCCCGAATTGAAATTAGTTTTTATCAAACAAAAGTCACAGATTGACCGCGTCTCATCGACGCGATCCATCAGTGACACATACTTAACATAAGATGATTTGGCGAACTTTTCCGATTGCGGCCACCTGTAACATAGTTTGAGAATATGTTGTCAATGGCTACTTATTTGTAAATAGAACACATTCATGACACGAAAATATTCTTTTCATGTTGGCGAACAATAGCCACACGTCATATTATGTGGGAATGAAAGAATACTTATGATAGAGGGTAATTCAGACAACGTTCGATAGAATAGGCCGTGCGATTACGTCATTCTTCCTCATCTCGCCATTATCGATGTCGCGACATGTAATTTTTTGTGAAAATTTAATCCCAGAGACAATATTTTTAAATCGGTCATAGCCACATTTTTTGAGAAATTGCTTAAAGTGACCCACTCATATGTAAAACTGGGCAATACGATTGGGTGATTCGAATCAAACGTTTGTCGTTCATAGCAACAAAAACTTGCCAAATTCGGTGAAATTTCCATTTTTAATGATGAAATGCAATCGATTTTGGTAAAATTTTACCAAATGTCACATATCTTCTCGAATATGGGGTTCTACTTGTGACCATGGGGTCAAATAATGGAGTCACAGTCTTTGTATAAACAACTCATGACGCTCAGTGTACTTTCTTACCCAAATATTAAGATCGTTGTCACCCATGATTTAACACTCAAAAATTTGGTCGGAATGGGCATGGCTTTGTTCCATGCTACGACGTCATGTCGTCAAAAATTGAAATGTATTAGAAAATTGAAAGAATATTGTGCCAAATCATGATTTTGTATAAGTGTGAGTCACTGATGGATCGCGCCACCATCCTTAACAAAATAAAATTTTGTCTGTGCTTGAGAGCTCCATATTCCAAAAATTACTTTGCAAGCTAAGATGATTCGGATAAAACTCATATTGTAACAAATGTCTCGAAGTAATTGTAAAAACACGGGATTACCTAATGGGCCTTAATTCAATTTTATGTATCTCCTTGCTGCCGAATGACAAGCGAACAACAAGTCTTTTCATTAGAAATTACGTGATTTTAGTCAACTCTCTCGAGTAAAATTTCTAACAAAAGCCATTCTAGACAATTCACATTAGAAATTGTCTTTCCTGCATTTTACACGAACCGCTCGAATGTAAAACGATTTTTGAATTAAAGTTTTATTTATCGATGACGTCATTGAATTATTTTCCTTCCTATATGTGGAGAAAATAGTGCCATTGTTGTGGAATGATATTGACTAAATCGCTTTTTTAAAAAAAAATGGCACAAAACTAGGTTCAATAAAACTTGTTTATGAAAGTTCGTTTAAATTGATAATATGCAAATAAGGTGCTTTATGAATATAGAAATAAGGACTTTGGAAATTTACATCTCCAGAACATCAATTTTGATCCGATTTTTGAAGTTACGGCGGGGATTGAGAGAAATTGTAATCTAAAGAAGGCAATGGATTTTAAAATACAAAAGTTCCTTTATTGAACGTTGGAATATACTTCATATTCCTTTGCTACTTCTGACTAATGATTAAGTCAAATATTCGCGTAATCAGTTGTAAATTCCTCCTCAAACAATGAAACGTGACTCTTAGTGTTGGAGAATTTGACAACCACTGATAAGAAACTTTGTGCAGCTGCAGGGGTCTCGTTACATTTCTAGCAATATGATCAAATATTGCTATAATTGTTCTATACTAGAATTTATGATTTATAGTGATTTTGTCATATGCATTTAGGTTCGATCGAATCTAGGTTTAGAGCTGGCATCTCCCTCGAATCTGCATAAACCAGTAAAGTAATTCAAGCTACTGCCATAGAGCCCATGTTTTCAAATCCCAGGTTTGGAAATGTTTTAAATCAATACGATTGGAAAACAGTCCCGTTTAGATTGTTTTCCATGTAGTCCTGTAGTTATTTCGGAGTATTTCGGTGTAAATTTTCTCTTTTTTTTTGTTCATTGTTTCTCTTAAGTTTCCTTATACGGATATTTTCTGTTAAAAAATTAGATAATGAACCAGTCGAAAATTTTATTTTTTCCAACGATAAGCCGGAGATGGACTGTGACTTTTCGGCAAAAATCATCGTCAGTGACTCATATTTAACGAAACATTATTTCTTGTTGTTGATTTTAATCGTCCGAAAAACAGAACAACTTCATTAAACTTGTTTTGCCAATTTCAAAACAACCAAAAGAAAAATATTTTTCGATCAATATCTGAATTCCTTAATCGATCTTTGAAAAATTAATCATTTACGTATCACAGTAATGAGGTTTTTCCGAAACCACAGAACAGCCAATACATACAGGAATGTCCTACTTAACCAGACTACAAAAAGCTGAGCAAACGTTCAGTGTAATGATTCAAACGCCAACGCCGTGAAGGGTTTCGAGATGGCGGAGTTGTAGTACTTGCTCATTTCATTAAATTGTGTTTGGCCAAATGGGAACCATTCATTTGCTCGATTAATCTATTTATGTCTTTATCAGAAATTATATTTTGTCAAGCATAAGTCACTGATAGATCGCGCCTTGGAGGCGCGATCCATCAGTGACCCATGCTTAAAAAATATGTTTCGACAGATATATTCTAACTGGGCATACAAATAAATGGCGCGATCTATCAGTGACCGACGCTCGGTAACATTAATGCTTGGTCAATACTTTTTCAACGAAAGCATGTTTCTCCTACTGTGTTCGAAAAAGTGTCCCAAATTATAAGGGCTAAATACAGATGAAAACGATAATGATACCTTAGAATATGAACTTGCCAACTATATTCTTAATATTGATCGCGCCGTTGCACAGTTCACCATACACCCATGATTAAAAAAAATTATAAATACACACAAAAAAATAATGGCACGAATTCAATGAAAATGTTTATTTGTCATCTCATCGAACAACCTGCCACTAACGACCATGTGAAAATAATGTCAAGTGTTCACCAGCAGGCACTTTCCTCGGGTGGAACCTTTGTGTTGAGTGGGATTGGTATTTAATTGCGTGGCTCGAATATTTGCTTGCGTGACTGGTGGTTGATATATGTGTGTGTGTTTCGTTCAGGTGCTTCTAAGTAAAGCACTTTGACCTTTACTGTAATAGTGAAACATGAGATTTTGTGAGCCTATATCAGGGATGCGAAAATATGTATGTAGCCGTGATTTAAAAAGGAAAAATGAATATTTTATTTCGGAAAATGTTATTTAGCTAAAAATGCTATGACTTAAAGATGTGATATGTAAGTTTTACATTGCACAGAACAAAAAACTTTTACTTCACCTCAGGTCAACTTCTATTTGACGTATTTTTGTCCTTAGTCGGTCATCCCACGGTCTTTCCCCGATTAAAAAACGTAATAATTAAATAAACTAAACCTGATCTAGCAAGAATACGAATCAAAATTCGTAATTTTAATGTTTCTTTTTATTTACTATTCAGAATGCTCAGCTGGACAATATAAATCCGAAGTTGGAAACAGTCAATGTCAGACTTGTCCAGATAACAGTTTATCGATAAAGTTTGCCTCGATCAAATGTATCTGCAGTGCTGGATATTATAAAGCTAGACAAGATGGACAAAACATGGCGTGCACAAGTAAGTTTTTTTTTAAATATACAATAACTCAGTATCTATAGATTTCAAACCGTTAAATGCAGATAAAAACTCGACTTATACAAGTAAATTGTTTGAATTGCGTCATTTCAAAAACAAACATATATTACTGATGGGCTGTGCATCAACAGTGAACTGATACAAAACAAATCATGCTTTGCATGAATAGATGATATATGTTAGAAAGACTGCTGAGGCACGTTCGACCCGTTGATCTTGCTTGAAATTATAGTTGGGCAATTCGATTTGGTGATTCGAATCGATTTCATGCACAAATTATTCGAAACAATCGTGAATCGTTCATAGAAACAAATACTTGCTTAATGAAATATAATTTTCATTCTCAACAATAAAATATAATCGATTTTGGTCAAACTTGAATATGAAAATTGAAAAAAAAATCGTTGCTCTTAAACATGGAGTGTGAATTGAAAATGCTATATAAATTGGACACAGTGGAGACAAGTTGTAATAGTAAAAACGGGATATTTGTTATTTGTATGAAATTCATGATTAGATCCGATTCGAGAAAACTATTCGATTCAGATTCGAATTCCGAATAATTCGGTTTGGCCCAGCCCTAATTGAAAAAAAAAAAATCTACTCCAGAAAAAGGCGTTCAAATCAGCATTCCTCTGCATCTCTTTGCCAATGCTACACTGTTTATAAGTATATGATAAATTCGTTTTTATTTTCAGAGCCTCCAACAAGACCGGCAGCCCCACAATATCTTGTTAACAAAACGTCAATCCACTTGAGTTGGTCAGAACCTACTTTCACTGGAGGACGAACAGATTTAACATACAGGTAATTTTAATTCTTCTCCATGCAGAAGTATAAAGATATTAATTATTGTATTCTACTTCAATTTTAAAAGATTAATATAAATGCAAGTGGCCTCGAAAATTCGCTCTCAAAATAGACTACCATGTATACAAATGAACCTAGTTTCTAATATCGATTTGTATTGTTGCATAAAATTTCCTGCAAATACATATCGGAGAATTCAAACTTTTTAGATATATATACTTTAATTATTAGGCCATATTAGGAGAATGTAGTATTTTCGCCCATTATTTAAATTTCAACTTGAGAATTGCTTTTTTTCTCAGCATTTCCTGCCTTAGATGCGATTCCACTTATTCACTTTGTTCTGAATGTGGCGATAATGTGGATTACGAACCGAGAGGAAGATTCTTGAGTCAGAGAAATGTAGAAATAAGACAACTTTCACCTCACACCAGCTATAGATTCAGAGTGAGTCAATTTTTTACAATTACTCAATGGATCATCCTCAGCAAAGCATTATTTATTTTCCATTTTCCTTGACCTTATGTATTCCTTTTTGTTCAAAGATTTTGTTCCTGCCTACCACCAAAACTCCGTTTTATATAAATTTTTCAAGTTCATTTATGGAATTATTACAGCTAAATGAAGATGCATTTTTAAATTGTTTTGCTAGTCTGTTAAGCCGATTCAATTTTCACCCTATTTTAATAATAATTAATAATTTTTATTAATAATGTCAATAGAATATCTCCAGAACAATTCGTTAGTAAATAATTTCCACAAAAACTGCTCTTTGAACTGATTCAACATTACTTATTTTTCACAGATATTTTCCTACAACGGAGTATCGAAAATTAGTGGTAAAGAACCTGACTTTGCAGAGATCAAGCTCAAGACGAGCGAAGCAGGTAACAATTTTCATTTTTTTAAAGCAGTTGGTACTATTTTAGTCTGCCTAAAAACTTTTTTTCAAATTTGCATGAATGATATTCTGCTTTACTATAATTGTGAATTTTTATCGGCTCTAGGTGAATCCAGAGTTCTTGCAGAATTGCTACTTTTTATCGTGCTAGATAATAAATCTAAAATTACCATTTTTCAATTATGAACTACTGATAGATGGCTCCCTGACTGCGCGATCTTTTGAAAAAAAACATACGAGATGTTCTCTGCATTTACTATTTAAAAGAGTTGAATGGTATATTCACTTCTTTCCATCTCTATTTTAAACTACTTTTTTTATTTTTAGCTCCTTCATCAGTCGGTCACGTACGTGTCATCGATAGAAAACCAACTGAAGTTTTACTGAACTGGGATTCTCCATCAAAACCAAACGGAATTATACTTGAATATGAGATCCAGTATAAAAGTGATGGAATGAACGGTCCTCAGATAAAACGAATGAATAGAACGAAAAGTCAAACTTTCAGAATCAAATATCTGCCCAGAGGGACTTCGTTTGTTGTACAGGTTTGTGTTCAATGCTAGTATTGCATTTTTATATTAGACAAGTGAATCGCGATGGTCTGGATTTGAAATGTTGCCTTTATATTTAAGCTGATATCTTTCCAATAGCAATATACCAGTTGCCTATAAGAAGCAGTTAACCAGGGTGTAGTCATAGTAGTGACCGTAACAGAGTAGACCTAACATAATTACATGAATTTTTCCTTTAATTTCCTTAACTCAAACACACATATAATACCACACACACCAGTACTAAGTAAACTAAACTTGACCTTTATATTAAAGGTCCGTGCTAGAAATGCTGCTGGATATGGACTTTACAGCACACCAATTGTATTTCGTACATTGGGGGTTGCGAGTTCAAACCCAGACAATGTCGCCACACCAGTCATCAACACAAACGAAGAACCAACCACACATTATCCAGCGAAACATACAAGTGACAACCTACCTATAGTAGTTGGAATCGCCATATCGTGTGCAATGTTGATTGTCGTTATTTCCGCGTTACTTATCATCAGCAAAATCAGGAAGCAAAATAACAAACATAAACAAGATGATATTGAGATTTATCCTTTCTTCGATAACGCAGGTGAGTGCCGGATCAGTTTTCTGTGTTTATTTATTGTAATATGTCACTTGTAATCAAAATATTTTTTTTTTCGTTAAAAATAAGAACATAATCGCTACATTTATTGCTGTAATATCTAGTGCAGCTAAATCAAGTATGTGAGATCAAAATTGAAACTCTCAAAGTACATTAGTACGTTATCAAAAAATTTACTACTTTTATGAGCAATCACAATCCCCGTGTCACTCTTATTATAATTTTATTCGTATATTTTATGTTTTTGAAATATACTTTCATAGAAATGACTGCGGTATTGAAATATTTGCCTAAAATTGTAAATACTAATAATATACTTTGTTTATTCAGTCGATCTCATCCAAGCTCATCGTTCAACTATTAAAACCTACATAGATCCAAGCACATATGGGGATCCCGACAAAGCAGTCCGTGAATTTGCAAAAGAAATTGATTCTTACAATATCAAGAAAGAAGATTTATTGGGATCAGGTAAAAAAATGCTTCCGGATGAGATTTTACGTTCAATTCTCGTGAGAAATATCTCCCAGTGATTTTCAAACGCACCGACTCAATATGGGATCTCTAACGGCGCTTCGAGACTTTTCTGGCGTAAAGTTGAGAAGTATTTATTACTTACGCATAAATCGCAAATTTCACATTAAACAGTCAAACGTCGATTTACATGACTCACAACCTTTTCACTAGAATTGAGCGTGGTTAAACGGCCAGCGAATTACAAAGTACGATCTCGTATGCTTCTATCCTTCTTTGTTTGAGAAAAAATATTCTCATTGAAACAATTCTTTCCAGTTTTTTATTTCATTCAACTCAACTTTCTACCCTCCAGGTGAATTCGGTGACGTATACAAAGGTCTTCTTCGTCCCGTGACCCCGATATGCATCGAACATACGTTACCTACAAGTAACTTAGTAGTTGCAATCAAGACACTGAAAGCAGGTTACACAGAGAAACAAAAACAAGACTTTCTTTTGGAAGCGTCAATCATGGGACAGTTCGATCATCCAAACGTCATCAGACTAGAAGGCGTGGTTACAAAAACCACGCCTCTCATGATTGTTACAGAATTTATGGAGAATGGCTCATTGGATGAATTTTTAGAGGTGAGATAATCAATCGCTTATAATATTAATGTTACGATGTAAAACAGGTTTATAAGCCATATGAGATAGCAAGCAATGCAGTTTTCAGTGTATCTTACAGTCCGCCAGAAAAAAATGCAAATTTGCTCAAGCAATAATTTTTGTCGCCATTTCTAAACCACAGATGGATCGCGAGTCGAAGGCACGACCTATCAATTGACACATTTTTTTATAAACATTCGCTGAAAGCAAGGCACTGGGCGATGGTGCAGCCATCTACCTCCTTTAGTAGCCTCTTCTTTCTCTACATTGTTTCATAACTTCCTTATACGATACCCTACTGCTTTCACAGGAACGCCACTTGCAAAACAACGAGCTCGAAATGTTCCAACTTTTAAATCTTCTCCGAGATATCGCCGATGGAATGAAATATCTTTCTGACATGGGATACGTTCACCGTGATCTTGCAGCCAGGAATATATTGGTCAACGATCAGTTTGTTTGTAAAGTTTCGGATTTTGGATTAAGTAGAGAGTTGGCTCAAGATGGCGGAACTGCGATATATACTACAAAGGTATGAATAGTGTGACCAACTTGGCTTTTTCAAGTAATTTTTATTATGCTTGTCTCGTTTTGTTGTTAATTATACGGTGAAAAAAAAATGCATATTGTATAGTATAATGTACATCATATTTGGATTGCGCCATTATTGGCCATTTTTGCACAGTTCAATACCAAACTAAAAATTAAGCATATTTGCTTATTATAAAAATCAATTAAATTCTACATTTCCAACATATCGTAAGTGAAATAATACTCTCGTAACTTTAGCACGATTTTTTGCTTCAAATTGAGAAATTTGTTTCTATATGATAATAAGTAAAAGTCTGGGAATATGTTCCATATAAATTATAAATAATGATAATTCTAAAAAGCAAAATGAACAAAAATTTTTTTTTATACCTCCTAGGGCGGAATGATTCCAATACGATGGACTGCACCTGAAGCCATTACACAACGGACATATACGTCATCAAGTGACGTATGGAGTTTTGGTGTCGTCATGTGGGAGGTTCTTACACACGGTGAAAGACCTTATTGGGAAATGCAGAATAAAGACGTAAGTGCTCATTTTTTTCAATTTGAATAATGATTGATCTCAAAATATTTTATTTATTTTGATAAAATATAGGTTTTCTTAGATTTTTTTGGATTTTATTTATTTCTATGTCATGCGCTTTAAAGTAGATATTCATTCCTACACTAGTAGTCGCCTGTTTTTTGTTGATGTTTATAAAGAATGCGAAGAATAAATAAATAAAAACGAGAGTTAATTGCATTTTAAATTAAGTTGTGTATTTGTTGCAGGTTATGCACTGCGTTGAAAATGGATATCGACTCCCTCCACCGCCGTTCTGTCCCCGGATACTTCACAATCTGATGCTCAACTGTTGGAATATGGATCGATCACGACGACCAACCTTCACACAAATCGTATCACAAATCGATAATTTGTTACTTGATCCTGATAGGTTGCAAGACACTATTAATAACATGTAAGTGTTTGATTACAGTATTCAAGCATACAGTGTGAAGTTTCTTTGCGATGCAGGCTGTATAAAATAGTTCATTTTATTTGTGATTCGAAAATTCATAAATTATTCGATTCGATTTCTTCAGTAACTTGAAACTTACTGATTAAAAATCATATATATTTTAACAAATTATAAATAGATAACAATATATTTTTCGTAAACATTTCTTTTTTTAAAAATTTAAAACTGCTGATTTCAAAAAATATTCTGTTTTTGCAACCCCTTTAATGATAAGCACATTGTACGATATACCAAAACAAGTAGGCAACTTGACAACATTAATTGTTCAGTGGTTTCTAATTTTGTTTCAACTAATCCAATTTATCTCAATCTCCAGGCCACTTCACGAGCAAGCTGAGTGTATTCCCGAAACTCTTGATTTATCATCGCTTGGTCAGTGGTTGGAAGACATGAATATGACGCATTATAAAGATATTATGCTCAGATATGGATGTGTAACTGCGGAACAGATTATCAGACTTTCGGACGGGTGAGTTTGAAACATTAATAAGAACTGCAAATACTTTACAAATTGATCGGCTTGAATATCGTTCGAATTTGATTCATTTAAGATCATTTCATGGGCATGAGGAATGGCATGGCAACGTTAAAACCCCTCACAGTTGGAAACTCAAATATATATAAAACTAGTTAATCGAGAGGTTTTTTTTCCCATTAGGAGCAAATACCAACCACTTTAACAGATTGTTCTTAAGGAAATATTTTCTAGTTTTGAAGTAGTCACTCTATAGTCTTTCATTCTATTCAGCATTTCTAACATGCTTCAGTAATCTTTCGTATCTTCTTCTGGCATTTGCAATGCATTTTTCAAAAATACCAAACAATAATAAAAATATATCTATATTTTTTCAGTGCGATATGAATTTAATATAGTTTTAAAAAATTTGTATTTTCTATCCACAGTCAACTCTACGAGATGGGAATCACAGACGCGTTAACCCAGAATATCCTACTGAATGGAGCAGAATGTTTGAGACGAACTCTAGAAGAAATAAGCACAAGAGGAATTACTGTGTAAATTTCAATCAAGAGTGCTGACTTGTGAGCTATACCTAAAGTCACCGAGCAGAGACGGACCGGAAAATAAACCGTGACAAAGGGACTAATTCATGTTCTGTTTTAAACACTCGAAAAATGGGTGCAAGAAATTATGGCTTGAATTTTAAAAAGTGACTACTGTCGAACATAACAACTTCTGGTAATGTGACTATGAATAACAAAAAACATCTTCAAAGTAGACAGTAAACGTAAAGATTTAAATTTTTCTTTGCAGAGTATCATCATGATTACTATTACCTTATTCGAAGGAAATAGAAAATTTCGTTCGCTGGCGCTACTTATATGATAGACGGAAGTGTAATTACACATACTTCAATCTCGATTCAAACGTGATCTCTGGTCAAAAGTAAATAAATTTTCAAACACATTTTATGCTTCTAATCTAACAAACTTATTAATTGCATATTTGAAAACTTCTAATTTGATTTTTCCAAAACGTCACTATGAGCCAGGTTTGATCAATTTTCTCGATTAGTGCTTTTTATTTAAGCTTTAAATTTTACTCTTATCTTCTTTTGTTTGATTGATTCTAATTGTGGCTATTTATTTTTATCCACTGTTTCTTTTAAATTTTTTTCGTATTTTCTGTGCAATATATTTTTCTAATAAATGAAATTTCACGAAGTACAATCAATCTGACTGACTTTATTGTTTTACGCAGAGTTGTGAGTACAAGACTTATACAGCCGTGTATTGGTAGAGGCTTTAAAATAGTCCGAACATATTTCCTGCGTTTCTGATTACGTGTGGAAAGGAGGCGACTATAAGAAAACAAAGAGTGGTAGTATATGATTTTACATCACCCAGGGCAGATACCCCTCATTGTACTTTACCATAGCAGTTCAGTTCCGTTCGGGATATTTCCAGCATTTAGAGTGATTTGGTGCACTAAATGTTTTAATTGCTCTTTGCTATTAAGTGGCCGTTAGTTGGTTCCTTTTAGGCACTACTTCCGGCCACGGGTCATTTCATTGATCGTGCCTCCGACTCGCAGTCCATCTCTGGTTTAGAAATGTCGACAAAAATTATTACTTGAGCAAATTAGCTTCAAAACGGTACAAACATAAACTGTTTCCTGAAGGACTGTAAGATACACTAAAAACAGTATTGATTGTTATCTCATATTGGTTATAAAATTTCAATTCAAAAATGTGTGTCCCAATTCCTTGAGTGATTATCTGTTGCTCAAGTTTTTTTTTTTGTGATTACAGTCAACCGTTGATTAGCTCGATAGCTTTTAAAACTGAATTATAGCCCAAATCTTGTTCATATGGTTCTTAGTTTCCCAGTCGATAATTTGCAAAAATATCTTTTGTTAAATATGAGTCACCCATGGATCGCGTCGAAGAGACGCGTTCCATCTGTGGCTCATGCTTGACAAAATAACATTTCGATTCGATAGTAGAAACCTATAACTATATATTTGACAACCACAGATGGATGGATATACTTTGATTATGGCGACTAACAAACAGTTTTGGTTACACGAATAAAAAATGTCAGGTATTGTTGTGATCATAAGACTGGGCAAATCCGAATCATTTGGAATTCGAATCTGATTCGAATTATTTTTTCGAATCGGCTTAAATCACTAATTCCACGTAAATAACAAATATCCCATTAATACTATTACAACTTGTTTCTATTGCGGAAATCAATAAATCAAGAAATTTATAGTTTAAATTATATTTTCCATTTACGCTACTTGTTTAAGAGCAAAAAAATTCATATTTGACCAAAATCCATTTTATTTTGCCGTTAAAAATGAAAATTCTAGCTTATCAATCAAGTTATTGTTCCCATGACCGATTTTACGATTGATTCGAATAAATTGTTCTTCGAATCACCGAAGTAAATTCCCCAGCCCTTGTTGTGGATACGTAATTTATTGTACCCTTCGTAGGCTAAAATATTGATGTTACTATATAACCTCACATATAAACAATGTCTGTTCTGAATGCATTCTTGCATTGTTATTAAAAACCACTGGCGCCAAAGCATTTGTCGTCGACGCGTGTTGAGGTTTTGTTAATGATATAATCTGAGTTCTTTGAAATTTTGTATTAGGGTGTAAACCAGCCGAAATTTGCTCTCAGATCGTGTTTTTATGTCAAGTATCGGCCACCGATGGATCGCGCAGTAGCGCCGCTTAAAATTTTTATTACGGCAAACAAAGAGAATAACACTGTCTTTTTTCCGAGCATGTTTTGCAAATTATGAGCCAAGGCGTGGTCCATCGGCTCATGCTTCCTGACAGAATAAAATTTCTGATACAAAGCGCAAGCCGATATTTGATGTCTAATCAAATATTTGGTTAGTATAAATAAAGCGATTTGATGAATTTGAGACCTTAGAAATTTTTCTAACGAATTTTTTATTTATTGAAATTCGTTGAAAGTAATGAAGCCAACAATAATGTTTTTCTGAGGTCATATGTAGTGACACAGGATATTTCAATTTCCCAACGATCTCACACAGTTAGAAATTTTTTATTTATTTTTTCTAGCACTTCTTGGAGCGGATCACTCTACCAAAGGCCCTGTAGTAGCAGCCACTTATAGACGGGCAGGGTTAGAATTGCGGGAAAGATATGATCTTTTCCTGTCCCAAGTTAATACACCCTGGATTGAGTGGTGGGCATAGATTAACGAGTCGGACTCACCGGGATTCGAACCCGAGATATTCAACCTGCGATGCCAATATGTTTGACCACTAGACCCTCATCCCCAGAAATACGTTTCACAAATATCTTTTGTTGGGTGATGGGCACTAATGGGTACCGAATTTATGACCGGAATGTAATTTTTTCAACCCTTTGTTTTGTCTCAAGATATCCCGAATTTTCTTTAATGACGTCGTTATGGCGCCAATATTTCTGACCCGAAATATATCGCTGTTCATCTGATTAGTTGCGGTTTCTAATCTTCTACTAATCGGTGTTTCTATGTAAAGAATGCCTTGTAGAAACTATCAAAAGCTTGGCTTAAATAGAGATTCATGTTCCCAAGCTTAGACGATTCATAAGGTGTTAAGGTGTTAAATAAAAGTCGGAACGTTTTGCGAGACGAGACGTTTTTGATAAAATTTAAATTCCAAAGTAATATCAGAATCAAAATAAAATATTTGATTTTATGTTATTTGATTAACTAATCGACTTGAAAATACTCATCATATTATCATTTGACAAGAACAACTGCGCCTCTTATGCGGAACGAATCAAAATAAATTAATCAAGCATGTGATACATCTGATGTTCATGTTCATCTGCTGTTAATAGCATTTTTAATGGGGCACCTTCCTAAGATAAGAATATTCTGTAAAATTTTTTCGAATTAAAATCACTTTGATGAAACTAACCTACGATCCCAGACAAAGAGGAAACTTTATTATTTGCTCTCGTTCATATATTGAATGTGTAATGTCTTTAAATTTAAAAAGTGAACAGCAAAATGCCACTTGTTTGAGCTTCAATCATTGATAGGCTTTTAAAAAAAATCACTTTGAATGAGGCCAAAATCAGAACCTAACCGACATCACATTTTTACAATCACTCAATAACTCAGTTGAGTGAATCAAATTTATTCCTCGGGCAACAAAAGGATAGTTGTATTGTGAAAGTTATGGTCTTTATACAATCTTATTTTAGCTTTACCTGTTTGTTATATTGTATTGTGTCTACACGAATAACCTTGCAGGCGAAGTGTCAATTTTTAATAATAAAAAAATGATACAATATTAAAGTTTCAACCACCACGAAATTACATACACTGTAACAAAAAATACAATAAATTCACTGTTTTTGGCAGTAATTTCCCTCGGTAATATCGAAATAAAACTATGAAATCGCCTGAATTCGCAAATTATGGATCGTTGATGGAGCGCACCACCGAGGTGCGGTCCATCAACGGCCCATACTTGGCATAGTTCTCAGCAAAATGGCGCTTTTCAATCTTATTATTATTGCCTATACTGCAAGTGACCAGTAAACTTACTGTACTTTTGTTACAGTGTTACCCTCTATAACATCGTGACCTATATGACACCGAATGAAATAAGATTCACAAATATTTGAATCGAAATGATTTGATTGGATAATCGACTCACGAATAATTTTTTCCAATTAATAAAATTACCGATCACTCGCAAGACGAAGAGCCGACTTAATAAATTGCTTACGTTTTTATATGAAGGATGAGTAGATTGGGTTTGAGTAGTAGTTTTAGCAAAGAAATTTTCAGGAAAACATAAACAACAAAATTGTACATTTTTGAGATTGGATCATTGATCTGTGTTTTCTTTAAAAAAATCAGTTCAAATTAGGTTAATACAACTGGATTGACATTTTCATTAATTCATTTGATTGAATCAAATTCAGACCTAAATAAAATGAAGGATAGTTTTGCTGTAAAAGATATATTCTTTTCGATTCTGTCTATCATACCAAAGTTATTACAACTTTGAATTAAATGGAAGCATCGATTTGTATCCATCGCGAACTTCAATCTGCAATGTCAACGTGCCAACCACCATACGCAACCAAGATTCTTTTTCTTTTCCAGTATTATATTCAATCACTGCCACGAATCAAGTGACAGCGACAAATTTCTTACTTTGTCTGTTTATGTGATCTGATATAAACACAAGATTAAATTAATAGCATGTCTAATACGCGGTAAATTATCAGATACGGTGGACGCCTACCAACTGGCCACAATGTAATCGATTTTCATAGATGACCTTAACCCATTGAAAAAGTTTTTTTGCCAAAATTATTATGTCAAGGATGGGTCACTGATAGATCGCGCCGCTGAGGCGCGGTCTATCATTGGCTCATGATTGATCGAATAAAATTTGTGACAGAGAAATGATCTTGTCACAAATTGAAGGTCTTTAAGGTGCTTCCTGCTGCACCCCTCAGGAACCGGAGTAAAATAAAAATTTGTAAGAACCAAATACTACAAACTCCAGTTCAAAGGTGAGGCTAGATATTTATCAGAGGCGCCAGCAGCAGGAAACGCTTGATAATTTTTTTATACTTTGACAAAAGTACTGTAAATATAACTGTGCGGTTGCGGAAATTATACATTTTCAAAATTTGAAACTGTCTTGTTGATTACATTTATGTCAACTATGCCACCAAGTATGATTGCTATTTAAAGGTCAATTTTGGCGCTATTTTGTATCAGGATATGGGTAGCGTTGGAAGATAACTTGATTACCTTATAAAGCGCCAGAAACCTAGGCTCTCTTAAAGCTTTTGGATCAGAGGCTATTGAGTACTGATGTAAATCTGCATCTTTCAGTAATGAAATAGAAATATTTATGCCTATTTCATGACATGATAAATGAGAGCGCTGAGAATCACTGGCAGCGCTCCCGCTGTCTGCTTAACATTGGGCTAAACAAATAAGGACAATTTAGTTTTCAAAGCATGAGTCACAGATGGACCTCGTCTTATTGACGAGATCCGTCAGTGACCCATGCTTTAATAAAAGATCATACACCTTTCGTTGCTACAATCACTCATTCGAGTGTGGCTCTCTTTTCCTGTTCTTCCGAACCAACCCCTCCCCCACCCAAAATAAAATATTGCATTTGATTGAAAATGGGTTTATGAGCCGAACCTAGCGGAAAATCAACTTCTATGGCTCCATCGGAAACATGCATTTTTCATTTTTGTCGAAATATCCATTTACAAGGCTGTGGAAAAGCTTTTTGAATCGCCTTTTTCAAATATCGGTTTCTGACTTTTTAATAAGTTTGTTTACCTCAACCAAATCGTTTCTCGATCGAACTTCTTAGCAATAAGATCGAAACCACTGAAGAACAATGAGCTATTAAATATAGGCCCGATGTTTGCTTATAGTTGTCAAACAATTGTGCGCAGTCTGATTGATATGAGATCAAATTTAGATTATTCAGGACTAAAATATCCAAACTCGTTAAAATATTTCACATTCTTTCTCTTTTCTTTAGACTTAATGGAACTCAAAAATAGAAAATCGAATATTCAAACACGCCTTTCCGCAAGAAATCCAGTTCACAACCTCGCAAAATTTTCGTTTGTTGCACTTTGCGGTGATTTGTGGCTTAATTTTAATAGAATTAACTCCAAACGAGGCTAACAGAACCTCAGAGGAATAAACTAAAGATCATATCATTATATGATAAAGAGCTAGAAAATTTCGCACCAGAGACCTCGAGTTTAAATTCAGTACAGAACTGAAGTACTATCGTGGATTGCAGTGAGTGTTATTCCGCATACTCAAAAAATATATTAAGTTTATTCTGTTCCTATACGGTTTGTCTTCTAAATCGGAGTATCAATACACTTTACACTAAAAGTTCAATTCTTATTTTCAGGTACTAAATTCTGTAGTAACTCTTCGCTATTAAGTAGGCGTTAGTTGGTTTCTTTCAACATTCGGCCCTGCTTAGAGTGAATTCCAATAAAAACTGAAAAAAAAATAAAAATAGGGACTCCCGCTTTCAAATCGCGGCCTATTTTATCTTATTTTTCCAATTAATCATTGCATCACGTCCAGATTCTAAAAGCAATGCTCAAAAGGACGAAATAGCAAATAGTAAATGGATATTATCGCAGAAATCTATTGAACAGCTATAACAAGTGCAATGAGTGTTATCGGCTCTGGGCGATAGTAAAACTATTTATAATTTCCTAGTCCGTCAATTCAAAGTCGAGCACCAGCTACGAGATATTAATGACAACTTATTGGTGCGATAGATAGAGAACATTTTCCAGGGTCGAGGACGTGCACTGTAACAAAAATGCAACTAAGTCACTGGTCCTTGACGGTAATTTTACTTCGCGACGTTGAAAAAATTCAAAATTGACTTTTTTTGGCCAAATATGGGATGTTCATGGAACGCACCGCGAAGGTGCGGTCCATCAACAGCCTATAATTGGAATAAATCTCATCAAGATAGCAAATGACCAGTAAATTCACTGTGCTTTTGTTACAGTGTGGTTTACCTCATGTTTTGCAGTATTTCATCACGCAGTTCATATCATGAAAATATTTTTATGAAATGGGAACATTTGAATATATCTCAGTACTCGGATTTGTTTGTTTATATGTATTTGATCTATTTACATTGGCACTTACAAACTCATTAGCGGTCGGATAAAAATGGTTTGAACTTTACAGCGCAAAAGACTTTCAGGTGTTATAATTACAAAGAGTGGGTGAGTTCAAGGTCAACAAGTAAAAAATGATTCGATTTTTTAAATGATGGGATGGGATGGATTTACAATTGCATGAACTCGTGACATCTTTGGGTAAAGATATTCAGTTCAGTCTTAACATCTTCCTGGGTGTCTGAAGAAGCGACTGAAAGGAAAAAGAAGTGGTTATTGATTTAGCCATCGCCCTGGGCAGATACCACTTACTGCACTCTATTAGAGTCTTTCAGTATTCTTTTCCACTTGTTCTCCACTAAGAGTGTAGTTAGTACTACATTTTTAGCAGATTTTCAACATGTATTTAGCTCTTAGTCTCTTTTGTTTATTAAAATACATTCTCATAAAGGCCGGAAGCAGAGCCTAACGGAACCAACTTACGGTCACTTAATAAAGACTTTGGGGAGAAAACATTCCAAACGGAACTGAACTGCTATGGTAAAGTGCAGTGAGTGGTATCTGCCCTGGGCGATGGTGGGAACATCTATCACTTCTTTGCTTCCATTTGGTCGCCTTTTACGACACGCAGGAAATACGTGATTCCTTTTCCAAAGCCCGTACCAACAGGGCATAAAAGCTGCTTTTAATTTTGTATGAAACGAACTTCAGTAGTAAAAAATCGAACAACTTCAACCATAGATTAGTTCTGCCAATTAGGTGTGACAGATAGCCAAAACAGATTCATTCGGAATTGAAATTTGATTTGGATATTTTTCTACTGGCATCGAATCAGAAATTCCATATACAACATGAAACTTTCATTTTTACTATTACAAATTGTCTCCATCACGAAAATCAAAAACGTATCATCATATAATTCATATTTAATTGGCATAATGCAAATGATTTTGGTTAAATTTGACCAAAATCGATTGAATTTTGACGTTAAAATCAAAAATTCCTTTTCATTTATAAAGTTTCTGTTCTTTTCAAACATTGATATATATAATTATGCCCCGGAACGATCCGAATCACCGAATCGAATTCCATAGCGCCACATATAGCCAATATACCTAAAACAATGTTTTTTTGCTCAAGACTGAATAGTTAAGCCTGGGCAAATGTATCAGATCATATTTCTTCGTAAATTATTTGACCAGAAGCGTAAACATTAATCGTTGTTGTTGTCACAAATATTTTCGTATTTATTAAACAAAGTTAACCCGATTAAACTCGTATGTACAAGTCAACTGCACGTAGTCAATGCAAGGAGAAATTGAATGCGTAATTTGCTTAAAAATCTTCCGTTAAATGTGAATTGTAAAGAGCAGAAATTTTGTTTGACCAAGCATGAGCAACATATTGATCGTGCCTAAGCGGAACGATTCTTTCACTCAACACGCTTGGCCGATCTATTTCGAGTTTGATCCATCTGTGGCTGACGCCTGGCCAAACTAAATTCGAGGTTAATGATCTTTAAACGAAAATTATATGCTGTTGGTTTACCGGAGTCTTTTGAATGAAAATATAAGAAAAGATCAATTTACTAGGGCAGTGAAACTAAAGAGATTTGGTGTGTGAGGGACTTTATTTGTCAAATCATGATGTCATACCACGTATATGTCCCCCTCCCACCTTTTGCATTCGTAACTACATTACGGTCATCAATTTTATGATGTATTTATAATAATAAAATATGCAAATACATGTTTTACGTTGTTCTAGAAGAAATTGAATGAATCGGTTTCCGCTTTATAAAATTCATGTTAACATTTTAATTTACGGATTACCAGATAGCATCGCTAAGTTGATTGATAGGCCTTTCCCGACGGCTGGCAAATATCAGAAGCATCAATTTGTCAGAATCGAGTCACAGTTGGACCGTGTCTTGGAGACGTCTAACAAAAGATGTTGGATCGATCAATCAGTGACTCGTGTTTAACTGAAAATGCTGGGTAAATATTTTTCAGATAGGGATAAGAAACTCTATTATAGACAAAACACAATGTTATCACTCGACAAACTGGACATTATAAGATATCTATGTATTGTTTGATATTGAGCAAATGAAGATAAGAAAAAACCGCTCGCCCGCAATGTTTAAAGTATTTGTTCAACATATGAGATTAAATAGAACGAAAGCTACTGAGGAATGAGACCAGACTAACTGTCGCTTTCTTAGATAAATATATTGAAATTATGCATGTGAGATCTCGTTTCCCGCGTATTTACCAAAAAGGTCAAAAGTCATAAGCGACAAAACTCAACAAAATTAAGCAAATTATTTCATATTTCATATCACAAAAATCACTGCGTTGCGCTTAGAAAACCGAATCCGACAAGCTGTGTTTTTTCTTTCGTTAAACATAAGAAGTTAAACAATTCAGAAAGTGGTAGATGAATTTACCATCGCCCAGAGCAGATACAACTCACTGCACTTCAGAGAGATGTTTTCCGCTTAAAGTGCAGTTCCTGGTGATATGATATCTTGTAGTAGTATCTCTTTGCGATTGAGTGACTGTTAGTTGGTTCTTTTTTAGGCACTGACTCCAGTGATTTTCAAGGGGGAAATATGCCGTGCTTTAATGATACGATTCAACTGTGGCCTTGTACTTGGGAAAGTTATCTCGGCAAAATTTTCTTATAAAGTAATTTCAATTGAATGAATGTATTCGTATTAGTACGACCAGCTACAGGCAACGTCTTTTAGCAATAGTACGAACGTTATTTCCTTATTTATTATTAAATGGCAAACGTATACGTTCTATCATAGGATTGGGATCAGCTTGTTCAAGCGTATTGAACTAACTTATTATGGAGATATTGATACTGGGAAACCAATGAGATATAAAACGGCTATGTCCTGTGAGAAGAAAAATTTTTTCAAGGGGATAGTTGAAAGGCTAAAAAAGTAAGAATGTACCGCCACTGAATTAAAGTGAATTGATTCGTAGAATTACGAAGTGAATTAAAGTGTTTTTTTGTCAATTCCAAGATTTGCTTCAGTTGATTGCAACATTTTGGGCGTAAAATCTTTGTAGAAAATAATAACATATAATGAGTATTTTGAATGTTTTAAAAATAAAATTAAAAAACGCGAAAACATTTATAGAGCCTTAAAGAAATTTGTAGATGAAAAGGAAAAGGACCAAATATATTACACATAGATAGAAATGATAAAAATAAAAAGGTGGAATTCTAATTGCGTTTGACATATGGTTAGAGCTTTTGCAACCTTTTGAATTTTTTCAAAGATTTCGCCCAAAACTGTGATGCGATAAATCAGGAATTAAAAAATAAATAAGGCATTTTTAGGGAATGCTTATGAACATATGTAAACATAGGTCTGGGCAGTGGCGCTGCAGACAAATAATTTTCCCCGGAAAATAGCGTTTATATCGTTTATAACTATCCAAAATACCGAACATAGCGCCGGAGTTGGGAAAAATCAAAAATAGGCTAGTGCAAATAAGTATTTATTGTGTTTAAGACTCGCAAATAACAATCTCCAATATTATTTATCGCAAAAGCGGTGTTGAATCTCATTACATGTGAATATATCATTCCATATCGTTTGTTGAAAACATTTTGATATTTGTGATTTATGGGAGTAATTATAAAATACCTGGCAACAAGGTATTCGAAGTATTCAGAATCATTCGAAAGAACAACGATTTATATCTTCTATTTGGAAAGATGAAAAGAATATTTTATAATAATATCTTCTGCGTTGGCACTGGCTTTTTGTATTAAAATTTTCACCTATTCCGGTAACAGTTCCTGGAAAATACACTCAGTAGTGGTGGCAAACTAGTATTTACTTGAACAAGGTAAAGGATTTATCTGGAAACTGGGTAAAGTATTACTAGGTAACCTAGTTTCACTTTTAAAACTATTTAGTACCGGAAGATTAAAAACCAGGTAAACTCGCACATTGTGCATTTAAGACATTTTTAATTGATTTGATTATTCTAATCATCGAATTTTCAATTTCGAAAGCTTCACAATGAATGATAATATTAATAATATTCACAATAATTTTCACACCGAGTACCTAGTTAATTGCTTCAAGTAACTAGTTAAAAAGTAGGTAAAGGTATATATTTTACTTAGTAAATAACCAGATATCCGTGAAACTATGTATACTAGGTAAACTTGGTACATACACTAGAAACTAGCTATAATGTAACAAAAATGCAACAAAATCACTTGTCTTTGACAGTAAATTTAATTGACGAGTTTAAACAAAATTCACAATTGACTTTTTTGGCCATATATGGGGTGTTGATGGAACGCACCGCGAAGGTGCGGTCCACCAACAATCCATACTTGGCATT
This sequence comes from Styela plicata, assembly GCA_963675895.2. Classification (NCBI taxonomy): domain Eukaryota; kingdom Metazoa; phylum Chordata; class Ascidiacea; order Stolidobranchia; family Styelidae; genus Styela; species Styela plicata. The sequence continues at coordinate 3,202,383 of OZ023145.1, read as the reverse complement.
AATCTCATCATCATGGCGTTTCAGCTTTGTAAATATGCAATTACTGAAAATGGCCAGTAAATTCACTGCAGATTTGTTACAGAGTAATCGCCCTTCATGTGGCAACGGGAAACTATAAAAATATATTTCCAGGCCACTGGATTCTTGACGTAATGCTTCCCAAAGAGAATTGAACTGCTATTATATAAAAAGGCATCAAAACAAAGGTTTCGGTGATCTAGGGATACATTTGTAATGTGATAACTTAATAATTTATTAATAAAACAACCCCATACATTAGTTACGTCATCCGAATTATACGCAAATATTATTATTTCTTTAATAGCCTAGTAAGCAATTTTTTATTCCAGCTTACGGAAAGCTTCAATGGTTAAGTATGTTAAAATACACAAACACTTGAATTGCAAATTTGACATTTTCTTAAGCTACCACATGTCTGCTGTGGTAAATATTTTCGTGATGCTATGCATATTTTAAGGAGTATAACATGGTATTATGTTTATTCACCCGACCATATTCGTACGTATATTAACAAATGTTGGAGTTTTAAGTTTTCTCTAAGATATGACATTCCAATCATAAATTTCAATTACGTCAAACATGAATTATAGATGGACTGCATGTTTGGACAAGGACAAATTCTCACTCGTGTTAGTCATATAGGTCGCACACATGCGTACAAAATTTACCTTTTTCACTAGATTTCACCTAAAAATATCTGTTAATTTCGAATCACAATTTATTGCTCTTCATCCATTATATGCAACCATTTCCATGAACATGTTCCTAGATTTTTATTTCAGCTGGTAGTTAGTTAGCACTTCCAATAAAATAAAAAGCCTGTGAAACGAAATGTGAGAGGCAAAATAGACCATCAAAGTATCCAACTTCAAAAGGATTATGACAAATAAATACAAATATAACCACAATGCTACTTATGGAATGACGAGAAGATACTTAACCTTATATTTATACCTTAACAAAAATGCAACAAAATCACTGACTTTTAACAGTAATCTTACTCGTCGGTATTGAAAATAATTCTAAATAGACCTATTTGGCCAAATATGGGGTGCTGATGGAACGCACTGCGAAGGTGTGGTCCATCAACATCTCATAATTGGCATAAATCTCATCAACATTGCTTTTTTCAACTTTGGAGATATGCAATTACTGCAAATGACCAGTAAATTTACTGTACTTTTGTTACAGTGTATCGACTTGAAAAACTTCGGATTAAAGAATATTAATATCTTTAAGGAGACTAGAAAAACACTTCAATACCTATCCTAGTGTGAAGATTTAAAATTAGTTTTTACGGTGTTTCGTGACAAAATACACTTACTAAGGCTTAGTTCTTTAGACAAACATATTTGTCTGAACATATTTCAAATAATATTTTCCGTTTATTGCCACTCCTTGGAGTGGATCACCTTGCCCAAGGCCCCGTTGAAGTGGTCACTTACTGGTGGACAGGGTTAGAATTGCTGGAAATATATGATCTTTTCCTGTCCTAAGTTATTACTAATGATTGCGTGCTGGGTATGGAGTAACGAGCTACACTCACGTGTATCCTGCGATGCCAACATGTTTAACCACTGAGCCATCGCGCCCACTTAAAAAAATTTACTTGATTATACTGCTCACAGTAGCAGATCCGAAAACATTCAGTGAGTGCACTGTACAACAAAGCGATAAAATCACTCTTTTTAAATTAATTTTATAAAGTGATAATAAAATGAAATCAAAAAGGCGACTTTTTCGGCGAATAATGGGTGTTGATGAAATGCGCAGACCGAGGTGCTGTTTATCAATAGTTCATTCTTGGCATAAATCTCATCAACAAGGCAGTTTCAAATTATTGAAAATACATAATTACTGCAAATAAACGGTAATTTCACTGTATTTTGTCATAGTGTGATAGAGGGGTTGATTTGAGTCATCAAATTATGTCAGCTTGATGTGCGCTGTAGACTAAAATTTTTGAACCAAATATGCAATTTTGCAGCATAACGAGGAAAAAATTTAAAATTTGCATGACATATTCTGACGTCATAAAATTTTGTCAGCATCTAGATACGCCCGGTACAAAGAAAAAATGCGTTTCTAAGGTAAAATTTTGCACTCTGGGCATGGGAAAATTGTTCAACGCCGTCTTTTGCGAGAGCTATCATTGATGCCAAATTAGAGTCCAAGCGAATCAAAATAAAGTCTTCAAATATTCTAAATGTTGAAGCCAAATGTTAAAATTGGGCTTTCTGCAAAAATATACTTTAATTCTATCGGGTATCCCCCCGTACGAAGTTTCGGAATAAAATATTAAACCGCTCACAACGCCATTTGCGCTATTCAAGCCAGTTGCTATCTCCAACGCTTGCAATATGATGCTGTCCGTGGTTTTGGCACTTTGAAGTTTGAAGCGCAAAAAAAATTTAATATTTTTCTTCAATTTTAAAAAATGTTTTTAGTTTCTGGAAAGTTGTGGGGAACCATCCCATCCCCTCTGTATCTGTTTACTTCGGTACCTAATATTCGGTTATTAATATTCATCAAATGCATCACCACATTATTGTTAATTATCGAGATGAAATAAAATCAATATATTTTAAATCTATCGTATCTATATATAGGATTCCCATAATACATCCCCATGGGATTTTGCGATTGATACAAATCAAGAAATCGATACTTCTGTCGGATGTAATCACTCGGTCAATTTATGCCTTGTGTTAATTTAGTTAATACATTCCTAGACTTTGAACCTTTGTGTTTCTTAACCAATCCCAATCCAAATATTGGCAACGCATGCTTTATTAAGCAGGGATCACTGATGTATCGTCGGCCAAGGCGATGTCCATCTGTGCCGCATTCTTGGCTAAATAAAATTTCTGACAAGAATATCCTTTACTTAAGGCAGTCATATGTATTTGACAGTTAGTGAGGTAATCGGCAGTAAGTATGATAGATATTTTATATGTTATTATCACAATAAGCATAGTTCCAATCTTCATTAGAAGAAAGCATCATTTTTTAATAATAACCTCAAATCAAGGCCGAAGAACGTGCCTTAATGAAAGCCTTGTCGGTTTTGTTCATAGAAACTAATTCCAACGACACAATAAATTTTAATGCTAGAAAACATAAACAACACAATCTGCAGCTAAAACCTTATTTTACATAAATTAAAAAAATGGTGCCATTTTATAGTATTTGATCTTCATTTTTTTCTAAAATCAATGAAGCAAATGTCGATTTTCATTTAAGTTTAAACGTTCAATCCTGGAACAATATTGTGAGTGTTGTTGAAAAGGAATGAGTATCAAAAAATCACAACGGGTACAGCAAATCGGAAAATCACTCACCAGTCCATCGCGTTCCATTACGTTATTCTCATTATTCTCACAGTGCCTCGATTTTCTGGGGATTTGGTTAGCTTATAAAAAAACGTTCTACCAGCCCCATCTGTGACTCATGTTCACAAAAACATTTTTGTAGAAATACTTTTGTCTGGGACAATCCCAGTTATGATTCCTAATTAATAACTATCATGTCATCCCTGTTACAATCTAACGTTGAGTCAATTTTCAAGGATTTGGTTAGCTTGAGAAATATGAGTTGGTCACTTTTTTCTCATACCAACGTTTATAATAGCTCAATGATGGAATTTCGATTAAAAAAAATACTAATCAGATTCCAATTCACAAGGATACGAATTTGCACAGCCCAATTTACAGCGCATAAGTTGCTTCTAGAGTCTTCTAGCATCAAGCATATTCATAACATGTTTATAAAATTCAACAATTCAATGACCCTTTGCAATTCCCAGTTTGGTCGATAAATTTCCTATTGAAATTCGGTCTAAGCAAGTCTAAACCAACATACTTTCATGACAAAGGACTACTACTATGGCTGGGCGAAACCGAATCATTTGGAATTCGAATATGATTCGGATATTTTTTCGCTAACGCTAACTCCATAAAATACTAAATATCCTTTTTTACTTTTGATATTATTGTCTTCTTTATGAAAAACAAGCAAGTTTTTTTTTATTTTATATATTTAATTATTAGTTTAAACAGGCTTAGAACGATGTATTTTCAATTATACTCCAGTCCAAGATCGAACATTTCCATTTCAGCGACAAAGCACGATCGATTTTGTTCAAATTTGACCAAAATCGATTGTATTCTGTCGTTAAAAACGAAAAATTCTACTTCATTTAGCAAGTTTTTGTTTCAATGACCAATTCGAAGCGGAAAGCATTATAAATTAATTTAAACACCATGGTAAAGTGCAGTGAGTGGCACCTGCCCTGGATGACGTAAAAACCATCTACCACTTGTTTATTTCCTCTCAGTCGCCTCTTACCACACGCAGGGAATACGTTAGGACTATTTCAAAGCCCATACTCAGAGATCGCTAAGTACGGCGCATGACGTCAATGTCGTGATTCACAAAAAACATTTTGGGTATAAATTATGTTACTCTTGTGTAAGAACAGTATGCGGTGTTACCAATATAATTATTATTTCATCATTCAACTATTACGTTCCATCTTTGACTAAATTTTCTGGGGATTTGGTTTGGCTATAAAACATAAGTTGGTCATTTTATTCTCACGCCAACGCCTAATAACCGATTTTAATTCTTGTTTCCGCTTTTTCTCTTCTTGTCGGGTTAAGCATCTCTTTGACGAAGCTCAAAACGTCACTGACCAGCGAGGCAACATTTCTATATCATCTGAATTTGCCCAGAGCGAATACTTAAGGAGTTTCATAAGAGTCCCAACCTCAAACCCACAAAGAGCTGCATAGGAGCGGAAATGATTGGGTAGCCAATCGCCTTGACCGGTTAAAAATTTTGTTGGGATGAACGAGAGTACAAAGCTTTTTCGAACAAAGAGCTATATAATATCTATAAAATAAACAAAATGAGGCAGGCAAAGTAGTGGTCAAATTCTTTATTTTTTCAAAGTAATAACGTTTAAAAAATAATAGTATTGAGTGGCCCAAGAATGCACTTTTGTTTAAACTCTATAAATTTTATCCAATATTTTCAAAAATATTTTCCACGATCTAAAACTATCGATGTAAAGGATTAACTCCATTGCATTTTGATTGTGCCAGTGTTCCAAACACAAAATATTCCAGCAAAATTTCGGATGAAGCTACGAAATGGGAAATTGAGAAAAACTTTGGTTTGATCAAAGGAATAGCTTAATGCGTCATTCAAACGTACAATGGCTTAAGAGATTGAGTTGTCGGACAACACGCGACAGTGTGTTGAGTCACAATAACTATGTGAACAAAGCATGTACAAATAATATATTTACTGTTTTAAAGTGAAAAATAAATTAAAAATGAATTGCTTTTTTATTTTAATAACTCCATCTTCCTTACGAGTTTTAGAAATATTTTTTATGATAATATCCTCACAATCCCTTTGAGCGCATTGTGAAGAATTTTTCGTTTTTTGTACCAAGCGGTCGCAGATGCGTGACGGAACGAGTCTTGTCAAAAATCCTCGATTTGGAAGAAGAGATATATGTTCATTTAGGTTTTTTTTTAAATGGTTTAATACTCAATCAGAATTTATTTGTCGAGCATTAGCCACAGATTTACCGCTCCTCGTCGACGCGTTTCATCAGAGAACCATACTCGACAAAATATGTCATAATTACACTTTTCTGATGGGTAAATGTTCAAGTTAGAAGTGGAAACGTAAAACGTATAAAACCAGTTATATATGATAAACACTCACGTGAAAATATATTTCCTTCAAACATGTTTTGTTTAGTGCGAGTGACAGATGGATCCTGCCGACGAGTAGAGCTGGGCAATTCGATTGGGTGATTCGAATCGATTCGAAGCACGATTTTTTCGAATCAATCGTGAATCGTTCATGGGAACAAAAAATTGTTAAATGAACTAAGATTTCATTTTCAACGACGAAATGTAATGGACTTTGGTCGATTATATTTCGTCGTCAAAATATGAAAAGCGTTGATTTTAGTATGAATTAAAAATTCACTATAAACTATGAATTTCTTCATTTTCACGATGGAGGCACGATGGGATATTTGTTATATACAGAGAAATAGGGATGCGATCCGATTCGAAATAAATATTCAAATCAAATTCGAATTCCATATGATTCGGTCTTGCCTAGCCCTACCAACCAATTTTTGATCACGACCATCTTCAACCAAACAGGTTTAATGTTCTTGATTAGTCATTGTCTATCTTGTTCAGTTCGGTCGACGTATGTCATAACACACTGGGTTTAGTGAACTGGTGGGCATAAATCTATGACTTGCACTTCTCCAGTCGGAGGTCTTCAACCTGCGATGCAACAAGACCATGACGCCCGGCAATATGGAATGTAACAAAATGCAGTAAACTCCGACGTTCTTTAATAGTAATTTTAATACATTATATTGAAATAAAATTACAAAAAGGCTTTTCTGACCAATTCAGGGCTATTTGCTCAACAAGTCATACTCGGCAGAAATCTTATCAGCAAGGCGGTTTTGGAATAAGCATATCAATATACTATGGTACTTGAAAGATACATTATTATGTCTCTAATTTTTTTATATCTTCTATCCATGTACTGTGCGTGAATGAATCTTAGCAAATTTTACCAGAAATATTATCTATTTTTGCACAATAAGCTAGTCGAAAAAAGGGTCGAATAGAGGGCAATATTTGTATTGTAGTTGTTTGATATATTGTCAAACGAGATGAATTTTGCCATCTTTACACAGTCCTGCTTGATTTTTTTTTTGTCTAGACTGGGCCTATATTCTTTGATTTAAAATTCGAGTATTGACTATTTAAAATTTACGTAACCCTTTGCGATCCTGTATGTAAACACACGCGGTGTCGTGTTCATTTCATTTTGACTATAGGGCAAAAGTAATCAAAAATATACGTACACAAATGTCTACCTATGTTTCGAACCAGGAAGTCAACTAAGTTTTCTAAAAGCCTGATATGTTAAACATTGGTCACCAACAAATACCACCGTCTAAGTGACGTCCATGTCAGGCCAATGTTTAACAAAATAACATTTTCATTAGGATTTTTACGTAATCGGTTTTCTAAGCCCACAAAAATGTCCTACTTAACCGAATTTCAAAAGCTGGTCAAACATGTTTTGTACAATGTATCGAATGCGGGTATGTTGAAGTGCCTTTACAAGGGGTGATATATAAAACCGAATAAGGAGAGTCGGAATACCACAAGTTAACTCATTCTATAGGTGAATACACACAATACAAGCGTTCACAAGTACATTTTAAATCAAACCGAAGCAGTTGCATTTTTAGGAATTTGGTAGAAAATGGCGGGTATGACGTAGACGCACAATAAAATTCCTACATGACCAAATATAGTAACATCATTGCATCATATTAGGTGCTAAACCGCAGAAGAGAAAAATTGTGCGAAATTCACAATAAGCTCTGAATTGAAAACTCAAAATTTTGCTAAAAATCTGAACTTCTTGAATAATCGGATAAATAAATACTTGTTCGCGCTAACATACATACAATTTCAATATTGTCACTGTTTTGACTCAATAATTGTTGTTTGACGAAATTGTGGGTTTCAGACTATGAAGTACTTACACATTTAATTGCTTATGAAAATCCCAAGATTGAAAATCGATGATTTGAATGAAGTACGCCAGAACTGAACGTTCTACTGGGGACTATATGAAACTTATGCAGGTATCAGTTAGCAGGTTCTCCCCAACGGAGTTTCATACGGCCCTGTCCGTTCAAATAGGGTAGACTCATTTTATAAAATAGTATAAAATTAGGTTTTAAACTCCACTATTTTGCTTTTTTACTTAACGAGGGACAAGAAATTGAAACAATAGATAAATTGAAACTCATTTATTGCCGCAATAATAAAATGATCACAGTGAAATGTTGAAAATAAATTAATATTAAAAAAAAATAGATGAACAATAATAGAACAGTAGGGAAATTTTCACAATGAAGTGTATCGTTGAATTTGAACATAATTTAAACAACGTTCTCAAGACCTTGGCCAGAGCAGCTGAATGTAGGTCAGGGCAATGTGTGACTCGGCGATGCGAATCAATTCGAAACACAAATTATTCCAATAAATCGCGAATTGTTCATAGGAACGAAAGCACTCTGGGTAGGAGGGAATTCTCATTTTTAAAGACAAAATGCAATCGAGTTTCGTCAAATTTGACCAAAATCGATTTTATTTTGGATCTGAGAATATCAACCTTTTGACTGTTCGACAGGATTGTGAAGTCTAATATTGATAATAATCCTAACATTAGTAATACGTTTCTATAATGAAGTTGTAATGGTAAAATAAGATATTTGTTATTCATATGGAATTAGTGATTCGAAAGTGATGGAATATTTATATTCGAATTATTCAAATCCGATTCGAATTGAATTATAAAATATTTAAATTTGCCTATTTGAATCGATTCGAAGCACAGATTATTCGAATCAAACGTGAATCGGCCATGGGAACAAAAACTCGCCAAACGAAGTGGAGTTTTTTGTCTTTTAACGACGAAATACAATCGATTTTGGTCGAATTTCACCAAAATCGATTGTATTTTGTCGTTAAAATGAAAATTTTCGCTCTTGGATCGGAATGTAATTGAAAATACATCCTTTTAAATTCCATTATGCTGATATTTGTAATTCGTAACTGTGGAATCTTCCTAATTATCATGAAGTAGACAATAATAGTAATAGTAAAAATGGCACATTCGTTATTTCTATGAAATAGTCGATTTGATCCGATTCGAAAAAAATTATCCGAATCAGATTCAAATTCCAAATGATTCGATGTTGCCGAGCCCTAATGAACACTTGGATAAAATGGCTGCCATCAAAAGCAGATTCAACAAAAGAGCAATTTCTCACTAGTCATTGACTAAAAACTAAAATGCTTTTTTCAAGTGTCGATCGGTATTGAATCTGTTCTAAAGAGCGCGCAGCTAGCGGCTTCGTATGTATTAGATCTATTCTAATCTAACAGGGTCGCGTGAGTTAGACTAGCTTTCCATATGAGAAGTATATAAGAATAAAAGAAGATAGGTAATAATGATGAGAAACCATAAAGCATGTCTCTACGGAGCGGAATGATTTCAATCATCCTAATTAATTATTGTTGATTCTCGTCATGAAGTTAGAAAACGTTTCCAATACCCAAAACATCTTCGTGTGAGTGCGCTCTAGAGGGAGTTAGTCCTTTGAGAATCGTTCAGTGTGTTTTCTGGGCAGCGAATTGCCATCTTAGTACAACTGTTCCCCAATTTATACAGTGATTCCTCTGTTATTTATTTCTCGAAGTACTTGCTTTAAATTTTTTGCCCCGTTCAATAATATATCTTGTATTGAAATGTCGGTTATGCCCATCTCGTGCAGTTGGCTGTAAAAGAATGGACATTTTAGTAAAATTGATGAAATAAAATTGTCACCGAAAGGTAATCCGTTTGAGCAAGAAAATTTGTGTGGTGTGATTCTCGAGCACAAGGAAAAGAATGCAAGCAAAACTTAGAAGTTTGCAAATAAATTTTTGCAAAAACCACATACTTAGGAAAAAATATTTAAAAATTTTTGAGAAAATCATAGTGAAAAAATTAACATTTCACTTTGAGCAAATATGGGAGTAACACCTTGAAGAAACCAACTAGCCAATGCTTAGAGTCTACATATATTGCAAAACCATCAACTGTATCTTAGACACAATTCGCAAGAGAATATAGAATACTTACCCATCAGAGAGTTTCATAATCTGTTCAGCAGTTACACATCCATATCTGAGCATAATATCTTTATATTGAGTCATATTCATGTCTTCCAACCATTGACCAAGCGATGATAAATCAAGGGTTTTGGGAATACATTCGGCTTGCTCTTCAAGGGGCCTGAAAAAAAAACGAATAGTCTCACAATATTTTATAATCGTGTATTTGTTGAATAAAAAACTTAAAAAAATTTTTAGTCAGTATGTAATGTTTCTTGTAAACTCATGCTAAATTTGGTAAACATCGCCCTTATTCAGCTTTTAGACTCTCTAAAAGTAAAGTAAACAAATATTTTATGAGGATGAACAGTTTTCATTTCTGAACCCAGCGTTCATTTATGCCTTTTTGTAGCTTTTTCATTATGGGTTTTAGGAGACTCTTACGAAGTTTTTTGTATCCTTGTTTTGAGCAAGATTTGATTAAATAGAACACACAGAAAAATGGGTAACTTATTTCGTAATTATACATTTCCATAGAGATAAAAAGAATGATTTCAACTATCAAATTTGAAATTTGTATACCAGTAAATTAACTGTTTATTCAAGATTGATACATTTGAGTGATAAAGTAGGGCTTACATGTTATTAATAGTGTCTTGCAACAAATCAGGATCAAGTAACAAATTATCAATTTGGGATACGATTTGTGTGAAGGTTGGTCGTCGTGATCGATCCATATTCCAACAGTTGAGCATCAGATTATGAAGTATCCGGGGACAGAACGGCGGTGGAGGGAGTCGATATCCGTTTTCAACACAGTGGAGGACCTGGAAAAAATGGTTGTATATATCTAGTATTCGATAACTATAAATCAATATTATTCATATTGCCTATATACTAATTGTTTACATTAACATTATCTTGCAATTATCTTATTACGATAAATATCCAAATAAGCTTAAAAATGTTTTGTTGACTTGTAGTGGATTACTAAGGTCGTAAATCTTTCATGGTTTGGTGATTACACACATACAAACTCTTCTGATATCAATCAATACCATATATATTTTGTACCAAAGTTCATGAGTGCGACACATATTTCCTGTTATGGATATATGTGCAGTCTCGACTGTTCGTTTTTATAAAAAACGTGGATATTGGGGAGGGGATTTGTGGAAGTGTTCGTTATTTATGATTCATTACTTAAACGAGGAAATCAAACTTACGTCTTTGTTAAGCATCTCCCAGTAAGGTCTTTCGCCGTGTGTAAGAACCTCCCACATGACGACACCAAAACTCCATACGTCACTTGATGACGTATACGTTCGTTGGGTAATGGCTTCAGGTGCAGTCCATCGTATTGGAATCATCCCGCCCTGATAATATAAAAATGTTATCTCAGATTATACATCGGTTTATGTAACTCACCACAGTGCTCCAAATTAAAATTAGGGTAAGAATCTATATATTTAATCACATTACATCACCTTATAGGTCAATAATTAATGTATATTATAATAGTAATTTATATTACAAAAAGAAATGGTTTTCAAAAATAAGAATATCCTGTTGGTAGAAATCGAGTTGCGATGCAAACACTGCGCATTTTTTTTAACAAATAGTGTAAAATATCTACTTAATATCCATACCTTAGTTGTATATATCGCAGTTCCACCATCTTGTGCCAACTCTCTACTTAATCCAAAATCCGAGACTTTACAAACAAACTGATCGTTGACCAATATATTCCTCGCTGCAAGATCACGGTGCACGTATCCCATGTCAGAAAGATATTCCATTCCATCGGCGATATCTCGGAGAAGATTTAGAAGTTGAAACATTTTGAGCTCGTTGTTTTGCAAGTGGCGATCCTGTGGAAATACAATATATTGTTTTATATTTTATCTGTTATGGTTGAAGTAATGAATAAAGCAAAGAACGCAAAAGTCAACTCTAAATAGAGGCACAAAAAAATTCACCGGAAGCGAATTTGAATTGTATGTCAGTTACAACACAAAGCCAATGAATCGTTTATCTGTGGCCTTTATAAGATAATTAATTACTCAATGCACTGGTGGAGTAACGTAGCTTATATGTTCTATTCGACATATTTTCCATATTCCTATTCCATACTTTGATGATATATACTATAGAAATTCGAGTTTGTAAGTATGCTATCACCAATTCAAAGAATTAGAAAAGATTGAGATTGAATGCCATTATATTCTTTTTAATTTTTTATTGATTAAAAATTTACTTGAAAGAACGTTTTAGTGAACTCACCTCTAAAAATTCATCCAATGAGCCATTCTCCATAAATTCTGTAACAATCATAAGAGGCGTGGTTTTGGTAACTACGCCTTCTAATCTGATGACGTTTGGGTGATCAAACTGTCCCATGATTGACGCTTCCAAAAGAAAGTCTTGTTTTTGTTTCTCTGTGTAACCTTCTTTCAATGTCTTGATTGCAACTACTAAGTTACTTGTAGGTAATGTATGTTCGACGCATATCGGGGTCACAGGACGAAGAAGACCTTTGTATACGTCACCGAATTCACCTGGAATGTAGAAATGGTTAGTTGAACGTTACGATAATATTTATGTTGTATATTAAAAAATTATATGAATTATTTTCAACATTGGTATTCACTATTCTCTTGTCGTAACTAGCTTATTTACTAGAGAAAGCTTGTTAAGTGAAGCTTGTAATTAGGGCTAGGCAATTCGATTCGGTGATTGGAATCGATTTGAAGCATGATTAATTCGAATCAATTGACCAAAATCGATTATATTTCGTTGTTAAAATATGAAAATTGTTGCTCTTATTGTGAATTGAAAATACGCTACAAACTAAACATTTCTTTATTTTCACCACGGGGACAAGTTGTAATAGTAAAATTGGGATATTTGTTTTCTGCAAAAAATTAGTGATTCGATCCGATTCGGAAAAAAAATATTCGAATCAGATTTGAATTCCAAATAATTCGGTTTTGCCCAGCCCTACTTGTAACCTGATCTTTTGTTGCCTTACTTTCTATCTTGACTTATTTAAATATACCTGTGAGAGTGATAGGCAGACAGACCAAATTTATACACCAATCATGTGAGCACAAGTTAAATTAAGTAAAAATGACAATGTGCGATGCGATTTTGGTCGAATCTGGTCAAAATAGGCAATTTAGTCTTATAGTTATAGATTTGAATTTTATTTTTTACTTATAGTCACTTCTTGATTTTGATAATATTTGACCTTTAAGTCTGTTTATTCTGATAATAGTAATTCGTAACTATAAATTTACTGATATTAATAATGGAGGAAATTTGTAATTGCAAAAACAAGATGCTTGTAATGATGTCAATTATTTGATCCGATTTGAGCAAATATCCGAATCAGATTCGAATTCCAAATGATTCGTGTTTGCCCGGCCCTGATTTGCACATGATGATCAGAATAGACAGTTCCTCGCCCAATAAGCGACTTTTGTATCGACAGTCCTATTTAATTGCCAAAATTTTAACAGTTTTATTACCTGATCCAAGTAATTCATCTTTCTTGATATTATACGAATCAATCTCTTTTGCAAATTCGTGGACTGCTTGATCTGGATCCCCGTATGTACTTGGGTCAACGTAGGTTTTTGTTCGCATACTCGTTGGTGGAGAGCTCAGTTGGTTTAGTTGGTGCTGAGCCTGGATGAGATCAACTGAAAATAATTAAAATATATATATAAATACTCCAGTTTTGTTAAGATAAGGTAAATTTCTGTATGTTACTCTTCAAACGTTTGCTCAATGTGTGACTGTGACAAAAAATTTCAATAACTACGGAGGCACTCTGAGCTTTTAAAATGACAAGTGAAATAGATTAACTACGATTAAGGAAATATATTTTGTGAGAATATACCGATAAAACTTTAGTGCTTGCACGTTCGAATTCTCTTTGCTACAATTTATTTTTATAGTTACTCATCAGAGTGAATCACTCTGTACAAAGCCTCTCTTATTATCTTTCTTTTCACTAATACTTATAAGAATTTATTTCTCCAAGTCTTTTAAGAAATATGCTGGATATTTAAAACGATATCCGACGGTCTCAAACGTGATATTTCAATAAAGATTTGCACCAGCTAATTCGGCAACACCACGACGACACTAACCTGCGGTATCGAAGAAAGGGTACATTTCAATCTCATCTTGTTTATGTTTATTCTGACTCCTGATTCTGCTGACGATAAGTAACGCGGAAATAACGACAATCAACATGGCGCATGATATGGCAATTCCAACTACTATAGGCAGGTTGTCACTGGAATGTTTCGCTGGATATTGTGTTGTTGGTTCTTCTTTGGTGTTGGCGTCTGGTGTGGCGACTGTGTCTGAATTTGAACTCGGAACTCCTAGTGTGCGAAACACGATCGGTGTACTGAAGTGGCCATATCCCGCAGCGTTTCTGGCTCGGATCTAGAAAGAAGGAGGAAGGCAATTTGAAAACATTCAACCCGCAATTAGTTTTTCATAGGGACAAGACAAGCATTGCAGTCGTTTGAAATCCGAAAAGTCAAGTCGAGCTATGCAGACCATGTGCTATGTGACTCGTTTTCTACAAAACAAAACTATGGTTAAGGATAAAATTGCCACAAACCTGCACAACAAATGATGTCCCTTTAGGTAGATATTTTATTCTAAAAGTTTGACTCTTAGTTCTATTTGTTCGTTTTATCTGAGGACCGTTAATTCCATCACTTTTGTATTGTATCTCATATTCTATTATAATTCCGTTTGGTTTTGATGGAGAATCCCAGTTCAGTAGAACTTCAGTTGGTTTTCCATCGATGACACGAACATGGCCGACTGCTGAAGGCGCTAAAAATGAAGATGTGTGGGATAACGTCAAACTGAAGTAGTCAATCATCGAAAACTAAATTGTAGAATTGGGTAAATAACTACGGACAAATAATATAATAAAAAATACGCTAAAATGCAAAGCATTCCTAATATGTTAAGTTTTTATTACTAGCATTTCCCCGTCGAAATGTTGGAATTAAAAACCTATTACTACAGTTGTTTTGCAACAATTTGGATACAACACCGAGACGAGAACATTCTTGAAAATATCTAAAATTTGTAGCATAATATAAAGTTTCATCTTGTAAGACCTTACCTGATTCACTTGTTTTAAACTTGATTTCTGCAAATTCAGGTTCTGAACCGCTAACTTCCGTTACTCCATTGTACGAATATATCTGCAATTGAATGTAAAATTATTACACTCCAATATTTCGACGTTATCAAAAATATTAGAAGTATATTGTGGCACCATTCATTTATTTCAACTCATGAATTGCCAAGTTTATACCCTACTGTTTTATCCCTTTTTATATCATTGAGATGCTATCCGACTTTTGGTCGTAACCAGTGTCAACATCGAAATACAAAACTTATAATATACGAAAAAATAATGAAAGACAACTAAAAAAAAAACTTAACAAAAATCATAATCAGTGATATTTATTTATTGTATTTATTGAGGCCACAACGTTAAAATCGTCACTATTACAACGCTTGATCGGGACTAGTTTGGCAATCGGTGAAAAATAATTAAACTCACCCTGAATCTATAGCTGGTATGAGGTGAAAGTTGTCTTATTTCTACATTTCTCTGACTCAAGAATCTTCCTCTCGGTTCATAATCCACATTATCGCCACATTCAGAGCAAAGTGAATAAGTGGAATCGCATCGCAGGCAGGAAATGCTGGAAAGAAAAATTAACTAAATAAACTATGAGGTAAGAATAGTGTTAGTGCTACTGTGCTTTCACAAGACAAATTAGTTCATTAAATTCAGTCCTCCCCCAGACAGCCGAAATTCTTAAGTCTAGTTTAGTATCGTTCTTTCTTGAAGTAATGCAATTTTCGTTCGAAGAACAGACGCATTTTCACAAGGGCTGGGCAAAACCGTATTCGATTCGAATACATTTCGAATTGGATCGAATCACGAATTCAATGTAAATAATAAATATCCCATTCGAACAAGTAAAAATTGTCTCTATTGTGAAAATCAAAAAAATTACAGTTTATAGTGTATTTACAATGTGAACAATTTTCATTTTTTAACGACAAAATACAATCGAGTTTGTTCAAATTTGACCAAGATAAAAAAATTCTTGTCCAATTATTAAGTATTTGTTCCTATGGCACGATTAATTCGAATATATTGTGCTTCGAATCGATTCGAATCACCGAATCGAATTGGCAGCCCTGATTCTCACCCTGTTAAAACCTGGCAGCACAGGCGCTATTTAGGATGAGAATATTCTCCCAATCTATGTTTCTGCATTGAAAAATGGTACTCACGTACACTAGACGCTTTTAGCACTTCTATTTTCCATGAAGAATGCGGTTACATTAGGATAACAATTTATTAAATTCCATGGAGTACGTTTAAGTATATTAGACTGGAATTAGAATAAGGTTTACCTGTAAGTTGTGTCTGTTCTTCCGCCTGTAAACTTAGGTTCTGACCATCTTATGTTGATCGAAGTCTTGTCAATACTATATTGTGGGGCTTCGGGTTTTGTAGGAGGCTCTGAAGAAGATACATACAGCATAACAGTGAATTATTGAGAGATTTATAGCTAAAATATATATATTTTTAGTGGATTTGCCATGTGGAAATACATTATTATTTTATTTTTTGTTCGGGACAATTTGCTAATAATATTCTTGTCTTTTCCGGTTAGAAAAACCCACTGCTTATCGTTTATTTTGATAACTTACTTGTGCAAGCCATGTTTTGTCCATCGTTCCTAGCTTTATAATATCCAGCACTGCAGATACATTTGATCGAAGCAAACTTTATTGATAAACTGTTATCTGGACAAGTTTGACATTGATTGTTTCCAACTTCGGATTTATATTGTCCAGCTGAGCATTCTGAAATAGAGAGGTAATATATTTCGAACCAATGTTTATTAAAATCACATGTAGTTGATAGGGTACAAAGGTATCATCTAAGCAAAACACTGACGATAATAAAGTAGTTTGTGAATGGGCTTTTTACTATTTACTGTGTCAAGATGATAACTTGCTAGGGATCGTCCCGTATAATATTAAGCAGATAATGTCTAATGGTTGGCCTTTCTTTAAGCTATAACCGTGATCACCTGAAACCAATATTGACTTAGGATAAACAAAGGTTTATAGACCTTGCGTTATTGTATCATTTATGTTATAATTTATCGACGTAGAATGCCGTTTAACATCTACACTTGTTACACCACCGTACAAGTATAATGCTTCGATTTCATTTCTTACAAAAATGGAATATTTCATATCCTTATGGCTGGAGTACACTTTAGCAGAAATATGGTCACAAAACGCATGTTATTAGGTTTTTACGTCTCGCCTTGTTCAAACCCTTCTACTTACCAGCGTTTGATTCATTACGCGCAACAAGTTTACCCAGCTTTTTGTTGCTCGGTTAAGTGGGGCATTCCTGTATGGATTGGCTGTTATGTGGCTTCAGAAACCCTCGTTTATTTGATTGCGTACAATGATTAATTCTTTGAATAACGACACAGGAAATCACCATTGTTTATGTCTTGATTTGTTTCGCCCAGGTTTTTTTTACGTTTCAGTCATTATTGATAGGCGTGATACTGATGGATCGCGCCGCCGAGGCGCGGTCCGTCATTGGCTTATGCTTAACAAAATCCCAATTTATGCGAGGTTAAAACAATGCGATTATGAGAAATTGGAATCCACTATAGCACCAAAAACATTGGCACATTTTGGATTTGAATGAATATTCTACTCATCTCATGAAAATCTTACGTTGCAATTAGGATATTTGGTAACATAAAATGAAATTTGATAATTGTATTTTGGCTGAGGGAATGTGTCTAAGACCTTGCAGCTGTACAAAATATCTTATCAGCGGTTGTCTTGTTGTGTAATTATTCTAGTCACGTTACATTGTTTGGACAGGGATTTGGAAATGATAACGTGAATACCTGGTCTAATTCTTACTCATTAGTGCGATTGAAGGTATTGAATTAAGTAATACGAAACTTATGAGTCTGTTAGAACAGAACTTTATAAAAATGAGTGATGACCACTTATTTTCTGCTGAACTGCACTCTAAATGAAGCAAGATGTAATCTGGAAGAGATCAAATATTGAATACGAATATTAATAGTTTAGGGTTATCAATTTTATATTCGAATCCCATAACAAAACTTTTTCAAATCGATTCCTTTTCATTATTTTCTGATTTTATTTTAAAATTGAATCGAAAATTTGACAAATATCCAATTTACTAACTGCAACGAAATTGGGAGAATATATATTCAAAAGAGAAAGGGAGTAATTCGATACAAATTTGTGCCCAAAATCATACTGAAGCATACTTTATCACAGAAAACAGAACAAATCCGTTATCGAAGGCCATGAAAAGCGCAGGGAAATGATAGTAATTAAAATACGTGAAAGACAATTAATGAAAATGGAAATTTAAATGAAAGGAATTGTTGTTCACTTGTCATCCATTTCCTCAGGAAAATCCAATTAGAATTAATCCCACCGAGACAGTAGTCTTGTTTTAACAGCAAATCTCGGTCAGAAATTTCAGTACTCGATATATTTTTTTAATTATGGGTCGCTGATAGATCCGCCGCCGAAGCGCGGTTTATCTGTGATTCATGCTTGATAAGATAAAATTTGTAAAAAAGGAATTAAACAACGTTGGATTTCCAGACATTATTGAATTAAAATTAATCAAAGATTGTCGAGACACTTAAATTTTCAACAAAAGTGGTTTTTAAAGATTTTTTTCATCGAAAATCATTCTGAGCAAAGTCGGAAGCATGTAATTCCTGCAACAACACTCTAAGTGGAAAAACAACCCAAACGGAACAGACAAATTTTAAAACCCCAATTGATTCGAGAACATGTCCAATTCGGAAGAGTCGAGTACTAACTTAAGCTATGCGATTCGATTTGATTTCGATTTTTATTTTATCTGGATTCGATTAAAAGTAAGCCTAGTGTGATTTAAGTTTCCATTGGATAATATATGTATCTGAATCATGGTGACCCTAACTATAACTTAATATTACAGTATTTACTGACATGTTTTGAACATTAAGAACATGTTGTACCTTACACATGTTCGAATAAAATGTCAACATCTCGTAACAACCCTGTTTTTAATAGTTACGCGGGTTATTGAACGCATGGCTACATGACGTCATTTTTTTAAACACTTTCAAATTTCAAATCCTCGATTACACAGATTGACTGTACCGACGCGAACAATCCATCAGTGACTCATGGTTGATAAAAGAAAATCCCAACTAATCATTTTTTTGAAATTTTTCTGTTTGGGTCCAAGCAAAATGAAAAATATTTGCGGTTTCAACCATTGGTTACGACATCCCATTGTTAGGACCATTTGAGTAATTACCGTGAATCGATTCCATGGCGCCACGCATACTTTGTTCAAACTACGACTTCATATTTGAATAAATAATCAAATATATTGGAAAATAACGCCCTAAAATACTCAGAGCGCAGCCAGGTCAGAAATAGTATGACCAAACATCTTTTTTCAAGTATGAGTCACTGATGGATCACGCCGCTGAGGCGTGATCCATCTGTGGCCAATGCTTGGCAAAACAACGTTTATAGGGAGTGGCCAGGCTTTCTTTTTATGTTGCATTTTGTCACGTTGGTGGTTGCTTGTTAAATTATTTTTTGGTTCCCTTCCCCCCTTGCTAAGATTTGAATAATCGTACATGGAAAATAATCACGCGGTAACCTAGATATCAATTTCGCGGGGTTTTATGAATAAATGACGTAATCGTGAATGTCTGATTGCGCGCACAGCCCACAATACGAATTACAAAATTGCCCTCTGTCACAAGTACTCCTTCAACGCCCACTCTTTATGGCGACGAATAAATGTTTTTCCAACTTCAAAAGAATGTTTTTATGTTATGACGATGTTTTATAAATAAATAAATAATAAATAAACAATATTAATAAATTTGATGAGCTTGTTACAGGTGGCAACAAACTAAATTTAAATTGTTTATTTCGACATTCGATACCACACATTGTGTTTGCCACTGGGGCCATTTGCAACTTCAAATAATATGGTGAATGACAAATAAATTTAAATAAATAAATTTGTCAATGTCTTCTCGAGTTATTTGAGAATTACGGGCTATTAAGACTTCTATTTACTTCAACCTTCCAAAAATAGGTTTTGTATATTATTTAGAAATAATAAATTCCGTATATTAATTTTAATCCACTTACAAAAAAAGAATCCAAGATTGTCTATTGAGCAGCATTTGAAAAGATATGCGTAATATGCATGAAGCCAGTGTTTATACAACCAGCACAGGTATTGACGACTGATTTCACTGAGGAAGATCATATCATAGCGTCTACTAGGTCAAATTGTATCACCCAAATAATAGTTTTTTTTTATAGACACTTCGTAAAGTGGATCACCCTGTCCAAGACTTCTTAGAGTGAATCACCCTGCCCAAGGCCCGGTACTTCTTAGAGTGGATCACCCTGTTCAAGACTTCTTAGAGTGAATCACCCTGCCCAAGGCCCGGTAACAGCGGCCACTTATAGACGGAAAGGGTTACAATTACTGGAAAGATACCATCTTTCCCTGTTCGGCTTAGCCCACCCAAGTTATTACACCCTGGGTTGAGAAGTGGGCAGGGATAAGCGAGCGGGACTCGCCGGGGCTCGAACCCGAGATCTTCAACCTGCGATGCCAACATGTTTAACCACTAGGCCATCGCACCTCACAAATTGTTGTTCTAACTAGGCTGGGCAAAACCGAATCATTTGGAATTCGAATTTGATTCGAATATTTTTTCGAATCAGATCGGATCGAATTCGATGTATATACCGAATATCCCATTTTTGCTATTACAACTTGTCTTCATTGTGAAAATCAAGAAATTTATAGTTTATAGAATAAATTCAAAAATTTTTCATATTTTAACGATAAAATATAATTGATGCATTTCAAAAAAGCAATCGATAATGCATTTTGCCGTTAAAAATGAAAGTTCTAGTCTATTTAAAACGTATTTGTTCCTATGAACCATTCACGATAGATTCGAATATATTGTGCTTTGAATCGATTCAAATCACGGAATCGAATTGACCAGCCCTAGTCCTGTAATAAAATATATAAAATTCAAATATATGGTATTGATTCAAAAAACACATGTCATAAAAAATATGACGGTTCTTTCAAACCGTTGCTCCAATGTCCTCTTAAAATGATCTCAGTTTTCACAGTAGAATATACATAGTATAGCAGATGTAGATTGAATTTGGATCTATTTAACTACTGTTTATACAACCGTTGCCCCCATTGACAGCAAATCTATGGAATTATTGCCTTTAGTAATGGATATGGGTTGATGTAAAATAACAGACTTCGGATTGTGATCACTAAATTAACAAAGCTTCTCCCTAAGGTAGTTTGTAGGTCGTATATACAATATAATTTGATCTGACGATATTGATTTAAGATTTGTATAATTGTTTTATTCCTCTCGTGTCGCAATTGAATAATTATGAGTCGATAAATTAGGCCTATTATTTAACACTATTGCAAATTTGAAGATAACTCTAATCGAAATCGGGGTGAAACATTTTAGGTTTCGTTCAAATGAAAAAAAAATATTTCAAATAAAGCTTTCTTAAAAAAGATTGAAAATGAGGCAACTTTAAAGTAAATGTTGAAATTATCTTATGAGCAAGGAGCGCAATACGAAGACTAATATACATTTATATTGTTTCAGGAAGTGAGGGATTATATCGCCCAAAAACTGTAATCAATTGTATTTTACGTAAGGGCCATTGGTAACTCATGTTGAATATAACCGATTTTTTGAAAAAGAATATTTGTTTCTCATTACGCACAAACAAATTTTTGACAACAAATAATCAGCGTGCGTAACATAACATCTAAAGCGATTTTTTGTTTCCACATTTTTCAATTATTAGATGTTTTTATTTTATGAATCAATGGAATGTAAAATTATCCATGACTATTGTAGAAAGTACAGGATATACCAATCCATCTCAGGTAATGATGTCTCTATACAATCAATCACATTTCCAAAAACCTTTTCAAACAAAATTCCTTTCAGAATATCTCTATTGTAGTGAAATGTCGTACACCATTGTTGATCCAAACCGACGTTAGCGATATCCGATACGGCTTGTATTTCTGGAAGCGGGACATCTATGTAATTATCGTTTAATGAATGGCAGAGAACGGTTTTATCTTTAAAATCGAGTTTGATTAGACCCAATTAAGATTGTTTTAAATAGTTTTAATGGGTTAATCTCTTAACATAATTGAAACGTTATATTTTTAAAACATAATACAATATAATTATGCGGCAAAACATTGTCTAATTATTCCTTCCCTTGAAATTTAAAATTATTGAAGCGCATCCAAGTAAATATTTTATTTTAGTAAGCATGAGACACAGATGGACCGCGCCTTAGCGTGGCGCGATCCACCAGTAGCTCGCTCTTAATAAGATATTTATTCCAAGAAGATAATTTTTAACTTGGATGTAGTAATTGATGACATACTTGATTGATTTATAGCTTTGGACCGGGTTAGCCTGCAAATAGGGTTTCAATGAATCCTATCATTTCGATTAAATTATAATATTATTCGCAAAATGCATCGGGAATTCAATAAGTGATTGAATTATTAATAGTATTGGCAACGAATAGAATTCTCGAATCATAGCATAATTACAGGCACGTGTATTTGATTGATTCGATCTTGCATCCCAAAATGAGATTCTTATCTACAACTAATAGAATGCGATATTCATTTTAACTTGTTGGTGTTTTTCAAAAAAGTGAAATTTTTTTCGCTTTTTGCGCGAATGTTGCTTACAAACTATCAAATGTACACCAAATAGAGCTTCGACGATGAACTTTTTTTAGTTAGTTTATAAGCTGGAAAGTCACATACCTGAATACTAATGTTGATCGAAAAGGCGCCATGTCACTGAGAAGTAACGTTACACCAAACTAAAAACATCTTTGTGGGAAACTAATTCAATTAATAAAGCGCAACACGAAATGTGATCGCGAAAATTACAATGAAACACGTCGTTGAATAAGCGGATAATATAACACAGCGTGTGCGTCGATAAAAATTTAATGCTATCAACTGTTTATTTTGCGGAAAATATTCAATTCAGAACCGTTGTTGCAGAGCATAGTACCTGCTCTGGGGGATGATAAAATCATCTGCAACAAAACTTCATATATTTCACTATTTTGGTAAAAAAAAAATGAAAAGCTGTAACCCAAGTACTATCAATAGTATATTATATTAATAAAGCGGAGTTGAACAAAATTGTTAGGATTTTGATTAGAAATAAAAATTCCAGTCAGTACTTTTCAAAGATAAAATTTTCATTTTTTAAAATTTGTTGCCGACGAGGGGCTGTTCATCTGTGGCTCATGCTCGACAAAATAAATATTAGCACAGTAACACCATGAAACGTTGATTTTTAATCACACCCCAGTAGTTTCAATCATTCATGTAAAAATGTGACAAATACGTAAACGCAAACCGCAGAAAGCATTTCGTCGAAAAGTTATAAACAAAAATGTGCGTTTTAGTTGAATAAGTTATGAATATTCTCAAGGTTTATGCATTTTTAATACAGAAAAATTCCCCGAAACATTTGTTTGCAGCAACGTCAGGATGATTGCATTCCAAAAAGTCAGACAAATTATAATAAAACTTGTTTCAAGATTTTTCTATGGCACACGTTAAACATAATAAAAATATCGAATAATAATAGAAATCAACCAATTTTCGAGGGCCGGGCCAATCCGGATAATTTGGAATTAATTTTATCAAATCAGATCGAATCACTAATCCCACGTAAATAACAAATATACCATTATTACCATTACAACTTGTCTCCATTGTAAAAATAAAGAAATTTATAGTTTATAGTGCATTTTCAATTTACGCTGCATGTTTAAGAGCAATAATTTTCATATTTTAACGACAGAATATAACCGATTTTGGTCAAATTTGACCAAAATCTACTGTATGTTGTGGCTAAAAATGAAAAATTCTAGCTTCTTGTACAAATTTTTGTTGCTAATGTACGATTCACCATTGATAAGAAAAAATTGTGCTTCGAATCGATTCAAATCACCAAATCGAATTGACCAGTTCTACTTACAGGTTAAAAAAGAGTATTTCTGGTAATAAAAAATTAGCGCAAGTAATAGTGTATATTAGCATCATATGAATATACTAAAAACTAATGAAGCACTTTGAGCTTCGCCTGTTACGTTTGTAATCTTTTGTGGATCAACTCCCCGTTTGAATGTCCAGATATCACATCAAAATGGCGCACATGGACCGAATTACGGTATAGGCGAAAAGTAGGAATTGCGGTAATCTCTGTCGCCAAATAAAAAATTTGATTCGGCTTACCTGTGCATTTAGTCATGTTTTCATTAGGTTGGTATCCGGGTAAACAATGGCAAAATCCCTCGGGAATCTTCCATTTCGCGTCGCTGTTGCAGAGAAGAGACGGTCCTGTGATGTAATTTAATATATTAGGTGTGATAAAAAAATGTTCAAGACATATTTGGAGATTTAGAGAATTAACATGATTAAAACATAACATTATAGCGGAAACCTATCGCCCAGGCACCGCTTATATACATATTTTTCAAATCGAAATTCACTGCAGTGTATTTCGATTTGAAAAAACTTTAGATTATGTAGATGACAAAAGCTCACGATACCATCGGTTATATTGTTCCAAGGTTCCAAGCACACGGACCCTCATGGTCAAATTATTTCTCGCCGGTATAACAACACTTGGAAGAAGTAAATATATTTAAAAACGTTGAAGTTGAATTGCGTCAAAGCTCATTTTCCTCAAACTTCAATCATAGATTGATCGATTGGCCAAGGAGTTAAAATTTCTGAGAATTTCTCAACTAACGAATGGATGCACGTAGGGATGGGCAATTCGATTCGGTGATTCGAATCGATTCGGATCAATCGCAAATCGTTCAGAGGAACAAAAATTTGCCAAATGAAGTGAAATTTCCATTTTTAACAATAAAATGCAATCGATTTTGGTCAAATTTGACCAAAATCACTAGTATTTTGTGGTTAAAATATGAAAATTGTTGCTCTCAGATTGAGTGTGAATTTGAAATGTTCACTAAAAACTATAAATGTCTTGATTTTCAAAATGGAGACAAATTGTAATACTAAAAATGGACTATTTGTATTTAGACGGAATTAGTGATAGATCCGACTCGAAAAAATTATCCGAATCAGATTCGAATGCTAAATTATTCGGTTTTGCTCACACCTAGTCTGTACGATATATTTGAACCATGGTTTCCTGAATACGCGCGCTATTGAATAAATATAAGGCTTTCAAGTCCAAGAAACCTTATTGGTTATGCGTTTAAAATAGTTCAAGTAAAATAACTATTAAATGTCTCATCCAAATAAACCTCATTTTGTAGTTTACTGTGTAATCAGACATATTGACAGATGCGCTTGAGAATATTTGATTTCCAATTGTTTAGGTGTGGGAGGTTTTGGGAGTGTTCATCAACATTTCTCCCACTCGACAAATAAGTGATAAGAGATATGTAGATTGGATATTGCCACTGTTGCTCGTCTCAATAATTTTGACGATGTGTATTTTGCCAAGTATGTGCCACTGATAGGATAGCGCCGATGAGGCGCGGTCCATTTGTGGCGCGAGATTGTCAAAACAAATTACGATCGAACGCCTTGTGAAGATCGGATATTGCAAATATTGTCCGTAATAGTTACTTTTGTCAAGTATGTGGCACTGACGAATCGTTCTGCTGCTGCGCGGTACATATCTGATATATGCTTGTCAAAATAAAATTTTTGAATCAGCTCCTTGTGTTGATTACATTTACGTACACGTAAGTATTTTTTATATGTTTGGGCGTGACTTTTTTGAAAAAATGTACAAAAAATTACTTTTTCAACAAAAAACTGATAAGGTATGTAAAGACTTAGCCCTGAATGTGTGGGATTGAAAAGTGTCCAAACGTATTTCATATGTTTCGTAAAAGGCGACTACAAAGAAAGGTAAAAGATAAAAGTGGCAGATTGTTTTATTATCTCCAAAGGCAAGGATCGATACATTATTTCAGTTAAGTTGGGAAATTTTACTTATATTAGGCGATATCATTATGAGCTCAACCAAAAGTTTCATTAAACAGTATAAGTATGTTTCTATTTTTTTCGCAAATTCAATTATATTTTTTCCCGCAAATTGGAAAAAAACTCATGTAACACCAAAAAAACTTACAAAGTTACATCACTCCGCTCAAGATTTGTTATATCTCTCTTCCCGGGTTTCGATTAGTAGAATTGATTAGCTTATCGTGACCCCCCAGAATTCCATGAAATCTTACTTTGGGCAAATAAATAATAAAACTGAGAGAGGAAGAATAAAATTTTGCTCAAAATACAGCAGACGAGTTCAAATTCGTTACGTAACACATCGTACTCTTAATCCGAAATATATAAATCTCATAATTCAATATGCAGAGCTCATAAACAACCCGTCAATGTATTGGAAATCCAATTTGGTTGACTGAAATGTGAATCAAATTCGAAAAATATTAGCAATATTAAGCCTGTGTAGAGATATTTAAAAGCAATCTTGGCTTTGGTTTTGTCGCCTGTTTGCTATTCTCTCCCAAAAAGATAAAACAAAAAAATTATTGTTTATAGCAATAGAACAGCAATACTATAAACTGTTCCTAAAATCAAGGAGATGGTATTAGTTGACATTATATCAGCTTATATAGTTAATTTTGGAACATATACCTTTCTGTTGCCAATTTTTTACACCTTTTTACTGCCTACACGCTTTATATTGACCATTTTACTCAGAAAAAGGTCATTTTTATTATGATTACAGTACCTTCATAGCTTTCTGTCCATTTTGAATTCCGAACAATTTTCCTTTTTACCTTTTATCAATGGCATGACTTGAGGTCCAGTTGGACTGCTTGCATGTTTAATTTTCATCTGATCATTTTTATTCCAAAACTAGAATTTTCCTATATTTATTTTATATTGTTATTACCTTCATAGCTCTCTGTCCATATTGAATTCGGAACGCATTTCCCCGTAACTTTTATCAACGACGTTACTTGAGGTCCAGTGACTGTACTTTGATATTTGGCAAGATTTTGAAGAGTTTCATCGCATTTCTTGTAATAAACACGAACGTAGTAGATCAACATGCAGGCTCCGGTATCCTGTACAACATTGAGAATGAAATGAAAAAAGCATGGGAAATGGCAACAGAACTATAGTTGTATGTAGATATTTAAGAAATAAGAACAAAAGAATTGGTTTTGAGGAATCTTGAAAAAACCTGACATAACTATCAATTACTTTTATTTAAAGTAATTTTGACAAATGATCGAATTCACTAATCAAAAAAGCACTAATATTATGCATCATTTCCCTTTTTTTTTTTTACAAGTGTATAACTCATCATTTAGGGCTTATCATCAAAAAAGCTGGGCGGAGTAGTACTGACTGAGCATTAGCTCGGCGGTGAGCCGTCCAAGCATCGAAACATGAACCTTCCAGATACAATCGACCTTAAACGAATGATTCACCTGCAAAAATATACATTTTGTGGTCAAGTGTAATAATTTCTCCTCACCTGGAATGCAATATACAGTCCTTTCCTTCTTAAATCACTGATCTTTATTGTTTTAATGTTCGTAACATGAGAACTGATTGGAAATCTTTCATCTGCAGCGATCGTATCAACCTGTAGAAAGTATCGCATTTTAAAGGAATACCACTTACTGCAACGAATATACATTAAAATCCCTGCTCTTTGGCAGTAATTTTACCCTTAAATATTGAAATAAAACTATAAAACCGAATCTTTATGCCAATTATGGGTTATTAAATAAAAGCACCGTCGATGTGCGGTCCATGAACAGCCGATACTTGGCACAAGTCCCATCATCAAAGTGTTTTCGATTTTTGAAATATACGATTTCTGCGAATGGACGGTAAATTTACTGTACCCCAGTCACAGTGCAGAAAAATTTCATTCTGTGATATAATATTTCACAAAAGAGTTCAAAATTGCTACATGAAATTTTAATCAAAAGGTCACAGAGAAAATAAATACTGCCCACAGTATATATGTAAAACTTCATAAAGAATAGATATGATGATAAACGATATGACTGTTTCACGATTTACAAATTTTACCTTTTTATAAACTCTGTCGTTCATGAATCGATCTCTTCCAGAATGAGCTGAATTCGCCTCCAAATAATAAAGATTGAAAGTTTCTTTACAAGAAGCAACATGAGGAATGTCATGGCAAGACCTAGGAAAAAAAAGAATAAAAATTCAATAAACATTTATAAGAGAAGGAAAATTTGAATGAAGTAGTCAGACAGGAGTATAGTTAGCAGCGGGGCTGCCTAAAATCAAATATAATTCATACGATTCGAATAAAATTTTTGCATCAAGTCGAATATTTCATTAGAGAAAGTTTTACGTTCCTCAATGAACCATCGGAAAAGTGTCAAACTCGTCCTTCAAAACATTTTATATGATTTGTCATATTAGTTTCAGACATTCATTTTTGCGTCTCTAAATAAGCGAGACCAATATCTTTCATATTTGTGAGATGTTTTGTTCCTGCAGATAGCCCTCTATAGCAGTTCAGTTCTATGTTAAGTGTTTTCTGCTCCGATTGCAGTAGCTGAATTCGCATTTTATCGTATCCCCTTGGCTATCCATGACCCTTAGTAGTTTCTTATGAGACTTGCTTAGAGTTATTTTTTTTTTATTGTCACTCATCTAAATGAATCACCCCGAGCATAGCCCTGTACTAGCGGCTGTCAATTATATCGTTCCGTCCCTCAAACTAATGGAATAAAAATCCACTATCCAATTTCGCCCAACAAGCTTTGTGATGCTTACTTTTTTCAATATCCGAAAATGAAAATTAATTCAACCGCAAATTTTTATGTTTCTGACATACAGATCACAAACTGTGACATGGCATTAAAAATTCAAGAGGTGCAATGTGGGCCGTATAATACAATATTCATAGTTCGGAAGCAAATTTGTGCTTATCACATAGATACTGTATGCAGATATACTGTTCATCTGATGAGCAGCGATAACTTCATAAGAAATTCAATTCTGTAAACCATGGTATACATGGGACACATAGGACAATTCATTACAGGCTGATACTTTATCAATTATGTTTTTTAGAAGGATTTTCTAACTGATAAAGCAATCTAAATAGATAGACGTTGCCAAAACACGTTTAAAAAAGCACTCGACATATATCTTTCGTGACTCCAAGGCGTATAAACAAACCTAATATCGAAATATTTGAAATAATTTACCATAAATGTTATTCACAAGCCATATTCAAACCCGTTATCGGTATCAATCATTGATGTATTAATCAGGCTTTAACAAAAATTTTCTCACCTCATGCTGAACTTCACCTCCACGTAAACATTTTTTGCTCCTTCCTTGAATGGGATATAATTTGTTTTAAACCAGTTGTTTTGTCCCGGTGTTCGAATCCCACAAACTTGAAATGTTCGAAGTAAATCTTGATTCTCATCAATGTTACTCAATTCGTTCCACTGAAACAATAAAATATTGTTGCTCATTCAAAAAACTTCATCGCGACAAATACATTTTAGAATTTAACATTAAATCTTAAATTACTCTCTTATTCTATTTCAACAATATTTATTTTCATTGTATCGAAGTTCAAACTCTTGGATTTTATGATAAGTTCTTCAATAGATGGATGGCTCTAATAACTTACTTTGAACTGATAAGAAATCACAAAATCCATTGCTCTGTAAATCACAATATGGCAATATGTCTATATGACTCAAGCAGGTTTTTAAATTTATGAGAGGTGTTATATAATTTTATTCACATCCATATTTCAGTCGTTAAACACCAATACGAAATACAGACATTTATGTCCATCTTAATCTGTTGGGTATGTTTACAAAATACGCCCTATATGATGCTGATTTCTCAAAGAGTCAGTAACCAAGGTTAAATAATTGACATTGAAAAGAATTTTCATGAAGTCATGCAGAAAATTGAATTAATATAAAGAATGTGTCATTTTATCAAATCCATTCATGGTATCCTTGTACAATTCCTATTCAATAGATACTGCATTATGATATTCAATGAAAAACTCTATTTTGCTAGGTATTAGTCACAGATGGACCACGCGTACTTGTATATCAGAATGACATTTCTTTTACTGGGACATTCGGACTAATTATTTTGCGATCACGCTTGGTCATGTATAGGTAACTCTTATGTGTGGTCCCTTCCATCTATGTATCTTACATGATGGAATGATTTTTTGTTATTCGTCCAATTAAAGTATGAATATATTTCAAATCTAACAACAGATAAAGGCTAAAGCACGAGAGCGGTCTATTCAAACATCGTCATCAGAGCGTGTCCCTTTGCTTCTCGGTAAATAAACACGCGTATTTTCATAACAGGAATATGGAACCATGGATCTGGTGACCCAAAGTCACAGTATTTGTCAGCCTATTCAATTCCACATATCCGGAAAATTGTTTAGAGACAAAACATGATAACATGCCGTCTATTGAACGTGTTATTACAAATTTGACATATAAAATAGCGAGTTGGAAATCTAGTAGCTTGTTAATGTTTTTGTTGTTGTTGTTGATAAAAAGCGGTGAAGAGCATCTTAGGTGCTTTATAGAACTAGCAAATTTACACAATGATATAATTAGACTATAATTAGCAAATTTAAGGCGGTACGGTGGATGTTTGCCTTGCAAAGGCTGAATCATCTTAATCAGAAAGCACAGTTTACTGTTGGGACACTTCTTAACGCCGACAAGCAATATATGAACGCATAGAACTTTTCAGGCTTACAGAGAAGCATATGATAATAAATGAAGAAGGACGAATTCTGTTCAGACTTAATACATACATACACTGTAACAAGAATTACATCGAAACACTGATCTTTGACAGCAATTTTACATGGCGGTATTGAAAAATTACAAAATTGACGTTTTTGGCCAAATATGGGGTGTTGATGGAACGCACCGCGGAGGTGCGCTCCATCAACAGTCCTCAATTGGCATGAATCTCATCGACATGGCGTTTTTTTAACTTAGGAAATACGCAATTATTACAAATGACCAGTGAATTTACTGTACTTTTGTTACACAGTGTATATGTTTGATGAAAAATGCATTTGTACTACCCCAAAACAGTCGTATAAAATACTCAAATTGAAGAACTATAATAATGAAATATTGCATATTAATTCGCGGTTCTATGTTAGTTTCCCAGGTCATAAAAGTACCACGCATAATTTCACGATTTCAATTACGTGTGAATTCCGCTATATAAACAGTGATAAACGAGCAATTTACGATGTAAATATTTGAGATAACTCGCACCATTTATTGACTATTTTATTTATAACAAATATTAAAACAAATAGGATCTCTCAAATACTTTATCATAATACTAATAATACTATACAATCATAAAACTTAACTTATATGAATACGATACTATTGTAACTGTTTTATATTGTTTTAAAATTGAATTAATACATTATTTTATTGCTTCACTTTACGCTACGTTTTTTATTTATCAAATACTTGCACGCTTTGTATTCTCGACGGCGTAGTAATAAAATACAATTGCTTGCCCATTAAAAACTTTTGATAAGTATGGGTTATATATGTAGTCTCAAACAAGTGAAACAATTATAAAACAAGTATGAAAAAACTTACCCCTGATCCATCAGATGGCAATGTATCCCAGTTTAAATCTGTTGTTGCTTTTCTTGTATCTACGAGATCTACTTCCATCCCCAGCACATTTGATTTTAATAAGATAGATCCCAGCAGTATTGTGATAAATAACGCCATGCTGGAATATTTCCTTAAAGTAACTTCCACAATATGTTATAACGTATGTAATCCTTCATTAACAAGATTTTCGAAACAACCAATGCTCTATAACAATTGATATAATAATATTTATAAAAATATCTGAACTAAGAATACGACAAAATGTAGTACCAGCAACTGTCCCTTAGGTAGGACACATCCAGGAGAGGGTCGTGGCACTATAATTGAAGTGCATAATATTTGCTCAGGTTAAAGGTAACACCATCTTCCAATTTTCTAGTTTCCTCTTCGTCATCTTTCAAGAAAAGCCGGAAATGCGAAGGGCGATTCTAAACCCCGCCCATGCTATCCCGACAGATAGAGTTTTACAATAAATCCTACGAAATACTTTTTTATATAAATGGGCCATCTTTCGGACCATTATACTTAACAAACGAGAATCGATTTTATTTGATTGGCACTTACGGACTATATCGTCTTCGAACAGTTTTTAAGGGACATTTCGTCATATCTCATATCGAATGTCTTCACATGTCAATGACGATTAGTCTTTGCGTAATTAACTAATGCCTTTAAATCACTATAGCTTATAGTAATGGCACATTTGCAACATATAGAATATTCGCTCTTGACGGATCAATCCTTCTCAGAGTGTACGGCACTTAAACTAATCCAAAAATCTTACATGAAAAGCCGCCAAAGTGAAGAGTGTCCAAAATTTTAAAATATTTTTTGCGAATTAAATTTGTTTCTAATATTACAGGCTACAAATGTCCCGTCACATATGATACAACAGTTAATGAAAATCTACACGTTTCCAAACTCTGAATGCTCGATTACCTATATTTTATTATTTATTTTAACACCATTATCTATTTTCATACCAAGCATATGAAACTGACCAATTATGCCACCGAAGCATCTGTGACTCGTGCTTGGCAAAATCATCGTAACAATTTTTTAGGCGTTCAATAAGTCGGGACAAATTTGTAAAACAATAAATAAAGCCTGAAATTTCCACTAACAATTCTTAGAATAATTTTCACTGTCACTAATGTCACTCTTCATATTTAACAAAACATATCATTTTAGTCAGAAAGAAATAATCAAGTTACATTTGGGACAGGTCTTAACGCTGATAAGCAAAACATGGGCCGCATAGAACATTTCTGGGTTGAAGAAAAGCATATGTTAATTAATGACGGATGACGGAATCTACACAGCCTTTTCTCAACTACCAATTGAAATGTTGAAATGCTAACTAGCATTATATAAATGGCGTAAGTTAAATCGTCTGCAACGAAAGTCGGTGTTGTTTGATTCTTATTAAGCGCCTAATCATGTTTTGGTATTTCTCGCTTAAGCCTAATATATTAAGTCCGATCAATCGTCGATCTAGACTAATCTCCGCTACAAAGGATACAGGTGATTGCGATACTTATCACGGGAAATCAGTCAACGTTTGTTTAACAACGATCAAATATCCGTTGACTTTTCCTGGTTAAATGGAAAAGATGATATATCCGCCTATCTACAGTTTAACATTGGAGGAACGAGAATTTGCAAGTATGGGCCAGAGGCAGGATTTCCATGAGACGAGATTTCTTGACGCCTTCAGCCTAAAATATAATTCAAAATTTTACTTTGTTCAGCAAATTTATCATTCTTAGGAATAAAATTTTATGAACCTTTTTGATAATATATATTCGGAACTTTTTGTGGATCTTTTGAAAATTGGATCGCAACTTGTTCTGTCAAAGACACTATCGAATAAAATTTCTAAAATGAACATTCTAAGGCGACATGGAACAGATTGACCATGTACATTACCTTGTTTTGTCTTACCTTTTTAAACCATAACAAAAATGCCATCAACTTGAATACGTGGAGTCCATGTGTGAGTCGTTATTTCTTTTTACCAGTCATCGCCTAGGTAAGGTCTTAACCTAATCAAAAATTCAATATGGACAATTTTGAGACACGGGAGTATGTTGCTCTTCTAAATCCCCAAAGACAGCAATGTTCTACGAAAACTACGAAGCTCTAAGCATTTCACAAATATAGCTTGTATAAGCTCCGTAAATTTACATCGGTAAAATAATTATATTCCGCCTGAACTAAATTTTCGATTTTCCGCGAAAGCGCACGCTGATATCGCTCAGCCTAGAGCGACTGTTATTAGTCTGTGACCTGGCGGCTTATCTCTCGTCTGACCAAACGAGAATAATTTTCTGAAACGACTCTCTCGATAATCAGCTGACACTCTCACTTTCTCTGTTCTGACGAGGATTAGACAGATTTAGCCAATTATTGTGATTATCACCCCTGTTGATAAACAGATAATAAATTAATACTGAGAGATAAATTTAAGATATTGTCAAAAGTCAAAATTTGAGCAGAATAAACCCTAAAAAAGTAAACACAAAACAAGATATCATCGAAAAAATACCAAATATTTAAAAACGACAATCACATCTAAAATTATCTTTTGCCAAAATTGGTACACGTACATGTCCACGGCGCGATCCATTTTTGTTTCACACTTTTTTTGCCAGAAATTCTTTTTGAGAGAACAGGTGTTTTATCCTATTTCACAAAATACAGATTATTCGAATCTCTCATGGTCAAGCGGAAATTATATCTTGTAAAGCATAATACAAAGATGGTCCGCACCTTGGTGGCGCGATCCATCTGCGTCTGTTCTAATTTTAAAGATTCTGACTAGATATACGAACAAAACTAACAAAATGATGCGGGGACTATAAATTTTAGTATCTTGATGATTGAACAAATATTGAAAGTAAAAATGGACATTTGGTTATCCCAACACGGAATTTATTTTGTCACGCACGAGCTTATGATGGACCGTGTCTCGATGGCGCACTTTGTCATTGACTCATGCTAGAAAACACAATAATCGACAGATTTTTTCGACTGGGTAAAGACGTGATTAATAATTTTTCCAAATCAAACTTGAAATTCAAATGATTTGGTTTTGCCATGCCCTATATGTAAGATTTAATTTGAATACTCTTTTGCGCAACAATATCTCTCTAGGCCGTATTTGACGATCATGTTTGCGTTTAATGTAGCAGACAACTACTTCACACCCTCTTATATAAATAAAACTAAATATTGAACAGTAGCGAGGTCCTCACGGCGCATTATCACTAATGGAAGATGATAAAAACAAGCAAAACTCATAGGAAGAAATAAAATTACAATAAATGAAATACACCAGTTACGATGTATCGCGGTGTTTTTGACAAACGACTTGTGGTGATTGTATGTATCATCGACTGAGGACTGGCGGGTGGCGACACAAGTTCACCCACAAACCAGGGTTGCCAAATTCAGATGCGAATTTATTTGAATCTCAATATTTAACGTACAAGTTTAACAAACATACATTTTCCTCATCAAAATGTGTCAAAAATTTTCACCGAATTTCAGCAATGAATATTCAAGTTATCCAAACCAAAAGTACATCCTTCCCAACACTATGCTATCTCATTTCTAATACATGAACTCGACTCCATTCAAATCACAATTTTGATATGGAGGTCAACTTTTTGAAAATATAATTGGGGTCGCTGCTCCATATTTAATTTTTTATGGCCATCTGATGCAGACAAATATAGTTCAACATATTTTTGGTTTCCTACCTTCCCTGATGTTTATTTGAATAAGCCCCCATGTAGTTTAGCATGTTAAGAAAGTTAATGATTAGTATCGCTTTGTCTAACATTAGTCACAGATGAACCGCGTCTTCTAGACGCGATCCATCAGTGACACATGTTTGAGAAATACGCTTAGACAATCTTTCTCTTACTGAGACAATAAAATGATAGATCTTTAGTGAATATTTGCGTACAAATCAAATGGATGAACTGTGTGTTCGAGTTGTAGGCGATCGGTAAACTTGTAACGGACTACTTAATCCAGAAGCTCTCACAATATTTGACTTCATAATTTAGCCAAACATGTCTGTTACCAGCCGTTTAGTAATGTCTGAAAATGCTCAAAAATAAAGTAAAATTCAATTTGCAGTACCAACGATAATGCCATGATATTGTTAAGATTACCCTCGACTAAGTATATTGACTGATCTACAATATCAGATTTTAATGTCGAGAAAGCTAACCCTTTGTGATACTAAAGATGGAGAATGTTTGGGAAATAAAATTAGTCGTTGGGGTATTTACCTTCCGTCAGTATGTGAACATCAATCACATCTGGGAACTCGAAAATTAAAAATACAAATTTTGAACGTATGTAAGTGCGGAAACCACAAGAATTGAAAATTGGAGTATTATTGTCCTGGCAAATACCAGGAGCAAAATAGCACTGTAGTATAGCGGTATTACATTATATAAATATACTCTGCTTGTGATGAGAGTGAAGCTGCTAGCAATACATATTGGCATTTTTTGCCATGTAGGTGGCCGTTTCTCAGTCCCTTTCAGACGCCAGTATCAGAAAAAAACACGCATGCATTCTATATTTATTTATTTATGATCAAA
This sequence comes from Styela plicata, assembly GCA_963675895.2. Taxonomy (NCBI): domain Eukaryota; kingdom Metazoa; phylum Chordata; class Ascidiacea; order Stolidobranchia; family Styelidae; genus Styela; species Styela plicata. The sequence continues at coordinate 3,166,037 of OZ023145.1, read as the reverse complement.
ATATTTTGCCGCAAATTTTTCTGTCCAACTATATAAGAGTATTGAGCTACTGGTGTGTGAAGCCACTTCCTGTTCAGAATAGTCTAAATGGCAACAGACGGGATTGTTCACATTCATAAATCGTGTTTTGCCGTCGCATGCAGCAAAAATTATTCGTGTTTGAGACGAAAACTATTGATTAAAATTTGTGTATATGGACTCCGTAAGCTCTTGTTTATTTCCCTTTCTCTCTTTTAGATGTGGTGAAAGTAAAAATACAAATTGTTACGAAAACGGCTTTCTTAAATTATTGATAGATTACAAATCTGAATAAAGGAATGAAACGTAGTTGATACCTTCTGAAGATTTAAAATGCATAGTTAAATTCATATTTTTCAACAATGGCAAAATTTTTTTTCTTTTTTTTTGTAGTTTACATCCATTCATATTCTTGCCTTCAATATGCAGGTCAGCTTACACAAATGATTCGGAGAATAAATTGTTCAATTCCGCATAAACCCGATCAACAGCGAAAAAATATCAATCAAATAGGATATTTTGCTATTTAAAAAACGGCACTTTTCATTTTTCAAAGAATTCTTAAGGATTCGCTAAACGATGGCTAAATTTCACATTACGTCACTCTACTCTTTGATATTGAGACGTATAAAGTAAGAAAGTGCGCATTGTTGTAAGTTGCGTATCAAACAATTTTGAGACTGTGCCAAATTACAAGCCTTTTTTTAATTGAGGGAAGAGATAAAGCTACGGCTGACACGTTTCAACTGATCCCATATTATCTTCTCAGTGACTCATTAGGGCTGCATTCAATATCGCCATTCATCTTTTTGATCAAAGCACTTCAAAGTTTTAAACTTAACTTAACGCCTCATTGACGCTACATAAGTAAATGTTTAGTATTTCAAACATGGTTCACACTATCCTAGGCGATACGATTCCTGTTTTATTCACTCATTCGGCAATACTTGTTTTGGCGATCTCAAAGGAAATATTACCGGTAATTGATATTATATTATATATACTTGTTTATTTTGTACAAAATATATTCTTTCAGCATGAAATGGTGTTGTATGATTCAGTCTACACGTTCACAGGCTTTCAAAAACAACACAATCTGTGACATTGCAACTTTTTTTCATCTAACTGGGAATGTCTTTTAGCAGAGAAAAACTATCCAATACTATATAGAAAATGAACGAAAAAACCTATTTCAAAATTTCCGTTAGGCCTCTATGAGCGTTTCGTGAGATTCTGCAGGAAATTCTAGAAATCCGTAATTTCGCGAATTCGCAGGCCTGCGTTCATGTGCAATGATGTTCATGTGCAAAGTGAACACACTGACATCGCAAGTTAAGGATTTCATGTTCGATTTCTGCTGTCAAAACCTCGTACTTGAAAAAGAACACTGTAACAAAATATCAGTAAATTTGCAATATTTGTATATTTTAAAAGTTCAATACCACCGTGTTGATGAGATTTATGCCAAATGTGGGCTCTTGTTGGACCACTTTTTAGCGGTGCGTTCGATCAACAGCCCATAATTGTCAAAAAAGGATTTTATTGTTTTATTTGAATATTAGTAAGTGAAATTACTGTAGATGACTTTACTGCCTTTTTGTTTCTTCTATTTTCATTTTCTTCTCTTTTCAAATAACAAAAATATATTCAAAAACCCAGATTGAGGATAGAGTTTGTGACTGAGTCAACTTCTGCTATCCCAAAGTTTATTGTCGCTACTGAGCTGCAAATTTTGGTGTTTAGTATATAATTCATCTCCGTGTGTCTAATTTTGATCTCAACTCATAGGTATGTTACGTTACAAGGTTTTGTAACGTTTGCTATAGCCCAGAATGAGTCAAGTTGGCGCGATCGCCTAGTGGTTAAACATGTTGATTAAACATCACTTTAATCATGTCCGAAGAAGTTAAACTATGTTCTAACAAAAACTTAAAAAAACAAACTTAGATTTCTGTGGAATGAAAATATGGTATTGTGTATATATGCTCTATTGCCTGTCAACACTAAACAACCCACTATAGCACACACTTGCCAAAATTTAGTTTTGAACGACCATATTAGAGCTGAAATAACCTAATTAACTCAAGCTATTGGCAAGCATACGGCTATTCTGCAACCTCGTCTTGATTTGTCATTTCAAACGATACAAAAAGGACACACGGACGTAACCACAGAGTTATATACCCCGTGCGTATGGCTAGATTTTTGGTTGCACATTTTATCACATCTTGGTTATTCAATAACAAACGCTAAAAATATTTTTTATTTTCCAACTCATGTGATCGAACCCGGGCCGTCCCGTGGCTAAGATCAAAGAACCGTCACCCCTGTGCCATTTTTGGAACCTCATTGCGGCGCATGAGTTTTAATCACGGTCGCGTTTCATCATCGGATTTGCGGTTAAGCATTTTTTTTCGGTTTGAGCATTCTAATTTTGCTCTTAGAATGTATGATATATTTAAATACCGTTTCTCCTATTCACTGTTTCTGTCAGTTTTTTTTTTAATTCGCTCTGTTAATTCGCATTTTCAATTCGCTTTAGGCAAGGTTGCACGAGAAAGATCTTTCATGAAAGCTTCATAAAATCACAAACGTGCAGAGAGCAACATAAATGCAGACTAAAGGAAGATTAAAGGATCTGCAACCCAAAATAATGTTTATTGGCTCGAGTTCTAAAGCCATTTAGGCCAATACAATCAGAAAAGCAATATGAAGTTAATGAATTCCAAAGTTTAGAAATTCGAGAAAACTCGCTTCTGGCATAAAACTGTTTGTGACCCTGCGTAAATTCCTCAGTGAATGAGTGCAAGATGGCAGACAATGGCGTCTGTCGGTTGAAAAATTTTTTTTTTTTTTTTTGAAGGAACTAGAGCAGTAAGCTGCTTTGAACAACGTCCGCGGTAATATCCGTACAATAAACAAAGCGTGGCAACGTTGCGATGATGCAACGAGCTTCGCAGACCTGACAAAAGTTTTGGACCAATCATATTGATCACACGTCGTTGAATCAAGCATATTCTGAACTGTGATTGCAAAACTGTCCCAGTTGTGAAAACAATGTGTCATGCAGTGTCTAATAAGAGACTTGAACAAATCAAGTATGAGATCGGGTGAAAGAGCTCGATATAAAGAACCGAATTTCATTTGGATATTTTTGGCAATACTTGTGACATAGTTATTCCAACTTAAAATTCTTATAAATATGACCCCAACGAGACGGATGTGTAAAGATTCCTCAAGAGCATTATCTGAAAGAGAAATTTAAGTTTCGCTTGCCTGATTGAAACGCTTTATTGACAAAACTTTTGTCTCTCCCCGATTTGAGAGTTACAGGCCGATTGTTACCCTTTTCAGTTGTACTGGATAAGTTCGACTCAAGAAATATTGCAAAAGCTAGGTGTATTTCCATATAAAATTTGTCATTGAGACATAAATTAGCACCATCAGCGTGAATTACCATGTCCCATACCAATTTTTCAGGCAAGTCATTATTGTGTAACATTAATCAAATAGGGCCGAGGGTCGATCCCTGAGGAACACTGGATGGAATGGAACACGTTCTTAAATCTTGACCGTCCAGAACGACGTTAATCTTTTGATTGGATAAAACGATTTTACTATTGAGAATAATTCACCAGAGATCCCATATGACTGTAGTTATACTGTCAGCAAGTCGGTAGTAGAATGATAACCGCGGAAATCGTTCTGCTTGTCAGTAAGTAGACAACGGGACTTTAGGTATCTAGGTAGATTCTAATATTTTACTGATGATTGGCAAAAGGCTGATGGGCTGGTACTTGTTGGGATCATTTCGGTCACCACAGTTTATTAAAGCCGGGAAAATGCAGGCACATATCCAGGTATCAGAACAGTGCATTCTTTTAGACATTTTATGAATAATTTTGCCAAGATAGAAGATAGTTCAGACGATAGATAAGATGGATTGCTATCGGGACCAGGAGATACATTCAAATTGCGTTTGGCAGCAATTAAGCTATACCCTAGAAACAAGGAGAGGTGTCATCGAAATTTCGTCCAACACAACTGAAGTACGGTTTGCGAAGCCATGCGAAGGGATTGATTCAGTTTACAGTTGTCAGAGAGTATTTTAGCCAAAACCCCCGCCTTCTCTCTAGAGAAATGCATTATTTTGGTACAATTTATGAGGTGGATTACATTTAATTTCCCCCTGTTTAAAATATTGTTTAATATCTTCCAGAAATCTTCGGAGCCAAAATTTTTATCAGAGCTGTATGGATGTTGACCGTAGCTGTGGAAGAGACGAATTTTTTCCCGCTATTGCCGCTGAGCATTCGGGTGAAAACCATGGGGCAGAAATCTTTGATGAGGAAAAAATTCATCGATTTCAAGGCGTATCAACTCTGTAATTTCCGCCGCAGAAGCACTCTTTGGTCATATGAGTCAACGTTTTTAACTTCAGCTGCAAGATAACGTGATCGGAGGTACCAAGAGGGGGATGCGTGATCAGCTAGGATACATCACATAGGCCCGAAACAAAACAGAGATACTGTTGGGAGGCGAGTGAGACGGGTTGTCAGGAATCCGATTCACGAATTCCACCAGCTGAGTCAGTGATTCAGTAATGGAAAAAGAATAATTTTTATTTCCGACCAAGTCATTTGCAGCTGAATTTATTAACCAGGCATTGTGATGGCCGTTAAAATATCACATTGGTAAGAATTTGGCGGATAAACAAGACATCAGAATCTTGTTCATTTGTAAGGAAAATATAGTCCAAGACAGAGCAATCACGGGTTGAGGGGGAACAGTATACAAGGAATAGAAACGAGGTCGATGTAAGAAGCGAAATAAAATACCTCTTGATCTGCAATCGAATGATTTATTAGAAGAGGGCACCTAGACTAGACAAAGGACATCTTGGACCACTGACATATGCAGTCCCCTCGATAGCATCTGGATATTCTATTGAATAATTCACACTTTTGATCAATCAGTATTAAAAACAAAGATAATTTTTCATCGGACATGAATCCGAACCCGCGCCGCCTGGGATAGATGTGGCCCTGTCCACGTTTTTTCGTTAACATAGTTAACGTAGAAGACAATAAAGATTTTTCGACATTATTTCCCAGTCCACTTGGAATATAACCAGGTCGCCTAGGAAGGAGAGCCAGGAATCCAAGCCGCTAAACCAACTAAGAAGCCAACGGCTCCACGGAAGTCAACAATTTCAAACTTTATCATAAATATTTGTTGAATACACGAGGTTTCAAACGTTCGCAGTCTCCTATACCACACCAAACCTTGATATTCTCTCTTCAGGCAACTACCAGATTTATAGCGTCATTTTATATCGATATACAGTTGCCATTGATACTATAGAAAAAATGTTACATCCGGTTTTGAATCGAATCACAAATATCCTTTTCTACAAAATGAAGTTTTGTTAGCAGGGGACACCCAGACTTGAAGGACCTATCGATCTGCAACAGAATGCATTGACAATGAGTAATATCTCGACATGAATGCATCCTTAGACTTCGATTAAAATGTAGTGTCAGAAATGGAAAACATTTTTATTTTTTAGTGGATCTGGCCCTGATCAGTTGCATGGAAAAACTGGATTTGAAAACATTGTTGAATAGGAAACGTTTCACGTTTTCAAAGTTTCCTTCTCAGTATCTCTCTCTCTCTCTCTCTCTTTCACCTTTCTCTTTTTTTTACTCTACAAGCTGCTGACAGAACAATAGCTGCATTGCTGACCGGTCTATATTCGCCATTCATATTACATAAAAAAATGGCACCCGATCTTGAACCACAAACACCTTTTTCTGCAAACGAATCCCTATAAGAGCGTTAGTCTTCTCTATTGGACATTGAACATTTTCACACATTTTGTAGCAGATATGAAAGATTATTCATTGTCGTTTTTACCTCAAACCTGAATCGAACCTGGGTCGTCTGAATGCCATGAATCCTAATCTCTGGATTATTTAGGAGGCTTTGTTCTTTTTCGATTTTTCTTAGACCGGCAATCGAACCCGAAAAGCCTGGGTAAGAGCCAGGAATCCTAACCTCTAGACCATCTGGGATGTTCTAAGATTTCAACCGTCTTATGCGCAAGGTTTCAAATTTTTAACGTTTCTCACCTTCCCATTAAATCTCTCCGACTCTCTTTCAATCTCTCCCTATTTTTCATTCTCCCTTCCTCTGTCCAGCACCATCTCTGTCTCTCACTCTCTCTGTCATTCTTCGTTCTTTCTCGTCATCTCTCATTTTTTTCTTTATGCAGCTGACAAATCAATAACTGCATTGCAGACCAGTCTACATTTTCCATTCATTTTAATTAAAGAAATAGTCCAGACGGAGCACAATTTGATGCAGGAACCTCAAGATCTGCTGCCGAATGCTCTACCACTGAGTTATATCCCCTCATGATTTTGGAGGTTTGGTTTTGAATTGAAACTGTCGGATTTGGGAAAAGGACCAATAAATTGGCAGTCGAATATTTCCGCACAAAGATAACAGTCGGAATTGAACAAGGGACCCTTTTCAATGCGTCAGTGTTCTCTCTTGAACATTCCAATTTTTTATATTTTGTAGCAAAATTGAAATATTCTTTTTAGTCGATCTTTCCCAGACCGAGAATCGAACTCTGGCAGACTGGGTGAGAGCTAGGAATCTTAACCTTTAGACAATCCGGGTGTCAGTACAGCTTTAATTATCATTATATTTATTCGTCGGATGCACAAAGTTTGTATGTTTTCAAAGTCCCCTTCTCTCACTCTTTCTTTATTTCTATTTCTCTCTCTCTCACTCTCTCTTTATCTCTATCTCAATCTCACTTTCTTGTTTTATTCTTGCTACTGACAAACCAATACCTGCTTTGCACACAAGTCTATATTTCCCATTCCTAATATTTGAAGAAATCATCCTTTCTCACTTTCTATCTCTCTCATTTTCTCAGATTTTCTTTTTCTCCTCTCTCTTCTCTTTTGATAATGAAGACCGGTTTACATTTTTCATTCTTGTTTGTCTTGTAGTAAAAATGAAAAATTAGTCGCTGCATTTTCTTCCCGGACTGGGAATCGAATGCTCTACCACTGAGATATAACCCACATGGCTTCCTCAGTGTTTTTCGATTCTGACTGCGATGACAAACGTTTTGGAGGTTTAGCAGTTCTAAATTCATGCGACGAGAAATGACACCTGATCCGCATAATAAAAAAATTAGGTGAAACAATATGCAAGCATTCCATGAAGGGCATCAAGCTCTAAGAAAAAATAATTCCGCACAAAAGAGAACAGTCGGGCTTGATCAAAGGAATTTTCAATCTGTAGTCGAATGGTCTGTCACAGAGCAATATCCCCTTTCAGTGAATGCGTTTTCTCTCTTGCAATTTTATCCCACTTAATCGACGGATGTACCAAGCTTCATGATTTCATAGGTCCTCTATTTTTTCCATTAATCTTTAATATTGATTCTTTATTATTATTCATTATTCTTTATTATATCCTCTTTCAGTGAATCCGTTTTCTCTCTTAAACATTCCACAGTCTTGTTTGTTTTGTAGTAAAAATGAAACATTAGTCGCTGCATTTTCTTCCAAAACCGGCAATAGAACCCGGGCCGCCTGGGTGAGAGATAGGGATCATAGCCCCTAGATCATCTGGGAGATAGAAATGATTGCATTGTCATCCCATTTCATCACAGGATGCACGAAGTTTCATGGTTTCAAAGGTTCCTTGTCTCTCTTTCTCTTATTTTGTTGCTGACAGCTGACAAACCGATAGCTGCATTAGATGCAAGTCTACAATTTCGGTTCTAGATATTTATAGAAAACTTCCTTTCTCATTTTTTATCTGTCTCATTGTCTTAACTTCTCTTTCCCTCCCTCGTTCTCTCTCTCGCTCTCTCTCTCTTGTCTTTTCACGATGCTGACAAAGCCGCAGCTGAATTACGGACCGGACGAAATTTTTATGTTATTTAAAGGAAAGGTATACACGTCTTTAACCACATTAACAAATGCATGCGTTATTTTAAGGAGACACACGGACTTGAACCAGGGACCTCACGATCTGCAGTCGAATGCTCTACCATTGCGATATATTCTCATATGGCTTCCTCCGTGTTTTCGATTCTAAAATATAGTGAAAGCGATTCGAACATTTTGAAGATTTTGCAGTTCTAAATTCATGCGACGAGAAATGACACCTGATCCGCATAATGAAAAAATTAGTTAACGCAATATGCGAATCCGTTTCCCATCTTAAACATTCGATATTCGTGTTTGTTTTGTAGTAAAAATGAGAAAGTAGACGCTGCATTTTTTCCCAGACCGGGAATCGAACCCGGGCCTGGGCGAGAGCCAGGAATCCTGACCCCTAGACCATGTGGGAGTCTGAAATGATTGAATTGTCATCCTTTTTGATCGTAGGATGCAGGAAGTTCCATGGTATTGTCTTTTCACACTGCTGACAAACCCGTAGCTGAATTACAGACTGGTCTAAATTTTTCATTCATCTTATTTACGAAAAAGTACGCACATCCTTAATCACATTTACAAATGTATGCCTTATTAAAAGGGGACACCCGGACTTGGACCAGGGACCTCTCGATCTGCAGTCGAATGCTCTACCATTGAGCTATATCCCCACATGTCTTCCTCCTTGTTTTTCGATACCGAAATTTAGTGACATCGACGAAAAACATTTTGGAAGTTGT